>JAVKLA010000062.1:8757026-8785444 GCA_034782735.1 Sagittarius serpentarius | reverse complement strand
TTTGGCAACAGACCAGGGAGCATTTCTATCTAAATGATCATTTCTGGCATTCAGACAATTTTTCTCGTTGTCTTTTGAACGATTATAACCAGAGTGCAAGATGGAAAGAAAGCCATTTAGCTGTTAGAAATAGCTACCAACTCATATTTGCAAATCAAGGATTATATTTTTCCTTCTGAACCACACCAGTGAGCCAGAGCATAACAGAGTTTTTTGAGTTGATTTATTCAGCTGAAATGTGGATTTAATTGACTCTTAATCTATCTGTAAAGCACTTTACAAAGGCCCTTTCACCCAAGAATCTCAAAGTAATATTATCAGTAGCACAGACTGCAGCAATGCACACATGAGCTTAACGTAATAAACTAGGTTGACTTTATCAGAGGAAAGAAATATTTTTTAGCACTGGTCACTGAAAAATGCACTCCTACATATTATGACATAATTGGAGTCATGCAGCTGGACAGCCTCTCATATCATTACCCCTTGTGTATACTTGTAATAAATTTTCCTTCTCTCAGCCAAATCTTGCAGCACAGGGAATAGAGCTGACAGGGGATTGCAGGCTATAGGTATTGATTGCTTACAGCCTGAGTGGGAAAAAATAATTACCATAGAGCAACAAAAATCTTACCAATTAGAATAAATTAATTTTGAAAAAGTTTATCATTTTGACAGCTTGATCTGATATTCTGTTATTCAGAAGCAGTTTATTGTAGTAAATGAGATAAATTCTAAACTTTCTTACTGGAGGTGGACTTCTGAACTTCTGAAGACCCCTTTCTCAACTAAAGGATTTTGAACCCATACACCCCTCCTTCCAGAGGGAAGAAAAAAAAAGAAAAAAAAAAAACCACTCCTGCAAACAACAGGCCATTTTGCAGAGTAAAGGCAGAAACTTTTCAGCTGCTCTACCAACTTTTGCTGACTGTGTTGCATGGGACCCAAGGATGGAGGGATGCTCCCATCCATACGGGAAAGAGGAATGGAGACAATCCTGCAGCTTTTGCTATCACTGGAGGTACTTTCCTGCTAGAAGGGCTGTGCCTTATGTACGTCAGGAGCTGAAAGTGGCCTCTTCTCCTATACTCTGTCATCATTAGATGGGCAGTAGACCCACAGAAGTTGTTATTCCCCCAGATAATTGCTTACTTTATCCATGCATTAAATCTGCCCTTCTGTTTTCCATTGTAGCCTTGTATCCTTCATGGCAAGCAACTCTCAATGTCTACCTTATCAGCACCTGTAATGGACTACAAGCTGTACTGAGCTGGACCGACAGTGCCAGAAAAAAGTCAGTGTCTTGGTCATCCTTATTGGCAACTTGGCCTTCTCATATCTTCATGGGCTGCCGGAGAGATTCCCAAATGCTGTGCTCAGATTCCCAAACTGTCTTGAATCAGTTCTGTTCAGCCTCAGTGTCTTGTGGCCACCAAGATATTTCCTAGAACCATCAGCCATCAGTTCCTGAAAACATGTCCTTCTCAGTGCATTCTTCGTAGCCTGAAAAATACAGTTTTGGTATCGTGGTCATAGCTTTTTCATGTGTGGCCTCCTGACAGCCCCACTTCCTTGAATTCATATAGTCATCTACTGTGTCTATATAGCTTCTAGCATTAGATGTGAATCGGATTATACTTTTTCAGCACAGTATTAAGATTCCATAAGGCTGTAAAGTTTTTCCACTGCTAAGCAGTATTCTCTTTGTAGCTCTTTCCAGAATATGTTTTATATTGGGCATTCAATCTGGGGCAGTAGATTCCTCTGTTTTCATTTGCTCTGTCCTCTCCTCAGCTTGTGACATTTTTAGTTTCCAAGTTTATATATCAGTAACAAAACCAAGATGTCAAAAATACATTTCAGCCTAGAATATGCAAAACTAGAAACATTTCCAATGTTTTGTTACTTTTTTCCAATGGAAGGAAGACATATTTTCAAGAGGGGATTAAAATAACCAACAAAACACCACTATTTGACATGAATTTCTATTCTTACAGAATTTGCAATAAAATCCAAAGGAGGGGTAAAAAACACCACTATTTGACATGAATCTCTATTCTTACAGAAATTGCAATAAAATCCAAAGAAGCGGTGAGCTGTAATTATTTCCCTCACATAAGAAACAAGTGATGCTTTGCTGGTTTCACCCAAGTGGGAAAGGAAACAAAAGCTTGGTTCCCTCTTCTGCATTTGGGCACATCCCAGAGCACCCCAACCACACGCATCCCTAGATTGTTACACAAATATTGCATGGAAACAGGATAGCTTTTTAAATGATTTTTGAGAACACTGGAAACAGGACAATGACAGTTTAAAATTTTATTTACTGAAAGAAAATGAACTATGTTTCCCCTATTTTGGATAAGTGCCCCATACATTAGGTTACTAAAAAGAAATTTTACCTAGTTGGAAGAAAAACTTTTTCCAGTCCATCTCTTCTGTACTTCTCTTTCTCTTTGTTTATATTTGAATAAACTGCGTCAACCCTAATTATATTTCATTCCCTTACATCTGGTGACATTATTAGCATACAGATGTGGATTGTTTCACTGTTCTATTGTTTTGTTCAATGTTTTATTTTGTTTTCTGTCAGATACATGTAGGATGTTCAACATAATTTTAAACCATCTAGTACTGCACAGAGCCTTCTGTGCTATTTCCTGAAAGACAGCTTGTTCAATGTACCTATTATTCATCTAGCAGTTGGAACCTGGCTCCACACAGGGACCTCTTCATAATTTCCAAAGCGTCCTAGAACAAATTCTGCACCTCAGTTACATTCTTAAATGGGCAATAAGGGATTTTTTATTGTTGTTGTTTCCCCGTGAGACTCTCCTAGCAAGTATTGCTTGTTAATTTCCAGTAGTGTCTTTCTTCAAGATTAAAGGATATAATTACCCATGACTATTTGATGTTCATCATTCAGACTTACACAGGTCTGGTTTTTATTGCAAATATTTACTTCCTTGACTGTCTGCTAATCTACAAAAACAAGTCACACAACACCTGAGTTCTCACCACAGAACCCCGAAATGTATTTTGATTTTCCTTTCTATTGATGGATTATTTATATTTTACTCTTTCACAGGCTTTATCTTTCAGAAGTCAATGTATTTTTTTGCCTAGATACCTGCAAGTAGTTGTTTTGATGTTATCGCTCAATATTCTTATGAACAGTCCCTAAAAGACTCTTCCTTTTCTAAGAATAAAAGCATAATGCTTACAAACTTGATGCCTAGAAATTGGTTCAGTTTATACTGGAGGACACGTGCATATGTGCATATTTGTTTTGGTTCCTACCAAAAGTTCTAGAAGACATTCTGTGGAGATTGTATGTTATAACCCTTTTTTGCCATCCTTAACGTTTGATATATCAGCTCTCTCCTCCCCAGTCAGTAAGGGCACCCTCAGACATGCAGGTTATCTACTTATATTCAGGGTTCTATTCAGTGCATTGAGACATTATAGATCCTTCCTTTAACTAAAAGGTTTTTGCACTTGTTTTTGTCTGCCAGTCTACCTTGTCATTTCATTCACAACAGAATGTGTTCCTTCTGTACACTTTATCAATATCTCCAGCAGGGAACATGTGAGGCTGGTTTTGTGATGGTTCCATACGTAATGAAAACTGTACCTGGCTCCCTGAGTGTCCATTTCTCTGAAATATTTCCTTGCATTTTGGAAGGGATGCTGATTATAGTCCATGGTGTTAATTCTTTTTCAGACACAAGATGTCTGATACCACGTTATTACTTAAATATTTTCCTGTTGCTCCTGGTGTTCCTGCCTACTTTACATTTTTCTGAGTGTGACTGTGTGACTGAGTGATTTATTATTGATGGCCTGCACTTGACCATTTAGTTGTTTTGTTATCGTACGTCATGTTTCAGACCTGATATTATTATGCATCGGTACTGCTAAGAGGAAATTGCAAATTGCTCCAAAATACAATTGTAATCAAACTACATTGCTCCTGTTGTATAGTTACAGACAGCATGGTTGAATAAATAACAGTCCATCTTCTATCAGTATGTACACTGGCAGCCTTTGGGTCAGCAGAAGCTAAGTTTCAGCAACATCTTCCTCACTGAAAATTCCTGCTCTTAGGCATTACATGTAGTGCTATTCATCAGTCTGGGAAAGCAGCTATTTGCCTTTGTCTTCCTATAGATTTTGTACTGTTGATCATATCCTGGGAATTTCTTTTTCTACCTTGCAGATTTTTTTTCCACAGGACAAATACTACTACCAATATATGTCCTGGAAAATAATGTGTCAGTTTTGGAGAGTCAGTACGCATTGTCTGCTGGGTTCTTTAGTGCTGTCTGTGTACCTGCTCTGTCATAAGAGTTATTATGAAGTGATTGTTTCCAGTGGCCTTTGCTAATCTTTAGAATTATATCTGTTTCTTTTATACCTCCCACAAAAAATTCTGTCATGAATAAAGAAATCTTTATGGTATCTAAGTTATGCAGGAATACTATTCAGCTCAGTATATTTCTCTGCTTCTTAGTTTTGGGTAGAAACAAAGACAGTCACTCTAACAGACATGTAGTGTCCCTGCAGTCTCATTCCATCCAAGATCACACTGTCATGATCTGTTTAGATGCGTGAAGCTAAGCTCTCAGGAAACACTTTCAAATCCTGCCTTGTCATTCTTTCGTGTTTCCCACGGGAGAGCAAAAGCTAAGCAACCTTATACCAAAATCATTCTCTCTTACTTTATCCCTCTGATCAGTCCTGTAACATGTTTCAAAGTCCAGTCTAAGAATTTTGCTGTCAGTGGCCCTAGACTCGGCTTACTTCTCCCTGTTTAAGGGCTTCTTCTGGTACAAGTGGGAAGAGGAGGAGCTGACCAGGGAAGAATGTCAACAGACAGGAGATAGAATATTAGTCCGCTTCTGACCACCAGTGTCTTTTACAATAACATGAATATCTTATCACTGCTGAAGAAAACCCATGTTTGATGTACTTTAAGATCAAATTTGCATTTTTTCCAGACGTAGCACATTGGTGGCTCATGGTCATACTGTGATCAACTAATACTCCTAGGCTTTTGTCCTCCTCTGTTTCCAAATGATAAGCTCTCAGGTTCTAGTAGAAACTATTATTAGTCCCCAAGTGTATGACCCTGGCCTTTGTGCTATTGAATTACATTATATCTCTACTATTTCTAGCCTCATTTATGTCAATGGGAATGCACTAAAAATAGTTCCATATGGAGACTGGGTTTGCTTTTGTGTAATTCGTTTTCATCAAACACAAGGAAATACTTAAGAACTGCTTTGCTTTACATATCAGAATTAATCTGATGGCACATTTGTTAATTTCTTCTATGGACAACATAATTCCAAATTTTGCAGGGGCTTTAGAGGCACTATAAGTTTTTTAATTTGATACTCTTTCTTTATGTAACTGTGTTTAAATCCTGCTGTATCTTCTAAAGGCATTACATGTTTTTATTAGCTATCATGGATGCACACATGCACCAAAGTGTTCAACTGCATTGTAGGGTGAATTATTAACAGAGCATTTGATCTCTAATTTGGAAGGTACCAATGTTTATGAATTCTATCCATCATGCTTTTCGGCTTGAAAATGTTGACTCCAAATACAACTCCTAGACATTATATTTTTGTTTATATATGTGTCAAAATGACCATGAACTCCTTAGTCTAAACAAAATATAAAGGGGTAATGTTATCTCCAGGTTATGTTGCATTCAAACCAGGGAATAATAAAGTACATAAAGCTCAGCAAAGGTAAAAATCCTAAATTAAATTATTTTCTTTTGAATATTACTATGAGGGGGCCAAAACAATTTAATTTAGCCTTGATAAAGACATTATAATTTGAAATATAAGATGCCTTCAATGATGGTTTCATTTCACCACCTTTACATATTGAAATCAATGTAATGTGTGGTAAGGCTGTATTGTTCAACATGAGCAACTATTAAGCAGCTGGGCTGAGAACAGAGATTTGCTTAAAATTTCTGATTTCCTCATCTTCATCTAGTCAGCAATATTTATGTAAAACTCGGTCTAGTCATAATTCATGTTTTATTTTCTCTTCTTCGCAAGAAATATGAATTTAATTCTCCAGGCTAAAAAGTAAAAGTAAAAAATCTATCCCCTCCCCCCTCAAAACCCAGTCCTTGCATGACACTTATCTATAAAGTTTTAGGCTACAAAAAAGCATTCACATTGCATGCTGAAATTTATACACTTTGCTAGCCTTGTTCTGTGCATCTGTTCACCAAAAAGCAGGCACAAAGCCAGCTTCATTTGATGCCTTAATAAGCTTATTTAGGACAAGACAATAAAGATTTTCCCATCTAAATACATGCTGATACTAAATTCATTTTCACTTATTGTTACTGAATGAGTAACAGAAATAAGGCATTCAGAAGAAAACAGAAGACAAAATATGGGAAGGAGATTTGCATTTCTCATTTGATGTTTACATTAATTATGTGTCTAATTGTTTATCAAACAAATTATTTTTTCATTCAGGTGAGATAACTCAGCATATTTAGGCTGAAGCCTGTACTCTTTTGCTTTTCCTGTTCCTGCAGTTGTGGTCTGAAGTCTGGTTTCTGATGCAGTATCTAGAGACCCTCCTTGGCCTGAGACTACCCAGTATAGCCTCCCTGTTGCTGGAACTGAAAATGAACAGTATGGCAAGAGCGGAGAGCCTGGCCGTCCCACAGGCTCTCCCAGGTGGTTCCTACTCTAGAATTGACCAAAAGGTACAAGATGAGGCACCTGTAAACAGTCAGTAGAAACTGTTCCTGTAGGCTCTGGAATGATCACGTAGTATGTTTTGTATGCAGTTTAAGACAGTGGCAGGCATTGTGCGTGTGTGTGAGTGGGCGGGTGGGACCGCTGGCCAGCTGGCTATATGAATTGAGCAGAACAGAGGTTCAGGGAGTTTTATCCGTTCCAGCTGGAGAAAACTTTGCAAGTGACCTTGGATACATGAACAGTGACCTACCACCCTGTTCAAAAGGTTCAATTGGGGTGCTTTTTTTTGTTTTTGTTTTTACCGCTCTCCTGGAGTGTCTGTGGAGTAAGGCTGGTACAGCTAGCTGCTATCTCCTAATTTTGAGAACACTTCTCCTTGGTTTCAGTGTACTAAAGAGTCAAATAGCTATAGCCACAAATAGTTAATGCAGATTTTTAAATGAAACAGAGAAGACACTAGTCTTGTGGCCTGGATTTGGGCTGGACCACTTACAAGCTGCTTTTGCCTAGATATCTTAGACTGATATATCTATATTAATCCGTTGTATGATTTTTTTTACAGCAAAGATTCTGACAGGTTTAGTATACATATACCAAGGATAAATAATTAGCAAATGTCACATTCTGCAAGTTTACCTAAGAACATATCTGAAATAAGATTTCTACGTCTCAGTTTTATTTCTGACTTCATCAAGTTGGAAACAAATTACTTCTTTCTCTTTTAAAAATACTATTTTTGTGGTTATGGGAGATTTGTTCCAAAGAAACTAACAACAATTTTAGGAAAGGCCTCTGAGAAGTGACTTAGTCATATTTTTCTGCTAGGACTAGTTTCAGAAATACCTCTTTGAGAAGTTAGCTTAATTTACATGGTTTTGCGGATGGTGTCAGCAGCTCTTAGGAGTGGTCCAGTGTAAATAAAGCTAGGTTGCAGATTGTGACAGAATTATGTCAGAGATTTAAAATGAAAGACTTGATTTCATACTACCAACAATGATCCATGATACCCCCCCTGTAAACTTCTAAAATGAAATGTTTTGTTGGCTTTTACAAGCAGCATAAGTCATCATTGTTATTAAGTAGCTCCTTCACTTGCTTTAAGTTGGTAACAATTTGTAACCACTTTTTAAGGAAGGTAGATTATTTGCTAGTATTGTCCATACAAAGTTATAAATTTAATTTCCCTTAAGTTCCAAAGCCATAATAGCTTCCATTAAAAATAATAGTTTAATATATTGTTTATTTACAGCTAGAAAGGATACAAACAGGGAAAAATCTACATCAGGGAGCAGAATATACATAGGACTTGCAGCCAGCCAAGCTTTGGAAAATCAGATCATTTAAATTTTTATTGGCACTTCAAAGAGTCCTTAAACTTTGCCTGACCCATGATTTCACAGAGTTTTAAAAAGGAAAAAAAATAAAAAAGGCTGCTACTGCACATGTACACTGACTTGCTAATACAGTAGAGTAATCTTTCACTGCTACATAATTTGGGAGATAGCTCTATGACAGCCAGCCATAATAGGAAGCAATTAGTGTGATAAGTAGAGAAACTGTGTCCTTTAAAGCATCTTCTTATGTACTGCCAAGACACTGTTTCTGGACAAGAGTTTAATACTGACTCGTGTTGCTTTAATTTAATTAATGGAAAAAACTGTAAATAAATATAAATATTTCCACTATAAGACATATTTTAGGAGATGTTTTGTTATAATAGCATGTACCTCATTGTAAGCAGCATTTCCAGTTACATTACTGCTTGTTAACAGTGCCAAGTTCTGACAGCAAATCACAGAATGTACAGTTCTCACTGCTGTGCTTTTCTTTCTGTTTCTTATACTAAATATTCTCTCTCTTTACTCTGTGTCGGCTCAGTGTAATTTTAGGGTGAGCTGCTATACATATGTAAGAAAAGAAAATTCATCTTTGTCCAATTGCTTCTCCTTAGGTTGGAACACCTAACAGTTAATTCCATCATAGTGTATTTTCAGCTTTCAGTCCTGTTCAGTAATGTGAAAAGTGCTGAAATATTCATCACATGTAATTTACAGAGCAGCTATATCCTTTTCTGTTGGAAATCATACTTTTTTAATTCTTCAGTCCTAAGCAAAAAATATTTCCAGTGGTTTTTTTGGTTGGTTGGTTGGGTTTTTGTTGTCATGTGTTTGTGTATGTTACTTACATGGTTATTTGCTTATTTACAATAGTCTTGTGCCAGTAAACCCTTTACCAGATGCCAGTTCAGTTCCCTTAATCTAGCTGTATTATAAAAGCTGGTCAATGCTCAATCTAAAAAGAAAACATAAACATGCTTTCCACTCCAGTTATAATTTAGGCACCCAAAATTAAAAAAAAAAAGAAAAAAGAAAAAAGAAACTTCCAAAAGGAGGTAAGAACATAAAAATACATCTTCCCTATTATCTAGCAATAAATATTTCCTAGAAAGTATGTGGCTTCTTCAGTTCCTTCCGATATAATTGGCAATACAATACAATGCAGTACAATACAATAGGGAAATCAAGTGTCTAAACTTAGAGGCAAGTTGCCTAACAAGGGGGCATTGCAGCACTTTACTACTAAGCCTTTGTGACTAGGTGTGTCATCAGTTCTTATTTGGTGTCTTAGCAGAGCCTTTACAAAGAACACAGAATAGCACTTACCTGATGGGCCCCTGTGAAGTGAATGACACTAGAGAATATGGTGCTCAAATCCTATGGGCATGTCTGAGCTAAACTCTACTGCAGGATGAAAAGATTTCTGTGCTAGAACAAAACCCAAAGTGTTTATGTCATTAGCCGTGCTCAAGTGGAGCATCGCTTTTTTGGAACTCCAGCTGTGTTTCGGTTTGCTAGCTACATTATACCACCAAAACAGAACAGCCCATTCGGGTGGAAAACCCCTTCTGCCTAAGACTTTTTTAAATGTGATTCATTCTCAGGTTGCAGAATTGCTCTTCAGACACTGTCATGACCCACTAATGTTCAGATTACATAAGAATAAGTGTCGTGAAGTCTTGTCTATTACTATATCAATACAATTCAGTGTCTATTTAATTTATCAGAAAAAGTAGACTCTTTCTGAGACACATCTTAAAATGCTAATACTTACACTAACAGACTGCTTAGGAAGGGATAAAGAAATCTGGTGCTGTGCCACAGGGGCAACAGCTCCACTGTGAACTGTGATCTTTAAATACCATGCTGATGCTGGACGACACTCCTAGTCATATGGTTTACTTTTAGGTAGTCCTGCAAGGAGCAGGGAGTTGGATTCGATGATCCTTATGGGACCCGTCCAACTTGAGATATTGTATGGTTCCATGATTCTGTGCTGTTAACAAAGGTGATTTGAAAACATGAATGGTGTGTAAATAAAAGACGTACTAATTCACTGCAAATAAACTGAATAAACTCAATATCACAGGAATATAAAATTCAAAGATAATTATGATTCTATGTCTTAAAGAGGTTTATGCTGCTTAGAGAGATAATACAATTATTGGTAGAAAAAGCTAATCTTTCTGTCAGTCATTGCCTACATTTATGTGATGCCTGCTGGTTACTGGAAATATTTTCTGTTAGCTTGGCATGTCTCTTTCCAGTCATCTTCATAAGCAAACTGAGTGAGTTTCCTGAAAAGAAAAAAAAAAAAAAAAGCCAATATTGCATTTATAAATGTGTTTTGTGGGGGTCTTCTATAGGTCTATTTAAAACTATGAAGAAAGAGAACTTTATCTGCTGCAGTGTTATCGAAGAAATCACCAACTATGTTATTCGATGCCTACATGGATTTAGTTCTCTTATCATAGTGGGAAAAAAAAAAAAGATAAAAAAGATAAATAGTTTACATGTAATACATTAGATCTACACTTGAAACTGGACTCTATCGCAATGGTGGAATTTGTATAGGGCCTTATTTGCCCATATAAAGCCATGTAAAAATTCCTCAGATACCAATATGACCTGAAAGAAAAATCATTCAGGATGATACAAAGAAACCTTGCCAGCCCCACAAGAATCTGGCCCCAAGATGGTCCCCAAAAGCAGTTCTATGGCCAACAGCGCAGCAAACTCATCAGCCAGTTTCTAAATAAGCCAAGGAATGAGAACTGCTGCATGAAAAATATAAAAGGCTTACGGGAATTTATGAACTGGAAAGCCTATTTCTTATAATAATTAACAGTGCATCACTGTTTAAACCTTGATCTCTCACAGGTGCTTGTGCCATATGGCAGGTGTTGAAAGAATGAATAACTTTCTGCGTGCAGGAAAAGGCACTGGAATGAAATGGCAGTCAACTGGGATGTGAGCAGTGAAGATACTTATAACAGTTGAGGAAAATTTCATAAAGGCCTATGTAAAGCCAACACCAACAGAAAACTTCCCCAAAGAGAGACTGAAGATTAATGAATGAATACTGTATAATTTTTGGAAAGAAATTTCAATAGAAAAAGTAAAGCAATAACAAATCTAAAATTACAGAAACAAGGAACCTCTGTAAGAATAACAGAGTCATGGCCAACTAGTGACTATAGACATGGCTGGGGAGCAACATTCAGGAGGGTCTTTTTTTTTTTTTTTTTGCATTAACATGATCTCCTTCTGTAAAAGACATAATTAAAATCTATACAAATAAAATAAATAAATGCCTAGAAAGGTCATCAGTAAGAAAAAAATAAAAGAAAACACTAAGCAAATTCTGTATTAATTGTCAAAGGATAAAACAGTTCATTGGATTTGTACACTCAAGATAATATATCAAACTTTAGGATGAAAAGTCCATGAGCACCTTTGGAGGCCTATCAACATCATACAATGTTCAACAGAGTTTCTAAACAGCGGGCACCCAGCACCCATGGGCGTACCTTTAAAGCTGTGTGTTTGTGTCACCCAAGACAATAAAATCTTTACTCCATTTTTTATCTTACTAATACATTCTTTTTTTTTTTATTTCAAAACAAGTCACTATATTTTAAAAGTACACTGATTAGTAGAGTAACATTTCTTCCTTTGGAAATATAATAATGAACTGAATATTTGTGAATGTTTAATAGTAGATCAAGGCTTGTGGTGTCAACCAGGACCTGCACAGTAATCACTTTATTCTTAATAAGATCATTATTTTTATTATACTGTAAAATTATGTTATTTTTACCTAGGTAGTATAAGGAAAAATCCTCAGATTGTGACTTTAGTTGTTAATTGAGGGAGTATAAATAAATATCTTTACTAAACAGCAGATGTAGATTTATTTAGATCTTAATTAATGCCTTTTTAATAGAAATTTGTAAAATAAAACCTCATAGATTGTGGCTTTACTAGTAAACCACACGAAGCATTCTGTGAAATCCTTTCATGTAAAAAAAAAAAAAAAAGAAAAAACCCCCAAACATCTCATTCAAGCACATAGGTTTTCACACTGGGAAAAGCAGACAAAACACAGTGACACTGCTATCATCTATGGAGTGAGGAATCACATGTCAGGCTCTCACGGTTATATCAAAATGAACATAGCAGCTACCCTGTGTATCACTCACTTCTATAAAGCTGCTGTAAAAACTGAATGAACTCCTTAGCAGCTGAGATCTGCTTGGGTGTTCCTTTCATTCTTTTCATCATTTATCCCAGATTGTTGTATGTCATCAGCCAACAAAAAAGAGAATGGTGAGCTTGCCAATTATTCTTCTTTGCAGAAAAAGTGTTCTTATCTGAGTACAGGAAATCTTATATCAGTAAAGGGTGATGAGGTTGAGGTACACAATAGGGCTTTGTCTTAACTCACCAAACACAAAGACAAGATATATTCTGCTGACTGCCAGTTGATTCCTCTGTGGTTTTCCCTGTGAAACAATGAATGTGTATAACAAAAATTACTACAGTTGGTTTAGACTGTAATGCTGGAGATTCAAGAATAGTGGCAAAATTTTATTCTTGGAAGAATGTGACAGAATAGTAGGGATAGAAAACCCCCCTCTACATGTTAAAAGGTAACTGCATCCATCACTGGGAACTTTAATTTCTCGCCTCCTTCAAGAATTCTCTAGTTCAAATTTTTCTTCCTGAGCCTATACTGCACTTTGGGAGACCCAGTAGGATAGCATGCAAATTTTGCAAAGTCTCAGACTGCATTAAGAAGCCCTACTTAGAACCTGGGTAATAGCATTTTAACACAGGTTCCTTTCCCTTCCAAAGCCAATTAAACAGAAAAGTAATAAAACTGACATCCCACAGAACTTGTGGTCTAATGAGCTTACTTAAAATACTTTCCTGAATCTGTTCAGTTCATCCCCATTTGGCTTGTATTTGTCCATTTTTGACCAGATAGAATAAACATTGAGAACTGGATTTAAAATTATTAATTACCATTGACATTAATCATAGTTGTACAGAAACTGTATTTTATGTTAGTCTATATTTCTAAAACTATGTTTTCATTTAAATACTTAAACAAGCATTACTTCGGAATTATGATGAAACAAAATTTTCATTTCTAAAATTAAATAGAATTAAATTGTTATTTTAAACTCTGATCATATATTTTATGTATATATATGTAGATAAACCCCTTTCACCATCAGTATTTTCCCTATATAATTAGGGACCATATATAGACCTAATTAAAGTATCAGTGCTTATAAAAACAGCAGCAGTTCATTATAAATTGGCCACAAAGCAAAGCATAATATTAACAAGTAATAGTTTGCAAAGATCTCTACAAATCAAGTACCTTGTCCCTCACCACAGCATGACTAAGAACAAAAATAGCAAAAATATGCTCTGCACTTAACTTATTTAAAGCACATACTATAGGCCAGAGTTTCCACATAGGAAGGAACCTGTTTTGTAAACCCATGAACATGTGGAACTGTGTTTTCAGTTTCATTGGACTGAGAAGTTTTATGCAGTATTAAGTGCATAAAATGCTAAGTACTAATCTGACAGAAAAAGAATCAGAGTAATTGCCTTTGTCAATGCAGGCAAGTGTACTAGTGCCCGCAATAGCCAAAGTGTTGGACACCTGGTGCATAAAGATAATTTTCTTACTAACGGTCCTGTAAGCACACCTTTATTATGGTGCAACCCAAGTTAAGCAGATAATTTCATAACTCTCAAATATATTACACAGGTTAGCTACTTTGTTTTTGAAGGATATCTATTACTTTCACACAGGCTCTCATTGTCTTTGCAGCTCTGTGCAATGATATTTACTGTAGGCAAAGCTTGAGACAGATGCTACTTAACAGATTCCATATTAACACCTGAGTAGACACCATTGTTTATGTATTACACGTCTGACCACTGTTTTCAATTTCCTGTAATAAGGATGCTAGTGCTTAGTGAGGTGATTTTTCAGTTTTTTTAGGCATAACTCCTAACATTTATCCAGTGTTTTAGGATCCTTCTCTAGCAAATCCAAGACAACAGACAAAAGACTTTCTTTTAAAATTACCTTTACTAGACTACAGGCTGCAATTTCAAAATCACCACACACATGCTTCAAAGAGTGGTTGGTTTTTTTTTTATTTAATACTGACCATTAACTAAATCAGTATAAAATAATGAAAAGAAGGTAAACTAGGCAATCAGATTCAAGCACCAATAGTTCTACATGAACTTTTGTTGTTTATCACTATGTCCTTCTGAAGAAGTAAGCATGGTCTCTTACCTTTACGTTTTTCAAATACTGGGAGATTTTAAACTTGTAAAATACGGCACATCAGCAAATGGGAAACAGACAATCTATGGCAGAAAGAATTCAGGAACGCTTTATTCATTCTCTTACTTACCTCTATCGCATTTGAGATTCATGTCTTCATGGCCTGCTCCTACCCCTTTTTCTTCCCTTGGATCCTTTAAGAAGGTTATAAAATCCCAGATAAAGAAAAGTGTTTGTGTCAAGCTCCTCTTAAAGGTCAGAAAATTCATAAAGCTAAGCCAATTTCATTGCAATTTCCCAAGTTCAAGTGCAGGTATTTAAACCATTTTAAAAGCAAGCAAGCAAGCAAACAAGCAAACAAATTAAAGCAATCATAAACATGTTGCAACAGTCAATGTGCTGAATACTGAAAATGTACAATATCCAGAGACCTTGTTCCCCTCTTAATTTGATTGATTTCTGCAGACATCTGCCTCCACAGAAATGTATGGAGGACTGGGGGAAACACAGGATTTAAACAAACAGAAGAGTATAGATTTTTTTAAACTTCCAGTGAATGTGGAATAACATTATTAGGTTTTAAAGCAAAAATAGGATTGTAATATTTACATCCTCCCAACAGATGGAAGTACAGAGTAATCAGTGGGAGAGCAAAGCTGAGATGATTGTATGAGAGAGATTTGTCCTGTATTACACAGTAAGTAAAAGAATCTCTCTGATTACAGATGGCAGGGGAAACATGATTGTATTAATTCTGGGGATAAAAAGTCACATTTCTTCAGTTCTTCTAGAGTCCTGATCAAATCAGTCTTTCTGCAGTTCAGTTTCTCCTCCTGTAAAGCTACATAATGGAGAGGTACTGCAAAGCTATCCAGGAGACATTTGCAACTCATTGAGCCACATCCTGGAATAATTTAATCACAGAGAGTTACACATGGGTCAAAATAGTACAATTAGGCTTTAACAATGGCAAAATCTTTAAAGGGCTGTTCTCATTTCGATTGTCATTGGTATCTAACAAGATGAGTGAAACTATTCCTCACAGAATAATCGCAGCAATAATCAAGATTGTTGACCTCACCATGTTTCTGGAGTTTTTAGTGGGTCAAAAGATATATGTTCCATATTTTTATTTAGTAGAATGAGTGTAAATTATTGAACCCCACCTCTGTTAACAGCATAGCTGGCAGGAATGGAATTCTGAAAACAGGCTTTGCTTACAGGGTTTCAGCTTAAAATGTAACTGATCAAATAGCCAATGTTGACATAAGATCTAAAGAGTTAGCTATGGTTTATGAGTGTAGTCTGCAAAAAATTCTTGTCTACTGCTTATGCAACTATATGCTGCCATTAAGATTTACCTGAAAGGTCCTTACAAAATCTAAGAAAACAGTATTAACCATAATGTTTGAAACCCTGTTTAATACAAGACAGATTGGGACTGTTAGGTAGATATTTCAAGGGGTTGGCAATTTCACCATAATGAGTGTTACAATGGCAGAAAACTGCCAAAAGGGCCTTATTGTCTACAGAAAGATACAAATTTACAAACACAGGGCATGCACCCTGTAAATGAGATAAAAAATTGTCCTTGCTTACATATTTAGAGATCACAGGATAAATGGAGTTTGGTAATGACTTGGGGGACTTCTGATTTTGATTTTTTTTTTTTTTTTTAGATTATGGTGATCATTAAAGCATCAAGAAAAAAGACAGAAAGAAAGAAAATGCTCTAATGTGGAAGGAGGACATATCAATTAAACAAACAAACAAACAAACAAACAACTTTACCTACCAGAGGAAACATGAAAGATTAAAAACCTGAGACTTTACAAAGAATGACAGTCATTTTGCACTATTGTTTTAAACTAACCTGTTTCTTTCGTACAGAGTTGAGCACAGAGTTGTGGGATCCTATCTATCCAGTAAATTTTTAATAATAAACCATGGACATTAATACCATCTTCTTTTCTGAGTAATGTGTCTGTGGTGGGTTGACCTTGGCTGGCTGCAAGACCCCAGCCTCTGTCCAGTGTTTTGCCCTTCCTTAAATCTGTTTTCTCAGAGGTGCCGCCATCTTGTCTGAGGGGCTCAGCCGTGCCCTGGCGGGGGGTCGGCTGGAGCCGGCTGGAACCGGCCGGAACCCGCCGTGTCTGGCACAGGGCAGCCCCGGCCCCTCCTCACAGAGGCCCCTGCAGCCCCCGCTGCCAGCGCCTGGGCACCTGCCCCCAGAACAGCACCAAGGTAGGATTTTTTACCTCAGGCAAACCATTTTGCTGATATGACAAAACATTCAGATGTAAGCAACCGCCTCAGTCCAGGTCTGGGTCGTGCAGCTTGTTTGGACGTGGCTTCCCTGTTCTCCAGTAGTGAACGTAGCCAGGCCTGGAACCTGGCCAAAGAAGCTGAATGTTGTACATCTGTTACACGAGTTCATAAAGCTACTAATTCTAGCCTTTTATTATTAAATGGACATCCTTTCTGTTCAATTACTGCATGGATCTTGTTCCGTTATCTTATGTGATTATTGGAGGGATTTTAGTGTAAACTCAGCACAGATTTACTTCTTTATCTCAAATATGTCTGAGCTTTTTCACTTCTTCTTAATGAAACAAAGCATTTGTTACATTAACTGGTGCTTTGTATCTTCTAAAGAAGTTTGCTCCCTTGAACTGCCTCACTGTTGAGACTTCGTTGGCATGAGATATCTTATGCTAGTAATTTTTTCCCTGAAAAGGAAATATTTGTGTTCCCTAATCCCAGGACCTTTAATTAGCCCTTTAATTCACTTTTAGCTATAAATCATCATTTATAGGGTTTGTTTCTTAAAATCACACTTTTGGACATGTCTGCACTGCACAATATAGTGTTATGTTTAAGATTACCTGGTGAACTGGTATTTACTCGGGGAAGTCAAGGATATGGCTACAACTGTGGGTCAGAGTAAAACTGTATTAGCTTGGTAGTTAGTGGCCAGGCTAATTAGCTCCATCTCAAGGTAGCACTAATGAGCTGATTCTCAGCAATGTGCTGAGCCATATTGCTCAATTATACTTCCTCCAGTTCCTGAGCAACTTCAGTTGGATCCAGCTCGTGTCTTTTGTCCAGCAACATACATACATCCTGAGGCCAAATGTATGGAGTCATATGGCCTCCAGAGCTGCTTCATAACCAGCCTCTTCCACTTTTAAGCAACCAGCTATTTCAACATATGGCAACTAATGAGCTAAATAGAGATTTAGAAATCTACCTTCAGGCAGGGTTCCTTTTCTAAACGTGAGCTGCTCTGCACTGCCGATTTTCAAAGTATCTTGTTGGATTGGTGTAAAAATTACGAAAAATAAAATATATTTCTCTTAAAGATGAAGGACAATAATTCTTACTAGTGAAGAGAACCATTTTATCTATATGCTTCACTTAGTCATTGATAATCACCTACATGAGGGCCTTTTATGTAATCAAATAAAGACCAAGCTGTTTATGTATTCTTGGGTGGTATTTTGCTGTGACTTTTTGTATTTACAGTGTTACTCCTGATATAGTGACAAGCTGCTCACTAATATCTGTTACCTGTACCACAGAGCTGTTTGGGATCAAAACTGTTTTACTAAGCCTGGGAAGCTTCCCCTAGTTTGTATCCTTCAGTCAGATTAATATTGATACAGACTTTTCAGATCACCTTTTACACAGGAGATATTCAATTTGATATAACTAATGGCACTGCACTCCAGAAATAGATACACCGATTTTGTAAAGTGCTTCCCATATTTTATTAATGATCTGATAGACTGAGCATGATGTCTGTCATTAAAAATACTTTCAGTACTTTCTGACTTCAAATCAAAAATCCAATGAAAATATGTCCGGCCCTAAGCACAAAGTAAGTAGGTCTAATATAAGAACACATACGTTAGTTCCACAGAGCGTTCACTTTTGGCTGAATCTATAGATGCAATTAAATTATTGGAATGAAAATCCAGGACTTCATTTCATTACACTACTGCTTTTTCTCCCGTTGGAGATTATTTTCCCTGCATAAAACAATTAAACTTCTTAAAGTAAAAGTTGACATTAGGGTTAAAACTAACACTCCAGTTAATATTGGCAGCACAGTAATCACGTTATGTCAGAAAGGATAGAAAAAATGAATGAATTTTGATAGGGTCATAATTTTAACAGAATAATGTCACTAAAGCTTTAAATGAAGTATCTTTTAAAAACAGTATAAAAGATAAGTTGATAAAATGAGATCAAATGAAACTTGCAGGCTTCACATATTCATGCCTGTTACTATGAGAGACTATTTTGTTAAAATGCTTCCAGCATGTTCCATGTCTTTAATATTTTGGAAAACATTAGCTCAATAATTAGAAACAGTACATGAACAATATATTGAAAATAAATAATAAAAAGGACACATTTACTTAAAGTTTAAATTAAAGTAGTTCCTCAATTCTTTCAATTAGAGGGCATTCTTCTTACCAGTATTTGTGAGAGAGGCAGGCTGTGAGACAAAAGGCTGAAGACAGAAAGGAGCTTCAGTTATTAGTCACCCTAGTGACTGGTGAAATTTCAGTGTTAGAATTCTGATGTAGAAAATCTGATTCAAAAATGTCAAATAATACAGTGTATTTTACTTTAATAGCCTCTCAGGAAACAAAATTTAATTTCTGTTGTTTAATAAAGGATCTTGAACTATCAGTAATATGTAGTATTTATATCTGTTCTTAGGCTTTGATGAGTATGTTTTTAATGCCAAGAGTCTCTGATTATTTTGTCTGAAAAGACCAAATGTAATTAAGACCAAATGCATGCTCTGATTCTGTGATCTTTACTAGTACAATTATGATTTTGAAAAATGGCCTCCAAAAGATTTTTAAAAATCAGTAGAGAGAAAAAGACATATAAAATCTTATGCATTATGGATGTCTTTATCAAAGAATAACTGTATTTACCCATGGATACACTTCTCATTTTCTGACAGTTTTCTTGATGTTACAGTCTCATGGATTCAGAGTGGGGTTGCTTGAAAATATTCTAGTGAAAAAACTTTCAGGCAAATGCATTAGGTTTGGGGCCTAAATGTTCTGTTTCAATCACCTAGTAGATTGGGTTTGTTTGGAGGGTCATTTGGTTTCAGTAGCATGTAGCAGGAAGAAGCTTTCATGGCATTTAAAGAATCAGAAGCATGCTTGGGTTTTCAGCAGGTCTTCTCAAAGACCCGCAGCCAGCTGTGCATCTGCCTCTCTCTCCCCTGAAAAACATTTTCTTGCCAGTTTCACTGATGCTAAGGCAGCCAGGAGGAGGTATTTCAATGAAGAACTGCAGGATACAAGGTTGCCAGAAGCTTCAGGTTTTGTTCCAGCCTAATTCTGGGGGAAAAAAAAAGGTGTTGGGGGGGGAAGAGCCAAATCTGAAAACATGGAAATTTAAAACTTTCAAAAACCTTTCTTTTGGTCCGCCTGCTACTAAAAGCAATATTCTGAGACTTATTTCAAACAGTTATTTTGCAGTTTGTGGATTAAAAGGATAGAAACCTGTTCCAAAGTTTGTCATCATCAATGGTGGGGCTTTCACTGACATCACTAAATTTTGTACTACAAACTTACTGGAATAAAAGTAGGATCACTGATAGACATGTGCAGTGGAATTAGATGTAAAAAAATTTTTCCCTCGTGCACAGTATTCTGTTCTAGTTTTCTGCTGTAAGGACTATATACACATTTACTCTCTTTCAGTCTGAACAGATTCACCCTTCAATACAAGTAAGCATGCCATTGATGGAACTTGATGTAGATGTTATGGCTGTTACCACTCTGGAGGTTCATGAATCATCAGTCTAACAATGCTTTTAATTCATTCATATAGGAAGGTGGCAAGGAGAATTGGCCACAATTTCTCACATGCAAAGGAAGTGCAAAATATCATTTTACGTACAACAGATGTCTAAAGAAAAGCAGCCAGTTGCACATACATGAGGCTAGAAATCTTCCTGCTTTTTTTTTTTTTAAATAAAGATAAGAACAAAGTAACATGTCAGATTCTTTCCTAAAATATTATCTGGTTTAGTATATTGCAAGTACTGTGAGGCAAGATGCCCAAAAGTTAAATTCTCAGCTCTTTTTCTTTATAACCGTGTGGGGTTTTTTCCATCAAATCAACAATTCTGCTAAAATGCTTTTTAACAATTTCATTTCTGTACTTGTTCATGCTGTGCCCCGAGTTCAGGGACTCAAGGTATCCGTGCAACTAGCACTCAAGCAAAAAACATCTCTCACACTAATTTCCTCTGTACATGTCACTTCCCACTGTCCTCTTTCTTTTTGGCTTGAGAAACCCCTAACATATTATCTTTGGCAAACATTCAGGAACCATAAGCAAAGCATCTATTCCAAGCCTGTCCCTTGGTATTTGAAATTTACATGTTATTCCCAATCCTTCCATTACTGCTTAGAACACTTGCCAAAATAAAACTAAGGTATAAATCATCAAAATCAAAGATGGGCCAAAAGCACCGTCAAACATTTTTCTTTTGTCCCAAGTTTTAGGCTTGAAATTTCTAAAGATAACAGCTTTAAATGGGTCCTCAGAGCTCAGCACCTCTCCAGCTATAACTAGGACTAGGAGTCTCACATTAGCTACAGAACTTGTCTAGGGTAGAGGAACCCCAGTTTTGTATGCGTAAAAGGCCATTTGGATGCAAACCTTGTGGAAGATACTACACTCTTTCATAGGTTTCTTTAAATAAGAAGTTAGAAAAAGGGTAAAAACTGAGAGATTGATGGTGGGGAGTGGATGTTCAGACCAGATGTCCTTTAGAGATCCCTTTTAATGTTAAGTGTTCTGTAATTTATGATCTATATGTATAGGATTTACCAGTGGATGTTTCTAAGTGCTGTTTCTAACCCTATTAATTTTATGGAGTGGGTCACAAAGATAAGTAGAGATACATACAACAGCATTTTTCTTATTATGTCAGGTGACAAATCCTGGAGAGGCCCTCCCAGTCTTAACTACAGCTTATAATGTTTGTCAGATTCTATAATTAAAAAATAATTTTTAAAAAGTACCAGTTGTCAGCTAGATCTAATTATTTATGAACTTCTAAATACCTCCCACTGATCACACTATTATACATTTAGTCTTTATTCCCATCAAAAGGGCATAAGCAAAACATCCACATTTTGAAAGAGCCCTTTGTACTTTGTTACAGCACAAAAAAATGAATATGACTAAAATATGTGAAGCAGGTCTTAATGAGCAAGGTAAAAGAAAATAGGTTTCCACTGTCCAATGTTAAATTGTTCATGTACATGTTTATCTGTAGAAATTGGATTTGTGTTCACATCACTAATTTATGCAATTTTAGCGATTTACTTTCCATTAGTTCAGTGTCTAGGCATCTAACCACAACCTGTTGTTAACCAAAATCTCAGTGAAAGAACATATTCAGGCAAGTTTTCCTCAGGTTTAAGACAAACTCATGAGTTACGCTGTCTCAGCTAAATCTGTTGAATGAGTTGTGTGTTCCTACTTCAGACTGACACAGCAGGATTGCTTTTCTTTGAAACTTAGGTCAAGATCCTATGCATAAACCGGAATGGCTGATGTTTGCACATGGTGCTTCAGCTGGTGTGATATGGCTTTTACATTTAAAGTCCTGGTTCTACAGCTCTGAAGAGTCACCCCTCTGCCCCTTACACTGGTCATAATGATATCCTTGGGAGTCACAGCAGAAACTGATAAAAATGTGTGAGGGTTTTTCAAAGATCTTGTGACACCCTTGATTTTACTGCATATATATAATTATCAGCAATGTGTCGCACGAACAAAATATATGAAAACAAAGTGTTGGCAATAAACAAGAACATTTTAGGATGTTTAGTCTATTTCTACAGTTTTCTCCTAGTTCAGTATGTGCAGGCCTGCTCAAGAGGGGGATGAGGTAGGAAACATGGGTGACGCATGCACAGGCTGTGCCTTCACTATCAGACCATGGTCCCACGGGGTCTGAGCACTGCAAGCAGAGCTGGGTGCTGGTGATAAGTGTTCAATGACAGCCCCAGAAAGGGTGAGGGGATGACTCAAGTCCATCATCCCTCCAGGGTCCATCCAGGGAACCGAGTCAGCAGGAGTGGGAGAGAGGGTTGTAGCAGATGCAACATAGGTCCAAGACCCGCAGCAGGGCTGGAGGCAGGTACACCTCTGACAGCTCATGGGAGGTTTGGTTGCTCAGGCCTGAGCTGAAATGAGGCTCCTGGGGCCATGAGCAGGGGTGGGGGTGCTCAGAGAAATTAAGGCCTAGTTGTGCACTCAAGGCCCTGACAAATATCTGTCCCTATTTCTCATGGCTAGAAAAGTTTTATCTTCTACAAATCTGTATTCTCTTCTGTTTACTTAAGCAGCCAGTATAAAAGAGTATTCTTGGCTTCTCTCAGAGCTTACATTTAAGCACACAGAAAAATGTTTTATACCCAAGCTGTGGCTGCAAGGATTACTGCAGGGTCCCCAGATAATTGTTTGGGCAAGTTCCTTTCTTAATTATCTTGGTAGCTTACTGAAAGCCTGTCTTTCTCCTTCTGGCTGTTTGTGCTCTTTCAGCAATAGCTGCTCAACAGACAAAGCTTCCTGCATCCTGTTTACCTTTGACTCAGTCTAAGATGAAAAACGTAGTGTTTTACAGAAAGAAAAAAAGGATTTAAAAAAAAAAAAACCAGAACTATTTTCTGTACACACTGTAGATTATAAAATACTTTATTCCCATAGTAATAATAAGACCTGAAGACCTGATTTTTATGGAAAACACTTATATATGCTTCTTGGTTGTTAGTTCAACAAAGAGCAACCTAATCATTACGTTAAATGTCAAACTGTGTTATCAGCTACTGACTTACACAGTAGTATTCTAAATTTGCTCTGAATACTTCAAAGGCTTAACTAATTATCTTGTAATAAATTATAGATGTAAGCTACCCTTGATTCAGATACATTAACAATGGAAGTACTTTAAAAAAAGCAGCAGTAACACATTCTTTGTTACAAGGGTTCTGCTAGCCTATGAGATCTCCCAAAAACTTTGGATTTCATTTAGCTTGAACCAGTTACATCTTAATTATAAATGTGGGTTCCCATAATCTTACACAGTAAGTGAAGGTTTGCATACATTCTGTCTATCAGGTTTTTTTCTGAGACTCAGTTCCATCCATCTTTGCCAGCACTGAGGATATGTGGTAATACTTGGGCGGGGGGTGGGGGGGAGTGTTTTGGGTTTTTTTTTGATTGGGTTTTGTTTTGTTTGTTTTGGGTTTTGCACATTAGAAGGGAAGAAAAACCATCTCCCACTTTAACAAATACATAAAAGACAATGAATTTTTCGTAGCCCCCAAAATATAACATCCTAATTGGATACACACTGCAATACCCTACAGGAGTTCTTGAATGGTCACTAAAAATTGCATCTCTTCAGAATGATCTACAAGACATAAGACCTCAATCTGCTAAAGGACATCAGCACAAAAGGTAGGGGTCAACGTACACGTCTACATCAAGGGTAGTAGCCCAGGAACCTTTTAAAGCCCATGAAAACAAATCATTATTTTCAGACACTGTTACATTCGACTCATTCTATGTGTCTGACCTGGACACGCAGATGACAATTCATGTACTTATATGTAGCCCTCTAGGGCCAGTTTAGGCACCTGAAGAGTATCTAAGTTACCTGCACAGGGCTGCATTACAGAAAAAACATGCCTTTTTGTAGCAGCAGCTGAAGGCCGGCTGGGATACTATATTGCATTTAAAATGGCTACAGAAACCTTTGCTGAGGTACCTGAAATTTGCTTTCCTAGATTCCAAGCATGGAAACATTTAGGATCTCAGAAAGGGCATTGCTGCTACCACAACCACCATCCTCAGGAAGGAATTGTCTAAAATAACAAAAAGGGCAAAGCATGAGGCTGAGTCTAGAATTAGATGCCTTCCTCTGTGCTGCATGAAGTTAAGTTTCTCCAGTTAGATTCACACCTTGGACTCCTCTCCCTCCAGGCCAGAAGTCTCCAGACACTTCAATTTTTGTTATCAGAGGTCCCAGTAAGTTCAAGAGCACTGACTGGAGTTATTTAGCCCTGAGCTTTGTAACTAAAAGCTCATTGCCACTCTAAGTCACCGTCCCTACAGCCATATTTTACATATGACAGCTGGCATTTCTAGGTCCAAAGTGGGAGAAGACAGGGACAGAGATGCAAAGGCCTGGAGTGTGTAAGTCCCATCTAAGTTGCAGAAAGACATAAGAGAAAACTGTTTAGGCTGAGATAGTTTCTCTTCTCCATAGATATTTCAAATTATTAATATTTAATAGAGAAAATAAGGAAGTCATGTAAGCCTGGGCAGAGCTCAGAAGCATGTGGAAGTGGCCATCCATTTGCAAATACAGAATAGCCAGGCTTCCCATTAGAAAGCAGTAAGCAGTGTAAGGGGACATAATTTATGCAATAGTAAATTTTACAGTTTTGATCAAAAGTTTAAAATACTCCATAAGTTCTAAACATATTTATTCAAACTGGCTGGTGCTTAGGGGTCCCTATTACAATTTAATTAATCTGCTTGTTAGAGCTGCCCCAGCTGAACCTCTTCCCTGCCAAATGCTCTGACTCACTCCACCTTCCCTAAAATCCATTGCAATTTTCTGTGACAGCTGAGGAAAAATGTGTTTTATATTAGACTAAATATTAGACTATTGTGTTTGTCTTTTTAAATTTCCATTCCTTGCCAGATCAAACACTTGAGCTTACTGTAAATCAGAAGTGTATATTTTGGGGAAGCTGAAACTTACCAATGACAACTTGGAGAAATGCACTATGTCAGCAAACTGTTAATCCTAAACGTTGTACTTAGCTTAAATAAATCCTCTGCTTTTCATCATCTATTGTAACGTACTGCTATTTTTCTGTGGAGTACAATGCCATAACAGTGAGGAGATGCAGTCATAAAATATACATCCAGGTTGCTTCAAAAGCAGGCTGGTCTCCGGTAGAAATTAGGGCAGGCAAAACCTGTTTGTAACTTGCGTTCAACTGCAAAGGGCCATTGCAGCAGCCAGGAACAGCTGGAGCATAGGCACACTGCTGTAACACCTTCTCCTTTGCCACCTTCTTCTTTGGCTGTGTCCCAGCACCCCGCAGGCTGATCCAGGAGGGTGTTTAGTGCAGGCTTTGCCCCATCAGCTCCATACTGCTGGTGATCTTCCTCTGGGGCCAGCTCTAGGTGATTTATGGCTCCTTTGCGTCAGCAGAGCTGATATAAATTGAACCTCAGAGATAAAATTAAGGAGGTTTCCTGGGCAACGATTCGTGTTAAAGTATTTAACAAAAAAGTCAGTGTTGTGCTGTTTACATTTTCAACTAGACACACACTTCAAATAACAAGTTACTAGTTCCCAAAACGCAAAAAATCTTTTTTAACACTTATAAATACTTGTACTTTGAGCAAAGGAGCCTAAGGAGATAATTACCATACTATCATATGTCTTACCAACAGAAAATTCATTTTTAGGAACTTTGCAAAGGGATATATGAAGAGCACACAGAGTTAAATGTAAATAAGCGTAAGAATTCAGAGAGAGAGTTGTAGCATATTTTTCAGTGTTTGTCCCACTCTGGGCTTCACATTTCGAAAAAGAAAGTTTTCATAGGACAGTAGAAGGAAAATGGTTTGTGTGCAGGCAGGGAAATAGTAAAGGTAAGGAGTTTTTCAGAAGAACTAGGTAGAGTTAGACTTATAAATCACATGGACCAATGCAGTATATGGAGCAAAGAAAAGCACATTTTTTTATAGGGCTATGCCTTCCTTACTGTCAAGTGGTAGGCAGAGATGAGTCAATTGGATTAATTTTTTTAAACTTAATGAAAGATTCTATTAAAGCTGTTCACAAGGAGACATTAAGGATACTTGACATCCAAACTGAAAAAGAAATACTTGTCATGATTAAAACTTTATATGACAAAAAACTAGCAATAAGAGCAAAGTGGCTGGTTCACAGCATACTCAAACATTAATAGCTATTTAATTCATAGGTTAAAAGGTGGGTTGGTATCATTCAAAAGTCTTACCACATGCTATATAAAGTTTTTTCATACTAAAGTAATGGCAAAATAATTAATATTATATTTTGGTATATGTTGCAAAAATACAGTGAGAAATTGCACCTATACACAAAACACAGACTTATAAATGTGGTTGGAAAACTGACTCTCATCTGCTAGAGATTCTAAAATTACATTTTCAGTCTTCTGTAAGGCAAGACTGAAATCCATGCATCAGTGAATATCCTGGAATTATTTGCTTTTTTTTTTTAAATAAAAACTGAAATAACACATTCTGAATTCATTCAAATACTTTGATAACAAGAAGTAGAAAAAAAAATCTTATTTCACAAGGAGAAAACAAAATATCAAGAAATTCCCACACGATCATTTTCTGGGATAAACCATTCTATGAGAAAGCTTACAGCCAGGTTTAATGAAAATAAATGTAAGCATAATAACTAATTTTGCTATGAATTATGTTGGGATGGTAGAAAAAGATTCTCTGGGCAAATATAACAAAATTGCTCTTCCCTTCCCTCTGCTTTTTCACAAATCAAATGATATGTCATGATTTATAAGGAAACATTTCTTTACTGAGACGGTGGTCAGACACTGGAACAGGCTTCCTGTAGAGGTGGTTGATGCCCCAAGCCTGTCAGTGTTTAAAAGGCATTTGGACAATGTCCTTAATAATATGCTTTAACTTTTGGTCAGCCCTGAAGCGGTCAGGCAGTTGGACTAGATGATCATTGTAGGTCCCTTCCAACTGAAAATATTCAATTCTATTCCATTGATTCCATTTGATTGATTTATATTTAAATAAATAGTGTCTTCATTTTCATGAGACTCAGGTTAATCCAACAAAGAGGAAGAGAGAGACATCTCGGCATTTGAAGTGTAACATACTAATATCTAGCATGTCATTTTGTATTGCAAAGTTTAAATTTATGCTGGCTGGGATGGAAGCCATTATGCAATGAGTGTTCTTAAAGGAGGATACAAATGAGCTATTAATTCTGCCATTTCAAATTTATCACTTACTAGAATTAATGCATCTTGGTTCCTTTCAGAAGTGGTTTTTTTTCCCTATATATATGATATGTTTTACAACAGCAGCAGCAGTTAAACTATCTCAGACCCTGATTCTCTTTTAATTCTTTTACCCTTAATCAGCCTGGCTTCTGCTCCACTGAAAGGTAGCTGTTCTTCTGCAGCTTTCTAATTCTGTTGCCTTCTGGGGACTTGGTATCCACTTGACAAAATCACAGTCGATTATAGTAGCCTTCCATTAGGCCTAGGTAGAATGGTAAAACTGGTAAAACTTCTCTCACAGAAAGGCAAGATGAAGACCTAGGTATTCTTCCTTCTAAATAGCATCTAGCTCAGCTGAGAATATTAATACTATTAGACCTTTTCTGCAGGGATATGGAAAAGAAGAATTTCAATCCCATTAAATAAGGATTTTAATGAAAATATGTTACAGAAATTGTTTTAAATCTCTTCATGGTTCCTTCCCATTTAGAAGGAAAGCATGTTTACTTTAATTTTATTTCTGTTTTTTCAGTTCTCTACTGTTAATTGTGAAACCCCCATCCAACTCAAATTGTAATTTAAACTGTATCAAAATAAGTATTAATATTTACTTCTATGTCTTCATTAAAAGTGAATCAACCTAAATTCCAATAAATCAATTTTAAAGTGTGATAATTATTTTGACTGTAGCCCCAGTAAATGTGCCTTTGCCGTTACTGGCAATGGTTACAGGCTTTGTGTGGACCTGCACGCACCTGAGTGCAGGCTCTCGGGGCTTGTCCAGGCTTCTCTTGGCCTCACTTGTTTTTATCTTGTTTTAACTGCAAAGTGACTACCGCCCAGCCTGTTTAGCTAAAACCCTGTGAATATCTTATGGTGATGGTCTGACAAACCTCGG
>JAVKLA010000062.1:8737746-8750860 GCA_034782735.1 Sagittarius serpentarius | reverse complement strand
ACAAACAGAAACATAAACATTGCTGTTCACATGAATTAGAGTAACATCATAAAAATTCAGGGTTTGAAGATGTTAACACCACTTGTGATAGTAGTTAAGTACCTAGATACTTTTGAGCATGAACAAGGGAAATTATTGCAATAAATTTAGAATAAAATAATTTCATTAAAAGAATATTAATATATCCATTCCTCCTTATTTTTCTGATATAATTTTATTACTTCCTAGAATTCTTTAAAAATGTTCTGTAATTTTATTTTCTGCAATCACTACTGAGTTTCTTCGATCTAAACCAGAAGTGTTTTTCTCTTACCCTTTTAAAATTTGCCACTAGTGAAACAGAATACTTTTTTTTTTAAAGTGCAGTATATTTTAAGTGGTTACTCTGCATGACAAAATTAAAGATTGTTGAAAAAAATCCCTCAAGATGTGCAGTAAACTCCTGAGATTGTGGCACCATAGGCGTATGGAGCAGAAAGGAACTGTAGGATGAATGTTTCTTCACAGTTCCCATTTTCAGAAAAAAAAAAATACAGAGAAATAGAAAACTTCTCAACATTACTGACAAAAATAAAAGGTACTTTTCACTTAGAGAATATAACGTGGGTGTGTGTATGTGTTGTTGGTGTGTGTCTGCATTTAATATTTCACATACATACGCATGTATATATATATGCTTTATGGAGATGCTTGCCTTTCATTCTAGAAAGAGTATTTGGAAAAAGTCTTTTGGATTGTTAGAAAAGAAGCATAAACTGGGAAAACAAAAATATAATAATCTTTGCAGATACAGTGGAGAGTCCAAATATATTCTTTACTGAAAACTAGATTCTGAAAGGTTGACATCTACATGTTCTTTTGCTTTTCCAAGACACATTGTTTTATAGAAATAGCTTTATGAACCCAGCATCTCTCCTGTATAGCTAACCTCATGGACGATTCCTATATTATTTAAGAGTAGCAGATTGTGGGTAGGGACCTAGAGGCTGCATTTGTACGAATAAACTAAATAGTGACCAGGAATGTCATCTAGCACTGGAATCTGATCATCTGTACTTTTAAATTACTAGCATGGTCCTTAGCAGACTTCTGGCCCATGTCAGCCATTATTCTCCCAGCAGTTTCCAAATACAGCTACAACATTGCAGAGGTCATTCCCAGCAGGCAGTCTGAATGCACTCACGCTGTTTTAAAGGCCAAGATAGTGTATCAATACCATGATGGGCTACTCCAGGCCAATTGGCCTGAGTGCCAGTGAGCGTTCCTGGGCACCCCTGGTGCCTGTTAGCATAGGCATGGACTCATAGTCCAAGGTGACATCCTTTCTGACCCTTTTATCTCTTGTCAGTAGTGCACAAAATGTGTCTCCATGAGTTAAATACTGTCATTTGCCTACTATGTGGAAAAATTTAGGACAGACAGAAGGATTTTATTTTTGACTACTACATTCTAAGTCCTCTTCACAGAATCTCATCTTGTTAAAGGTATTAATTCTGGTAAAGCCTTCTCTCTCTTTGGAATAATCTTTTTTTACCTCTGTAAACAGCAACTACTTAACAAGCAAAATGAAATACTGGTTATTAAAGCTGTAAAGTCATTGAAGAGAAAGCACAGAAAATCTCTAAATACCAGGAAATCTGGACAAGACCTTGGTCCTGTTCTGCATACTCGGTCTGTCACAGGTTTACAGCACTCAATACATGATCTGACTATGCAACTATTTTTTTCAGGAAATGAGCCAAAGACTTTGTCTTTCAAGCTAACTGACTAATTTTTTCTGTTTATGGACTTTAAGGGATCAACAAGGAAAGCCCATTCTGCTTAAAAACTGTCAGGTCATTTGTAGATTTTTTATGTCGGTTTTGAAAAAGAAAAGAATGTTATTAATCCATCCTTTCCTCCCCATCCCCTAAAATACCATTTGCATTAATATAAAGGATTTTAAAAAGGTATGAGTTTATCATGACTTTTTTGCATGACAGGCAAGAAATCAGATAGAAAATCTGCACATATAACATTAGACATTTCATATCTAGTTCATCATACAGTAATCCCAGCCAATCTGTAAATGAAAAAATTCATTAGAGCGAGCATGAAGTAGGAGATCTTGCCTTACATATTTTTCTGCCATATTCTGCTTTTCCCTTCTGTTTTCTTCCTTAGCAATATAGCTGTGATGCTCTGTGTGCTTTCCAACTAGAAAAATAGCTTGCATCATATGCAACTGTCATTTTTACATGTTTCTCTCACACAGATACAGATGAGTCCTATAGCTCTGAACTAAATTGGCCACGGAGGAGCACAGCACAGGGATATTGCTTGCAGCCCAACAGCACATGCATTAGAGATTCTCCAGGGTCAGTCAACTCTGGGGTTAGGAGAAATGCTTCCCCCCCGCCCAAGTGTTTTGGAATTGGTTGGAGCAAGGACGTTTGGCTTTATTCGGTTTATGTGCTGATTTATTGTGGTGGGAAGTCTCCTTTTCCTACAGTTTCAGTAAAATATGCAGTCACTTGTGTGGTTTCCCTGGGGTATATTACCTGTTGTTATAGTATAAATTGGGCTGCTGTGAAGATTATATGCTCCATGCATGGTCATTGTAGAAAGACGCTTCCTCTTGAAGCAAGAAAATAATCAGAAAAAAGCATCTGCAAATACCTGCAACACCAAACTGCTGTTAAGTCAAAGGGACAAAGAAGGGAACATGAACAGCATCTATCAAGTAATACAGCAGCTCAGCATGCCTTTTAAATTAGGGCCTATATGCAGGTGCACTGGAAAAATATCCTTTTCAAGCACAAGCTGTTAAAGGATGGGAGTTCAGATGCCACCTGTCCTTCTGTGGGAGTAAATCTTTCCAGACAACAGCTGAATCAACTGCCCTTACAATTCATGTACCACAGGCTCATAAATCACATTCCTAGGGAATCACCATGTTGTCACCATTGATGTCACTCTCAGTTCTTTGAAAATAATCACTGTGACCATGTGCATTCCATTAGCTGGATACAGTGATTCTTTAATGTTCTTCAAATTAAAAAAAAAAAATTTACATTATCAGGAAAGTGTGACATTCTTAAAAGTCAAAATCCACTTTACCAGCTTTTCAGTGTATGTTTTATGACTGCAGAGCTATCCACTGCAAAGTTTTGTTCTGACAGCAATTTATATTTTTCCCCATGTAATCGCTGAAATTACTAAAATTCAAAGGCAATGCCAGTGTTAGTTGCATCCTGACACTATTCATGAAGATTGTTTAAACAGAATTAATCACAAAAATTAATGAATTTGAGTGGCTTAGTTAAACTCAATTAACTATCTATATCATATTCTTATTCAGCTTTAAAGTTATTTAAATGGAATTTAGCTTAATTCACTTTTAATGAATATCTACAGGTATATATTAGTATTTATTTTGATACATTTTAGATTGCAATAGGAGCCACAGAGGGTCTTCTACTTGTGGCTCAGACCTTCACAATTAGCAGGAGAGAACTGAGTCCTAGAAATCAAATTACATTAAACATGCTTTTATTCTAAATGGGAAGAAGCCATAAAGAGATTTAAAACAGTTTCTGTAACATTATTTCAATAACATCATTATTTAGCTGGAATTAAAGGCTTCTTTTCCAGGTCCCTCCAGAAAGTCCCTAATAGTTATTACTAGTATTTCAGGAATGAGTTTGTATATTTGCTTTTTTTTCCCCCCTTAGAATTTTCCTCTTCTCCAACCTTTTACCCTTTGAAAATGAACAAAAACCTGTGGAAGTGAGAGAAAAATCTGTGTGAAAGCATGTTTTATAAGAAAATGAGGATAACATAAGGAGATAAATGAAAATCATAATAGTGAAGTAGCATTTACGTGTATTAAGTTGATTAAAATGTTACTGCATCTTTCACAACAGCTTCCAAGATATTTTACAAGATTGAATTATCATTACTCAGGCATGGTTGTGAAATATCTGAACAAGCAAATATGTATTAAGATAGTCATTAGAGCCTGAATGTTTATTCTTTTTTCCAGTTAGTCATCTGAGTTCAACAGAAGTTTACAGTGTAGGGACCAATGTGAGTTTTTTTCTCAAGTGGCTTTAGGTGCTCCTTTTTTTGGGATATATACTGAGATACCTTTCAAGTTGGCATCTTTTAAAAACCAGGGCCATAAAATTGTTTCAAGCTGGACAAAGATTCCTAGGATATTTTTTTTTCTCAATCTTGACCTGAAAACTTTGCCTTTAAAAACATAACAAAACTCTCAAATGTGGAATAGATTATCTCCGGTGGCTATCTAGACGTGTATTACATGCTCTTTACTATAACCTTAGGATGATGGAGCTCCAAGTATAATACATTCAAGTACCCTACATTATTCCTGATGAGGTTTCAAGAGAGTTGTCCTGAGCAGGGAATGTCATACTTCAGATGCATCTGCTCTAGCTTTGGAGGAAAAGCAAGAATGTCTCTTGTTTAGAATGCTAATGTACAAATTATTTTCTGCTAAGTAAAAGGGAGGACCCCTATATACAGTATATCTCCTGTGCTAACAAGTGTAGAATCTCCAGGGCTAAAAGCAGAAAACTGTTCCAGCACAGTACATACTTGGAATATACACCATTCCAGGGCAGTGCACGAAAGCCTGCAGCGGATTCAACGCGTGGAAGAACTGCAGCCACTAATTGGTATCATTATAGAGGCTGTATCCCGTCTGGATTTGGATACAGAGCTTTGAATCCAAAAGTAGCTGTCAGTCGTGGAAATCCTTATACCAAGTCTCTGTGTTTACAGTTAGTTATATAGGAGACTAGAGAATGTGCTTACAAATTCTACCCACATGAAATTATGCCAACAGCTGAAAATTTTAAACATTTCTTTTGCAATGTGAAACCATTTTAAAGCTGATTATGTCCAGCAATAACCCTATCCATCACTGTGTTCTAACAGAAATATACCGAGGGACTCTGCAGTGGGATAAGGATGCTCCATGTGCCTGAGTTTAATCTCTTTGAACACTTACCTGAAACAATACTTTGTGTGATCACAGTCATCACAGATATTTGAAAAAAAACAAACCCAAACTATCAGTTCTGACCTCCCCTTTCCTGCCTTTTCCCCACGGCAAGTTGCATTTAATATGAGACATGAGTGCCGTGAACCTCGCAATTGATCTGGCTGTGGCTCAGTGGCTTAATTGTGGATTAAGGTCAAAACTTTGCAGTGTCACCAATTTCTAAATGCTTCAGAACATAATTTTTGCCACTGACCACCAGAGAGGATAATATAAAAAACTGAAATATTGGTATAAGAATGCCATAATTCTGAGCTGATGAAAAAACTTGGATTTTTATTGAATTTCAGAGTAAATAATATATATATTTTGTAGACAAATATAATTTCTTTTACTAGTCAATGGAAAAATAGAATCCTAGCAGTTTTATGTTTTTAAAAGACCTTCTGTGTTTTTAGTGGAAAAATGAAGATGTATAGCATGCTTTATAGTCAGTCTGAAAAAGAAATGATCCACAATCCCTGTGAAACTTGCAGTTCAAACATGTTTCAAGTACATAGCTGTATAAGAGGGAGCCTTGCTGACCACTGCTGGTCTCTGCATGACATGTCACTCCTGATACCGGAGACACATCTGTGGTACCAGTTCCCTGTTTAAGCCATAACAGCTGAAGTAGAGACATGATATGTTGCTCAGAATCTCTGAAAAAATGTGCTGTGGATCTTTACCTGTTAAAGTGCTCTTATACCTCAGCTCATTGATTCATCCCACCCCTGAGCTGTCCTTTTCTGTCACACTTAACTCAAGTTGGGTTGAGGTAAGGCTGTTGGCAATACGAATTCACCCTGTGTACACCTTGCACCACAGGCTACATCCATGCCACTGGGCAGCCTACAAGCACTCTTGACAGATGATGCCAGTTTGTACAGCCAATATGGCCTTTCAAGTCTTTATACAGTTTAAGGTAAATGACATCTTTTCCCAAGGACTGTTTCTATTGACTGACTTTTAATCCATTTTCTTCCCTAAAACATAATTTTAAAATGTTTATGAATTTCAATATGAATTCTTAGAAAGCTGAGCTGGCCTCTTTTTCCCTTCTGTATTGTTTTACTCATATTTTCCTTCTCTCAATACACAATTTCCCCGTTATTTTTAGAAATTCTTCTTCACTTTGGACTTTATTAGCCAAATTGCTTCCAATATGTATGTTTTACATTCTAGTTTATAAAAGGCACAATATATCAGTACCAGAGTTGCACAGTAAAATGCTTATGTGATTACACATCTATACTCAAAGCACACTTTCAGTAAATCGTTGCTGTAAAAAATAACAGTTGAATGAAACAGGTTTTAGACCTGTTTAGACCCTTGCATAGCTTCATCGTTTTTGCAGAATTCTCAATCTGTTTCACAGAGTAAATCAGTTTTTTTGTCTACAAAGAATCTTTTGGTTTCTGTTAATAGTATACCAAACCACAAAACTTCAAGGGCCTATCTATGCAGGATGCCATAACAAAACAGTTTTGTATTGCACTCAGCAATTTTGTTGGACACTGTTCACACAATACCAAATCTATAGTTCATGTTTCTGTGCTCTCTTCAGATATGGGACACTTGATTGTGATACTCTAGTAAGTTATCTTTGACTACAGAGAGATTACCCGATTGCTAAAGTAGAACGCCCTTGTTCAAGCAGCAACAAGTTACCTGGAATGAAGTTTTGTAGCAGACAGATGTACACATCAATGGCTACATTTTGAATTCACAGCTCCTTGCTAGAATAGGTCACAGAGTTGGGAGGACAAAAAAGAATAAACAAGTACACATAGCGTTTGCATGGATTTGCAACTTGGAATTTAGCCTGCTGTCTACTAAAGATATCTGATTGTTTTGTTAGTCAGTGGGATACTTCAGAGAGAGGGTATCAGAAGAAAGATTTTAGAAGTCAATAGAAGAGAATAATATAATAGCCTACTTGTCTGTGTTTCATGAACTGCTTACATATGCTATTTCAGCAGTTATCCCATGAAATTTTAACTCCTTACTACACTGTAGATTTGATTTTCAGGAGTTTGAAGGATTTTTTTTTTCTACTCCCAAAGTGGTTGTCCACTGCATCTGTGTAGAGCTGGCAGCACAGAAAGCAGGTTTTCATTATTAGTACCTTAACAGCTGCATAAAGACGTGACTCAGGCTGATGTGATATTTGGAAAAGAGATCCATCTTCATAAAATAATAAATAAATAAAATATGGCACTCACCTGAGCCAGTACAGATGTTAATAATCACATTAGCTTTATTCCAGATGAGAAAATATATTTTCTAAATGTCCGGCATGAGACTGTGCTAACAACCAATCACTAAATCCCAAACTGAGCAGTTCATGTGTAGTCAGTGAAATCTTTCCATCAGCTAATTTTAAAATTACAATGTATAGAATTGAGGTAATCTGAGAATTTCATACACAGGGGGATATTCAGACAAATAATCAGAACAGGAACAAGAGAAACAAAATGTGATATTCATGATAATGAGATCCTTAACTAATACTGTAAGGTCATTAAAGGATGAAAATACAAAGAGTAAAAGTCTCTGAACAATATCAATAGAGCTGTTTTGTAAGAGAAAATGGTCACTGTGGAAGAATGAATGACAGGAGGAGAAAAATAAATTTTCCTGCATTTTCTTAATAGCTAATTAAAAAATATTCACTATTTTAAGATACTTTTTCTCCTTTTCTAAACAATTTCTGCTGCAGGCTTCTTGTTTTTTCATTCCTTTTTTTGTCTCCGACCTCTTTGCAAGAGAGAATACCTGAAAGATTGAAGCCACTTCTTTGAAAACATTACTGAGCACCGAGGACATTGCGTCTGGTCCCTGGGTGCAATGTGGCATTATATTTGTACCTTTGGATTGGGAGGATCAAGCCTGTACTTGAGTATAAATTCCCTCTTCGCATGTTGCATCATACTGTGCCTCTGGTCTGCAAGAGAAGTCAAATGAATCTTGAAGCTGTAACTCTTGAGCACAGGCGTACAGATGCTCGAGAACAGAAAAGATCTGATCCAGGACTTGAAGACAGCTGCACGATAGTATAGGCATAACGGAAAATTTTTGTCAGATGGGTCCTACTATTTTTCCCCTGGTGGCAGCATCTGTCTTTAGAAGCCATTAGACAGAAACTACTTTGTCTCATACAATCAAATCAGACAGTTCCAACAGGAGCTGAGAGTCTCAGCACTTTCTGAAATCCTATCAAAAAGGCCAATTATATTTTTTCAAACTTGTCTACATCTAAACTAATCACAAAAATATTCAAAAGAAGATATTAACAGAATTCTTACACTGAAACAAATGAAAGGTCCAGATAGGTGGATTTCTTGTTATCCCACTGAAATGTTAATAAATATTTGTCCATTCTTTTTTTTCTTTTTTATTTAGTCCAAATGTACCAAATTTCTAATAGATGTGACTAAAGAAACGAGGTCAGCTTTTAAGCATTCAGAATTACCTGTGTGGGTGCTGGAAGGCAAGTATTTCTGTTAGAGCATGTTTAATACAAGCTGATTTGCTTATTTCCTTTTTTTCACATTTTCAGCAAAACTGCAGTTCTAATCTAGATAAAGACATCCAATGACAAAACTGTTTAAATCCTTTTCTTATGTTTACAGTTTGCTTTGATGCAACAGTATTCTTTTCTTTTTCTTTCTCTTCTTTCCCTTTTCCCTCCTCATACTGAGTAAGCAGTTCTCTGTTAACAGTTCATTCGGGCTTAGATATGGATCTTAATTAACAGAAAAATTGTCAGCAGGTACTAAATCCCTGCTCAGGAATAGAAAAGAGTCCCAATGGCACAGATTTTCTCAGCATCAATTTAATGAACTACCACTATCTAAATAGACCAGATGACCAGGAGAGTATATGTCTTTATTAGACATACTGCTCAAAATATGCTGTGTGAATCAAAAACTAAACAGGAAGGATGAAAGCTTATACTAAAAAAGGGATGTGGAAAATGAGCCATACTATAGTCTTTAACAAGAGTAAATGATAGTGAAAAAAGGTCGTGGTAAGATCTGGCTAATAATCCACCCTAAACATTTTTTTCTACTCTTCCTGAGGGCAACATTAAAATTTTCTCAATTTTGTATGCCTGTCCCTTTCAGATCAATTCCAGTACCTATATATAGAGTGAGCTGCATAATTAGCTTCAACAGCCAACAGCCTGATGGTTACTACTTAACCTGGCAAGTGAAAGAAGTTCAATTCAGGATACAGAGGAACTTAAAATACCGACCACCTATGTAAGTGACCTAACAACTTACCTGTTGATGTCTTGCTCACTTAAAAAATGCAACAGAATAAAATAGATCCATCATAGCTTTAAGAAATTTTCAGAAAAAAACCACAAAAAACAAGGGGGAGAGACCAGCCAATCTACCCGAATTGCAGACACTATGATTTATTGTTTGTACTGCACAGACCCCAAGTCACAAGTAAGCTTTCTTTGTGTTAGGTACATAACACAGTTTAGCTGTACTTTCCTAAGCTAAAAGTTATTTAGATAGCTGAAGTCAATTTATCACATAAGCAAAATAATAATTTCTAATTCCACTATTACAGTACAAGTCAATACATCTGAGTAAAGATATACATAAAAATGATACCATTTACCAAAGATGAAGTATCACGCATGGAGCGTGGGTCACACTTATATGGGCAGTCTGAACATCTACTCCTTTTTTTTTCTTTTTTTTAATTTAGAGTACTAACTCTGACATCCACACCTAGCAAAAAAAAAAGCATTAGTTTCAAGGTACTTGCTGCTTCCCATCCTTTATTTGATCTTCCACTGCCACTTGATTTGTCACAAATGCTTACTAGCTTTTGCTATTGAAAATTGTCAACTTATTTCTAGTACTTTGCTAAAAGGGCCAGAATGTACAGTAGGAACCTGATTCAGAAAAGTGTTTTCTCATCACATACAGTAGCTTCTGTGAGCAAAGTGAAGTCCAAATTTCTTAGGTTAGGATTATTATTTCTGGAGCATTCACTTCAGTAAAGTTTCTTTCTTCAGCAGGAGAATGGACAGAAGTTTAAGACACTTCCCACAGCTGGAAGGCAGGCCTGTAATAATGGAACCTCCCTTGTGTTCAAGAGATCAAGACTTTTGCCCTATTGTTATTTTCTTTTTCTTCTGTATTGCAGATAGAGATATTCTTTCTGTATTGCAGATAGAGATATTCTTTCTATATTGCAGATAGAGTCAACTGTGCACACAGTAGGCAGGAGCAAGGAGGTCAAAATGAGGTCCATCTCCAAATACTTGTTTTGTTGAACTTTGTGGCTTCAGAATCAGTAATCCAAGTCTATGAACTCCAAGTTGATTTTCCACTACAGACTGTCACTAGAAGGTCTCTCTCTTCTCTCTAGGTATTATAACATAGAGATGAGAAACCTTTCTGGGTAAGGGTTCAGTTTGACAGACTAGCACTGTCAGACATGAACATATTTTGTAGTGAGACATAACTGGTCTATTCTGGAGTTATTCAGTACAGTATATTTGCAGTGAGTTTTTACCAGTTCCCCGTCTCTGTCTGTGGAACAGCTGAATGAATGCGTCCGAAGTCACCCTAGTCAATGAAAAGATGAAATAATTATTTCACCATATTCTTGATATAAGCATTGTGGTTTACATGTTCTGGTGAATTTTATCAAACGTAATTTTCCTAGAAATACAGTAAGGGAAATACAGCTACTTAGAGTATTCTGATTTAAAACTACCTATTAAAAAATCAATATTGAGTAAAAAATCAGCAAAAGCCACAGACTGAATCAAAATGCCAACTAAATTTCAGTAGTTATGCGTCTTCTACCTAGGTGACTTCATAAAGTTCATTAGGCAGAAAGTTAAAGGTTTCTGCTATACTAATACTACTAAAATTCAGTGTAAAGTTAAAATAGCTTCATATATCCATAAGAACGCCCAGACATCTGGATAAGAGTTCTCTGTTGGCCACTTAACCAAAGATTTATGCCAAAAACCTCTTACCTTGCAGCAGGAAAAGCTCTAGACACCGAATACATCCAAATTAAGTCATTGCAATGCTCTTTCATTTTTTCTGATTCATAATCCATCTCCTTTGTAATAAAATAATGCTTATTCTGTATTTGTTCAAAATTCTTTGCAAAACACTATTTAAATGCTACATAACTAGCATTCATAAATATTTACCGATGCACTTGTGTCTAAAGAACATGCTGGTAAAAGGAATGTTTCTAAACCTTATACTTTTGATATTGTTTTTGAGGAAGCAGTCTTACAAGCTGCCAGCTGCAGACAGTTACTGCTTTCATGTTTTTATACAAAACTCTTCTGTTTTGCAGATTTCTGTTGTGGCAGCCAAGTAAGCAAGAAAACTCATGCACCTTCCTATAACTTCACAGAAGACTAGAATGAGGCCTCACTTCAGTGTTACATAGGGCAAGTAAATAATGAAACTTTCCTGCAAAAGTTAGCACTTGTCATAGTTTTCTGCAGTAAAACTTGTTATAATTATATGTGTTATAGTTAATAAAAATTTTCACATGGTGATGGAGAAAATAGTCAGAAACACTTGTAATTATTGTTTCCATTCCATGCACGTGCATATGTATGCATATAAGCTAAGCTTCTTGGTACCACACGTGTTGTCTTTTATGAACCAGTTCCTGACCACTGAAGTGCATGAAAAATGCAGAAAAATGTTTATTAGTTGATAAAGTGCATTTCATTCAATGCAAGTTAATTGCTTGATATTTTCCCTTCAATAAGATTCCTCCCAAGAGAAAAATAGCTTCACCCCCCAATATTTTTAAAACGAGCTTAGAAGCCTCAGATGCCAAACCCCATCAAACTTCTAGCTAGACCTGAAACTTTAGCCTTTAGACATCTATGCTTTAGTTAGGCATGACAATAGCAAAAATGCATGACTTCAAAAACTTATAAATTAGTATCTGTTTACCACAGTCGGATGAAGGTGAAATTTTAGTATCAACGCTAAATTTTCAGGTAGGTAATTAGGTAGTTTAAAACATTACTGTTCATGGATCATCTATATACTAGTTTAGTTCAAGTTGGTTCCAACACATCAGAGAGAAAACCGCGTATAAGTGGCTTCCTCATTCATCTTTTCTCCACTGAGTATTTTATCGAATAAAATTTTGTAATAATGCCCAGCATTTTTATAAACTAGGACAACTGCACTTAAAGAAAAGGGATGTTTAATGAGAAATGACTGACATGAGAGAAGAAAGTTAAGTTATGGAACAAAGATGTAGCAAATCATAAAGTACTAAGCTGGACCCCATCTCAGCTACATTTAGAATTGGCTGGAACTAACCATCCATAAGAAGAGCAGTAAGATCTTGGCTAATACAATGCAATTTATCTGAAGATAACTTGGTAATAAGCTATAAGTGAAAGAAATGTTGTGGTGGGTTGACCTTGCCACGTAAACCCATTACAAATGTGTTAAGTGGAAGAGGAAGAAATAGATGGCAAAAAAAACAGCACAGAAGAAATATTACATTTTAGTGGGTGAATGCAGTAAATAAGCCTTCCTCACTACCAAATCTGGTCGTGTTCTTCACTCCTGCTACTATCAGTGTCAGAGAGCATTTTATTCAGCTTCAAGAATACACTGAAGATTTTCTTTCCTTGTCCTGACATGTTGGATGAAAAGCTGGACATGAGCCAACAATGTGCGTTCATGGCCCAGAAAGTCAGCCGTATCCTGGGCTGCATCAAAAGCAGCATGGCCAGCAGGTCGAGGGAGGGGATTCTGTCCCTCTGCTCTGCTCTGATGAGAACACCCCCTGAAGTGCTGCATCCAGCTCTGGGGCCCTCAGCACAGGAAAGACATGGAGCTGTTGGAGCAGGTCCAGAGGAGGGCCACAAAAAAGATCAGAGGGTTGGAACACCTCTCCTATGAGGAAAGGCGGAGAGAGTTGGGGTTGTTCAGCCTGGAGAAGAAAAGGCTCCAGGGACACCTTATTGCAGCCTTCCAGTACCTAAAGGGGGCTTATAAGAAAGGTGGGGACAGACATTTTAATAGGGCCTGTTGC
>JAVKLA010000062.1:8697665-8727402 GCA_034782735.1 Sagittarius serpentarius | reverse complement strand
GATTTGGTTTTACTTCCCGTTATCCGTGTTGTGATTTGACTGGTAGTAAATGAAATTGGTTCTGTTTTTTCCCCAAGACGAGCCTGTTTTGCTCGCGACGGTGAGTGGCGAGTCCCTGCCTGTCCTTGTCCCGACCCACGAGGATTTCTTTGTATTTCTCCCCCGCGCCCCGCCATCCCACCGGGCGGGGGGGCGGGGAGGAGTGAGCGAGCGGCTTCGAGGTGCTTTGTTACCGGCTGGGCTTAAACCGGGACCGCTCCCCAGTTCCCCCTGCTGCTGTAGAGCCAGCAGGATTGATGGAGTTTTAAAAGGAAGCTAGCATTGGGTGCCGCAGAGTTGCCTCTCTGCTGTTCAGCTCTCTCCAGCACACAGTTCTGCTCCCCCAAACTGCCAAGGAAGGTGCCTCCTTCAGACAGGGAACCACAGAGGGAGACTGTGCAGAGTGCTGGAGGAAGCACACTGCATGGAATTGCGCCATTCGGTGATCTGTGAAGCCTGCAATTAATTCAGGAGTTTCCTCTCTGCAAGTAACAATTTGGTTGTTCCGAATGTAGTAGTTGGTCACTCTGGATCCTTAATGGCAAGTAATTTTTTAACATAATCTTGGGGCCACTTTTGCAGAGCATCATAGAGCCGTAACACCACTAACAATGACTGTTCTTGGTGCCAAGTTCTCAGTATATGCATGGCGTGAGGATGAAAGAAGTCATTTGTCTTCCACTGCACCTGTCTTTCACAAGCTCAGTAGTTTTTCTTACAGGTTGTTTCTAGGGCAGCCTAAGCGTATTGTTCTTAGGCCCTCTAACAGGTTCTGTAATTGAAGGAAGAAGCAGCTTTTTGTATCCCTTGCCCCTTCCTCTAGTTTCAAATATCATATGAAAAAGGGCATACTTGATTTGCCCATATCTTTTAATTTTGCATTTCTTCTGCTATGCTTACTTCTAGAATTGCTTTGCATAGATGAATGGTAGTAGCAATACAGTCTCAGTCCATGGGAAAGTTACTATATTCACAGTTTTCTTTTCTCACTTGTAATTGATTCCAGAGAGAAAATAAACATATTAATACTTATTATCTCATTTGCAGTACAGATGCCTGATCATAAAGGCATTCCCTATGTGAAACTCCCATTGAAGTCAGTCAGAGTCATGCCTGCAAGTGGACAGCAAGGTCAGGAGCAGATTTACTTTCATATCATTTTTATGCATTGACAGATTATGTTTACTTTCTAATACATTACAAGGAGTGATGGGTAAACCACAAAGTGTCTCAACACTTGGACAAACACCAAAACTGTGGATGCTCTTTTGAACTGTATTCCAACTGTCTAAAGCCACTTGATTCTCCACAGCTGGGCTGGAAGTCTTACAAGATTAGATATTTCAGCACTTCTGCTTCCCATCCTAGCCAAGTGGAGATAGTTTAAATTTGAAAGGGGGGGAGGGGAATGGGGGAGAGGTGAAAACAAGACCATGGCAAGCATTAAATATAAACTCAATTTTCAAATACTTACCTGTTAATCTGAGATTCCAGTAAAATTCTGTTCCTAACATGGGTATCCCACTCTGGCCTCAGACCATTTAACACTTCATTTGTTTTCTCACTTACAGCAGACACAGAATACTCATTTCTAACCTTGGTGGTAGATTTAGATCCCAACCAAACACTTTGGTCTGATACAGACAGCAGGATGTCTGAGTCAGTGATCCTGGAACTAACGGACAGAGTCCTAATGATGCTGTAACCATGACAGAAATGAGACTCAGTCTCGATTTCATCTTAGTTTCCCTGAAAGTAAAGGAGCAGAATGCTGAAACTTTTATTCACCTTTCTTATTAAGGATTATATTATTCTAGCTCTTGGAAAATATCGTGGCTCCTAAGGTAATAGTGGTTGAGTTTTTCATGCCACCCACTGTATTAGTCACTTTGCATATCTCATTTTTACATTCCCATGTTAATCAACCTGAAATTTAAATAAGCCAAACTTAGTCATATCTAAATTCTGATATTTTAATATCCATTTTTCATGATGACAGAACTATGCATCACATGCCCTGTGAAAGTAAACAGTGCACTAGATTAGCACTTTCTTTCTAAATGATACTGTACTGTGTTTCTTGGCCGGATGTTATGAGAAACTTAAGATGAGGCTTATCCTAGCAGATACTGATGATTTTATTCAAAACCCGTAGCAAGCAATCTGGCTGGCTGCTATAAAGCTTCATTACAAATACAGAAAAAGTTCATAGAACAGCTGCTTTTTGCTTCACTGTGATCAATTAGTGTATTTCAATAACGTAAGAACCTGAAATCCCACAATACATACCCACTAATTAGTTCTTTTAATGCCTAAGCTTCACTTATATTAAATATTTCAGTGAAATTTCTACTAGCTTTAACAGATTTTAAAAGTATGTTTGTGTATTTAATTTATATATGTTTAATTTTAAAATAATTTTCTCAGAAAAACTATCCTGGCTGTCAGGTAGCAGCAGGAGTGGGGCTGCTCCTGGACAGAGATGAGCTGGGAGCCACGATGACCCCAGCACTCCAGGCTGGGTAGTGATGCTCCAACAGGCTGGAGTCCCATGGTACCTGATAAGGGGTGGTGGTAGCAACAGGTCCCAGTGACCAGGCAAGGCAAGGCAATGAGTGAGGTCCACAGTCCAGTCAGGAAGACCAGTGAAAAATGGCAGGAGACTGGGCTAGAGGCACGACTAGAGATAAGGCTACACGTAAGCTGAGTTCAAGCCCCATCCAACAAGTTCAGCCAGGAGGACAGAACAGTAGGTAGCAGGACTAGGTACTTGTGTACTTACAGCATCACTTAGGCAAGGTGGGGGTGTCCAGACGTCAGCTTAGATGGAGCCCCCAGATCCACAGGCAGGTCCAGGTGAGGCTGGTCAGCACATATATGGTCTTTTGGTGCCCTCTGGGACCTAATAGTTTTCATTCCAGTGCACTGAAATAAGAAGTAGATCCCATGTCTTTGAACCCTTGTGAAAAGTATCTCAACGGTGTTATTTTTTCAAGTGTGGATTTCTTCAAGGTTGGGGAAGGGGTAACATCTGGGTCACTATACTATGCAGAAAGGGAAGCTAAGCACTTCTGAAAAGGCTTTCTGTGAGGCTGGCCCTGCCTAACCCCAACTAGCGAAAACTTGATAAGCCACGTTTCCTATCCTGCTTCCTCCTGCTGTCCCTCCAGTCATTTGACTCTGCAGAAAGCCACTGAATAGGTCATGGCAGCTTTAAGGGTGTATAATACTCACTGAACCTGAAAATGGCTCCTTGTAGCCCAGGCGGTGGGGGGGAATTTTCATATCTAGGGCAGATAAAGCTGTCTCAGACATATTCAGAGGAAACAAGAAAAGATGTGGGATAGAAAGAGACTAATGAAGGGAAACAAAAAAATCTTTTAATGTTTAACAATTAAATAGATAATAAACTGATACAAGGCATCAGTACAACAAATCAAAGTAATACTGTCTGAGTCCAAAACTTACCTAAACAAATCATTCTATCAATGAATAAATATTTCCTTGGATAAATTAATTAATTATCTTGAGATGAATTAATTTTGTGAGATTTTAATAAAGTATGAACTTCAGTTACAACTTCTCCCACATAGGTGTCTGTCTGTGGCCCACCTTCCTACGTCATTGTCCATGGTTCTTTTTTCTAAGATTTATTTTCCATATACATGTAAGGAATGTGGAAGAACCTGTCTACCTCTTACCAGAAATTCTGTGCCATAATTCCTGACACTTACTAACTTTCAAGAGATTTACCTTCCTACCTGACTGTAAAAAGGAGTGGATACAATAAACCTTGGGCTTTACCTTACACCTTCATCCATATAAGCAAGCACCAGAGAGCTGAGCACGCCATCCGTCTCTGCAGTCTCTTCCCTGCCAGCTCCCTACAGTGGTGCAGCTGTGAAACCCTACATCAGACCGCTGTGTGAGAATGAGCTGTGGCTCATGAGGGTTTTACTCTCTTCATTTGAGAACTGCATTTTAAGTTAAGGTCCTTGCACTTGGCCCATACCTACAGCATCAGGTATGCTATAGGCATGCCTGTGCTTGGCTTGGCTGATCCTGACTGCTGACTTGACATCCTGGCTCAACCTTATACCTGTCCCATCAGGAAGGACTTGTCTGGCACTCACTGGACTCTTGGCTGGAGCTAGTTACTGTCACCGGGCCTCCTCTGCCCTTCTTGCTTAGGGATTGTGCGCTGGCAGTCGTGTCAAGGAGCTGTCTGCTTTACCTGCCTTGCTGTCACCCTTTGCTCCCACTTCTCCTTCTCTTGGGGAGCAGATTGTTCTTGCTGTCCCCTGAGAGCAAGCAACAGAAAGCAACGTGCACATGTGGGGTATATATGGTCAGTAACCCCACGTACCCCTTGCCACTTACAGGAAGAATTACAGACTTCATTACTATCTCAGTGACTTTTTTCCCCAAACATAGCCGAAGATGCTTTTGCGTAGTCCACTTCGTGTTCACAAGCTGATTAGCTCATAACAGTACAATTTCTTCTTTAATTAAGAAAATAATTGTGAAGATGTGAACACAAAAGTTATGAAAGGAGAAAAAGTTGTATGAGTCAACAGTAACTACCCAGATGTCTTTACTCAGTAGTGGAAAGAGCTATACAATGAAGGGTGCTTGCTTTGTGTGAAATTCAGTTTAAATACATCTCCCATATGCTGCCTTCAAAAATTCCTGGAAAAGTGTCTTGATTTAGTTGGAGGAAATGTGAGACAGAGGTGAGCATGTAAATGAACTAACTTCAATCTCAGTTTAGGAGGAACATAACGCTTTCACTACAAATAACTTCTGTGCAGAATTTTTTCTTTTACAAACCTCTAAAACTCATCCATATTATTACTTTACTGTGCCTACTATCTTTTCCAGCTCTCACTACATGTTTTTCTCTAACTTTTTATCTGTCATTCCTCCTTTTACCTCAGTGTTCCCTTAGAAGAGCACAAACCAAATCACTCAAGCCTGAGCTGACATTTCAAGCCTAGGATTTTCAAGTGGGTTAAAAATCAAAAAATAATTTGCCTTTCTTTATCTAGCAGAAGCCTTTTTCAGTATTCATTAGTTATCTCCCTTCACTCCCAAAATTATTCCATTCTCAAGTACTTCCTAACAGCACTATAATATACCAGCCAGCCATTAATCTTCTGAAGTAGCTCAGCAGTGGTACTTGGCTACCAACTACTCTGTTGCACATCAGGATATTAAAAGTTTTGTTGTATATAGCCAGGTAAATTATGTTTTGTCCCATATTCTGATTATTTTGTTACTTTATCAGATTTCTCTGGCTTTATTGAATATAATTCACTTGATGTAAATGACAAGAATGTATGAAATTAAGCTAAATTTCTCTATAAAGGCCATGGAGGTTTACTGTGAGACAAAAGTTTTATTTGTAAAGAAATGTACATATGTCCTATGTTTTAGCCTTTTTGTAGACTCTTGATGCAACAACGATGTTTTTTAGGAGTTTGTATGTGTCTACTAGTTATTCAGCACCCAAAATGAACCTAAGTCTGTGGTGTCTTACGTATCTTCTCATCATCTGAATTGTCATGATCACAAGATTAACAACTTCAAGAGAAGTCGCAAATAGAAGCAGCTATTTTAAACATTTTGTTTTTAGGAAAAAATTCCTAGTTGGTAGAACACAGATGTTTTTGCAAATTATTGCCAAGAGATCTTCTGAAGGATTTCCTGTCCTATGTTAATGAACCTTGAATGATGATTTTCTGATCCTCCACTAATGATAACAAGTTTGCATTTGTCACTTACCTGAATGTGTTTGACATAGGTATTCACTTGTTACTATTTTCAGCATAGGAGAAATACAGAATAAGTATGTACTTTTAGTCTCAGTTTAAGAATTAGCTTACTTTCTGCAACAAAAGGTAGCAAAAATCCTACTAGAAATAGTCAAATTTACAAGTATATTAATATTCTTATTAGGGATTACACTGAAGTGCTTTTACTCTTCATCTTTAGTTGTTTGTTTTCCTTCCTGCAGTTTATCCTTAACATGTAGGAAACAATTGTTTTCTTAGCAGCCACCTGTTACTCTAAACAAGGCATGATCTTGCAGTATCTTCTGTGACGCCTGTTGGTATTTTGCTTAAATTGTAAGTAACAGGATAGATGTCTGGAATAGGGTATTCCCAATGATGATGTGCCAGCGCTTTTCTTGTTGCTACTGGACTTGCCTGCTTTTTTGTGTGGATCATGTGGCTTGATCCCTGTAACCTTTGTGAAGTTATGACAGGTCGCATTAATCATCGCTGTATTCGCTACACACCATTTCTCCCTCGCCACAGACTTAAACGTGTCACTTACTTAATGTCTGAATTCCTCCGCTGACTTCTTCGTGCATTAAATAAAAAATATTTATTGCATCTTTCAAAGCTCTCTATGGCTCTGTCCTTCCTTAGTAATTCGTTCCTGTGTGGCCATATCAGGTACATCCACATTAGTATTTTAGTTTGAAACTTTTGAAACAAACCCTTTAGTCATGCTTTGGCTCACACTGCAGAGTGGTCTCAGCGTGCGCACGTTGCATTTCTGTTCAGTGAAGTTAAACCTGAAGATGCATTGCAGTGGCTAATGGATACTCAGTCCCCAGGACCAGATGTGTAGTTGTACTGGCTAGGATAGAGTTAATTTTCTTCATAGCAGCTCATATGGTGCTATTTTTTAGATTTGTGACCAAAACAATACTGATGACACACTGATGTTGTAGCTATTGCTGAACAGTGTTTGCACAGCACCAAAGCTTTCTCTGTTTCTCACTCTGGCCCCCCACTGAATAAATTGGGTGTACGCAGTAGGTTGAGAGGGGACACAACCAGGCAGATGGCCCAGACTGACCAAAGGGATATTCCATACCATATGATGTCACACTTAGCAATAAAAGCTGTGGGGAAGAAGTAGAAAGGACGAAGGAGGGACATTCAGTGTGATGGCATCTGTCTTCCCAGGTGACTGTTAGATGTGATGAGGGCTTGCTTTCCTGGAAATGGTGAAACACCTGCCTGCCGATGGAAAGTAGTGAATTAATTCTTTATTTTGCTTTGCTTGTGTGCACGGATTTGCTTTACCTATTAATCTGTCTTTATCTCAGCCCATGAGTTTTCTCACTTTTACCCTTCCGATTCTCTCCCCCATCCTGCTGCGGTGAGGAGTGAGCGCGTGCTGGGTGGGGCTTGGCTGCCTACCAGGGCTAACCCACAACCGTAGTTCAGTATAAACCCTATGTCCCCGTGTACCCCCCCCATGCATATAGTGTAGATGTCAAGGCCCTCGGCACCAACCATTTGGCTCTGTGAATCTCTTCCTGTTGGGCCATGCTTTTCAGTAACGTTGGTGTAAACATTGTTTTCTCACCTATTAGAGTAAGGCCTGGGCTGTAAGAGCCTTCAATACCTTCATCCTGCGTCTGATCTTTTTCTAATAAATACAGTAAACAGGCAGAGATTTTCATATGTGGTCCACTGAGCCTATGGTTAATAGATTTGAAGGAAACTGACTTTAAAAGCTGATATGTGCCCCAAACCAAGACTAGTATGTAATATTCTGTGAAATTAAATGAATTTTCAGAGACAGGGGAAAGCAATGTTGATCTTAACACTGAATAACACAACACTTCTGAAATTGTCAGAGCATTCACTGTCTCATACAGTCATTAATATGGTGACTAGTTAATACTTCATAGAATCATAGACTGGTTTGGGTTGGAAGGGACCTTAAAGACCGTCTAGTCCAACCCCCCTGCCACGGTCAGGGGCACCTTCCACTAGACCAGCCTGCTCAAAGCCCCATCCGGCCCGGCCTTGAACACTGCCAGGGATGGGGCATCCACGGCCTCTCTGGGCAACCTCTGCCACTGCCTCACCGCCCTCACAGTGAAGAGCTTCTTCCTTACATCCCATCTAAACCTACCCTCCTTCAGTTTAAAGCCATTGCCCCTTCTCCTATCACTACATGCCCTTGTAAAAAAGTTACTGGTTTTAATGTGGTTACCTTCTTTATACACCTTTTTCTTCTGCTGTCGAACCAGTGTGTGAAGCTATAACACACACAGGAGTTCTGTGAATCTTCATTTTGATTCAGTATTCTTTCTTATGGCTAAGTTTAAGGATGACTTTAAACTGAAGCTGCAGACTGAAAAACACTGTAGCTGTGTAGAAAGAAGTGGATCATTTGCACGTGATACGAGATTTCAAGCCTGAGATCTACACCCTTTTACCTGATTAATGGTACATAGGGAAGTATAGAAATCTTGACTTCTAAAGTCACCAGCGATCAATTTCAAGATTAATAGAATTTTCTGTATAGGTGTAAAAACAACTCAGAATTTAGTTTGAGATAGGCAACCTTTAAACACCTATAGAAATCTTCAGTTTATCCTTTTGGTTTGATTTGAACTAGAAATGTCACGAGTGTTTCATGACTTAACCTAATGGTAACAAAATATATTATCATGTAATAGTGTATTTTTTTTTACATTAAGAAATAATTATTTTTTCTTAGTGGAACTTTCTATTTTTGTATCTAGTCAATACATAAAGCAGTAGCATTCATAATAAAAAAAAAAAAAAGAAAAAAAAAGCCAACAGACTTTTTCTATCAGGTAGAGTTTATAGTTTATGCTAAGATGTAGAGGAATTTAAATTAGGTCCTTGCAAAGCCTAACACCTAGGATCAGTTTCACTAGCATACAAAGAATTCTAATGTTTTGTAACATTACTAAAGATCTAAGAAACAATTTAAAATTCAAGACATTTGACTTTTGACCTAATACTTTTATATTTTGCTCCTGCAATCAGCTAAGTGTCTCAGATTCTCATCTCCAATAAATAAGTGCAAGTCTGAAGTTTCTCAGATATGCTTGGGAGCCTATTACCGGTTTTTAACTGCAGTGCTCTGTCTCAACATTTCTTTTACTTCAACAGAGGGTCTCAGTTTTGCTTTGATACCTCTCCTGCTAGGTCAAGGGAGTTTGATTGAATTCAGCTCATTATAACTTCTAAGCTGTTGCTTAAATGCTGATATGCAGCTGAAAGGAATGTTTTTATTGTTTCCTACATCCATGTCTCTCAAAATGCTGGCATTTTATCTTTCATCTAGAGTATTGAATCCTATGGAACAAATTACTATGATGACTTTTTTTTCCATTTTTACTTCACTTAACTGAATGGAAAATAAGTTTCCTTGACCAAAAAATATGTTTAAAAACCCCAGCCTATATTTTGCCTTCATTTCCTTTCTATGACATACATTTAAAAATCTAGGCAAAATTGTAGGTTAAGATAACATTTTTATTAGATCATTTTTAAGCGAGCTAGCTTTGCTGTTTGGTTAAAACTTTGAAATGTTAGTCAGCGCCTGAGCGATCAGCCTTGGACAGCATAATTTTAGTTTTCAGTTCTGAGTTTGTGGGTTCAGGGGTCTTTTGTTTGCTTGGTTTTTTTGGTTTTTTTCATTGTTGCTGGGGTTTATGAGTTTTTTATGGAACACAGTTTGGTATCTATATATGCCAGGGTCATTTTCATAATCATTAAATCTATCATATAAGATGATCCCTTGTCATACTTCAATAAATAATAACAGTTTACTAATTCTTGATCACATTTCACTGTAAAAGTATTGTGACTCGTAGTTTCTGAAGTTTTCACATTCTGTTTTCTATGAACTTGAATCCCTACCTATGAGTCTGATTTTTATGTACATATATGAAGTCTCAATCTACAGAGAGAAATTGCTGTATTTAGGAAAAAATCTCAATAAAATGACTGAGCTATAATTACAGTTTGAGGGACTTTGTTGGTTATCTCTTTTTCATTATTGCCATTTCTATTTTATAGTCATGTCTACAACACAGGAGTTTTAATTCTTTACATACGTCATAAGTAATACTGAAAGACAATAGAACAATATATGCTCTTCGTCATGCATGTTTAATCTGTAAAATTCTAAACCAAAGTCTAGTCTTCTCAGTTTTCAATTTGTCCTTATTTGATTTTTTATTAATGTCTTCCATGAATTAATTCTATTTGTTGATCAAGTGGCATTTTAACCTTGAGTTATCATGTACTAAAAGATGAAACAAAAAAAAAAAGGTAATCAAATATAATCACATATAATCATATTCCATATTCATGACTACTAAAGAATTTCTTTCAATGTTTAGGGTTACAAGCATCATGTAAAAAACATTTCCAGCAGCTCCAGAATCTGGGTAATGTAGGGTTTCTGCAGAAACACCATACGGTAAATAATAAGATGAGTTACCACCTGTATCACCCAGTTCCATGCAGGCAGGAGGGTATTTGGATCCATTTGGGAAAGCAGTTATATCACAGGTAGCAAAGATATCACTTGGAAATTGCAGTTGAACACATATGATTAGATTTTTGATGGACACACAACAGCTTTTGTGGTAAGTTAGAAGAAACAGTTTTTCCAAAAGTCAGGAAATGACTTCACCTCTTAAGGGGGAAAATAGCAAGATTTCCTAAATTGTATCTAGAAGAAGAAAACAATAGTTGAAACCTAACAATGAATTGACTTTCTGATTGAGATAATAATGGAAACTTGGTGGATTTTTTAATTTATTTATTCTTTGTAGAACTTTGAAACTGAGGTTGAATAAATGTACCCTGTCTGATGATCTGTGTGGTAACAGAATGCTCTCTCCTCTATTTGAACTGCCCTTATGCTGCGTAGGGGAAGTTTTAAAGGGTTCAAAGAATTTATTGAACCCTGGCTGTGCCAAAATACTAGATAAGAAGCATTTCAGTTAAGTAGTACATCCATGTTTGATGTTTTGGTTTCTGATCTTCTTCTTGCTTGTTTTTGTTAATTGCTGTCCAAACTCTCATCTTGGCTGACCTTGCCATGAGTCAAAAAAATGTCACTTCTTGTCACGAGTTACTCTTTCTCAAATTCCTGCCATACTTCTACTTTTTCTGCTTCTGGTTTTCTGCTCTTCTTTGCAGCATTAGGTGCAAAGATGGTATAGAGATGTACTGGTTAAACTGACTCTTGTTAGTTCTTTCTGGTGCTAATTAGCCTTTCTTAAACAAAGCCTTTTATTGTGCTGGTTCCTTGTAGAGAACTAACACCATGCTTTTTGAAAGAAATTACTTGAAATTTCCGACTCTTCCTATTTTCTCACATGAAATAAACAGAAGGAAAACATAAACATAGAAGCTTTTCTTTATTTTCTCTGACTGTGATTACTCCTGGATCTAGTCTTCCACTTCTGAAATACACTGCAAACAAGATGAAGTAGAAATGAAGCTATACACAGAATAATTAGCACAGCTGTGAGCACTTCGGCAACCTTTCAGATAGGTCACATCCTCCAGGGCTGGTTGAAGAGGAGATGTGACAGGAGACAGCTTTTTCCCCCTGTGTTCCACTTAAGAGTGTGAAAGTATCCTGTGGAATTTCTTATGATTCTCAGACTCAAGAATTCACCCAACGAAATAGCAAAGTAATTGCCTTGCATGTAATAATGTGTGTTTTATTTTCATGTACAGGACCATTTGTGAATGAAACCCTTTCAGACGACTAGAGTCATCTTAAAGATTAGTTTGATAACAACAGATTCATTCAGATGATGGAACTAAGTTTTTTTTATTTTCTCTGCTATCTAGTAGGAGGACTTAGCTTGTTGAATCTGTATCTGTGTTTAGCTCTGTTCAAACAGTTACACCCTGCATAAATGAGGAAAAGAGGATAGCTTGCTGCAGGATCTTGAAGGAGACTAAACAGATTGGAATAATTTCATCCAGTTTCATTTTCCTTTTTACTGTAGATACTTAGGCAAGCCAGGCTAGGCTCTGTTGATAGTGAAATGAAACAGGCAGTCAGGTGCAGACTGTCTGACCATATACAGATGTCTCATTTAGGATGAGCTGAATCACACCTTGGACTCCATGGACTGCAGTGGCTAGAGCTCAGCAGGCTGTGAAAAGAACCTGGGAGTCTAACTCAGGCTACAGACTGCATACCCAGTTGAGCGACTCACACCTGACTATGAATTTGAAAACAATTCAAATCCTTGTTCCAAACTCTCACTCCTTTATCTCAGCTTCCTGGATCTATGAAAGATGTTTTCACTGAAATGATGTAGTGTAGCTCCAATCAGAAGCATTTTCAAACTTGACTACTGTAGTTCATATTCTCCTAAGGCAGAAGCAGAGACGTGCACAAGACACTGTAGGAATTGTCATAAATGTTTTAAAGAATACTGCTAAAACTTCATAATTCCTGACAGAAGTTCTGCCCACACTCAATACACTGCACGAGATCCGGAGTCAGCAGTAGTAGGTGTAATAAGAAAACACGTAATACTCAAGAGCCGTGGCTGGCTGGAAAGCAGCTTTGCAGAGAAGGCCCTAGAGATCCTGGGGGACACCAGGCTGACCGTCAGTCAGCAATATGCCCTTCTGACAAAGGAGACTAAAGGTATCCTGGGCGGCACTAGGAGGAATGTTGCCAGCAGGTTGAGGAAGGTGATCTTTGCCCTCTACTCAGCACTGGTGAGGGCACATCTGGAGCGGTGGGTCCAGTGCTGAGCTCCCCACTACAACAGAGACATGGACTTACTGGAACGAGTCCTGTGAAAGGTTGCAAAGATGTTGAAGGGACTGGAGCATCTCTTCTATAAAGAAAGGCTGAGAGAGTTGGGGTTGTTCAGCCTAGAGAAGAGAAGCCTCTGGTGGATCTTATCCATGTGGATAAACACTGGGGTGGGGGAAATAAAAAGATGGATTTGGGCACTTCTCAGCAGTATCCAGTGATAGGACCACCACACACAGGGAAATCACTTGCCAACTGCTGTCACAGGCAAAACGGACTTGACTTGGGCAATGACTTAACTTAAAACATGTAGTTACTGATTTGGGTATTAGGAAACGAGGAAGACAAGCATTAAAAAAACTTTGTGAAAACATCTTTCCTTCTCCCTTTCCCAGGCTCAACTTCACTTCAGACTCTTCTCCCTTTCCCTTCCTGAGCTTCTCCCCCTTTGCTATTGTCACAGATTACTCAGTCTCTTTGGTGGGGCAACCTGCGGTGCAGGAGGTCAGGGTCATGACGAAGTGGTTTCTTTCTGACACTCCCTTGTTTCTTACCTTTTTTTTCTAGCTGCTTCTTCCTTCTTACCCATTTCCTCTGCTCTGGTATGGGTCCGTCATGACTTAAAGGGTTACCTGGCCTGCATGCTACCATGGGTTCGTAGGATTCTGTAAGGCTTTATCCTCTACTTTCTCTACTTTATTACTATTTTTATTTACTATTTCTCTACTTTATTATGGATTACCACAAAACCCACAAAAATCACCACCAGTGAGTATACCCATGATTAATAAAGTGAATGTATATAATCAAGCTATTATAAATTACTATTGGCAATAATATAGTATCAATCAATAGTATGGCAGCAGTTAATAATAGCAGCAACCAGTCATCTAGCCACAACCAATAACAGCACCAACCAAGTAGGTATATACTGTTACAGGTTACTACAAACTTACTAGTGAAGCAACTTATCAACAATGCAACAGCAGATATGCTTATGATAGATTACTTATATGGATATATAATGGATATATGGATTTATTATACTGATATCAAGTGAATTACATTTCAGCAGGAGCCAAAGCATCCCAAAGGGGAGGACAAACCAATCCCAAAGGGGGAACAGTAAGATAACAGTCAGCCTCTCACCTCAGGGGTGATCCATGTCACAGTCTGGAGTTAGCCAGGCATCCCCGATGAGAGTCCAAGGTCTCATAGAGCTGTTGTGCAGAATTCATCCTGCATAGGAAAGGAAAAGTATGAGCGGCACAGGAACTTACCAGAGAGAGAGACTCCATTTTGGATAAAAGTTCAGTGCTTTTTATAACATAGAGACATAAGAGGGCGTAGGACATCCTACTTCGAGCAGCCTACTTAGATGCTGTTAATTCCTGGTTTTCACCTGTAACAGCCAATAGGTGATGCTCTTTTCTGTTCTTTCAGACTTATTTTATTTTCCTAGACTATTTTCCACCTTCTCAGACAATAAGTTGCTGTTACAGTTTCTACGTACCCCGAGTGTACTTTGAAGAGGCCAGCTGCACTTTCTAAGGGTGTTTCTGGTACCAGGGCCTGTTTCCCAGGCTCACAGCTCCCAGGGTGGCAGCCACTTTCTCTGTCAGTACTGTCAGCAGGCATTTTCTTCTATTCAGTAATTCTCCCCTTCTCACCAGGCCACCTTTATAGCTGCTCACATCAGGGGCCTCCACGAGCAGCAGTCCCTTCAGGGTGTGCCCAGCCCTGCTGTGGAGCAGCTCCCTTGCGTCTTGCCTTGCTGTTCCTTTTTCTCAGTATTTACCATCCTTTTCTCAGTAGCTTTTCCCAGAAGTGCCGCAATGTTGTCTGAGGGGCTCAGCTGTGCCCTGCCGGGGGGGTCAGTCGGTGTCCGGCACGGGGCAGCCCCGGCCGCTCCCACAGAGGCCCCTGCAGCCCGCCCCCACTGCACCAGCCCCACACCTGGGCACCTACACACTATATATGTGCTCAGTGCCTTGGTCTATCAGCTTTTGATTACTGAAACTGCTAGAGAAACTGTATTCCTAGAGAACATAAGGATCTAATTCAATGCATTTACAACAGGAAAACCCTGTGCAAAGATACCCACCAGTGTGTTAGTTTAAGACAAAGAGTACCCACATGCTGCAACATGTTCTTCTCTTGAGACTGGGTCTGAAAATAAAAAGTATTTCACACACACAAAAAGTAAATAGTTCCAGAATATTACCAATATTATCTAAAAAATAGAAACCCAAACACATATACTAACCAGGACAGCTTTTGTCTACTTGCTGGTTAGTTCTGCTCAAGCTGTTCTGCTCAGAAGCTTTTCCTTATAACATAAACCAATGTAAAAATTCCAAATCTTGGAACATTTTTTAATTTATACTATGCATCTTACTTTTTGGCTTAGCCTTTTAGCCTACCACCAGCAAAAGTTACTTGCATGATATTATTAAAAAGCAGTTTTATTTTACAATGAAATCCAGAATTGAAATCCAGACAAGAAAATTGTTTGCCATTTATGACTGTCCACAAGGTGCCATTAGCTTGTTAAATTATGAATGATACTGAAGATACAACATGCCCTATTAATATATTACCACTTTAAACTAAAACTAACTGTTAATTAGAACAAGATTTGACACTATATTGCTGACTTTGTAGTGTATCAAATCACATTTTTAATATTAATAATCTGCTGATAATCACATACTTCCAAAGCTTAAGATCCTCTGACTTTGTAATCCCATTTTAGAGTAGAGATTTCATAGCTTTTTTTTTCCAGAAAGTAGTGTAAATGTCCTTTTTGTAAAGTGACATCATTGAACATGAGGTTCCATATAGTGCAAACTACTTAATGTCACATATACTTCGATCAAATTAAGTATAAACAGAGACATTCTTTTCAATTGATGCAATCCCTTGCTGCAGAAAGCCAAGTGAGATTAAACAGGTCAGTGTTCCTGTCCTCCACTTCCACCTTCCCATTCCCATTTTCTATAAAAATGTAGCTGTGAATAGTTTTCTGTTTAAATGTAAACTGTCCTTTCTAACTTCAATCTACCCGTTGGCAAAAAACCATCTGTTGACAATGATTTACTATGGGAAATGCATGAGAAGTCAGTTAATGAGCTGAACCATTTGTTATTTGCTCAACCATACATGCTTTTAAAATCTTTTTTAAGTAATTTTCACTATTTTTGTTGAACAAAGTAAGATTTGTATTAATTAAAACCCGTGAAGTATTAAAAATCGTAATGGATAGATACATCTTCCTGCAGATCCCTGCACAGAACAGTTTTTCCTGATTTCATAAAAAGAATAAATTGACTGACAATTAACTCTAATTAACAATGTAGACACTTCACAGGCATTTAGAAATAATCACTTGTTCCCAGGCATGGTCTGGTATAGCTATGCTGTTGCGGGTCAATTGACAGTCTGTTGCTGTAGTTAAAGAACAGAATAAGCTGAAAGAAAAGGAAGCATTACAGGTCAATGTAAGGCAAAAGTCCTGTGCTTCGGTCAGCTATTGACTGTCTCACACTGACTTAAAATACGATCTTTTGCATATGGCTATGAGCAAGCTCTGTCTAAGCAACTAATTCCATGTGTGCTCTGAATATCCTGATGTCTAGACCATTCCTGAAAGTGATTTAAATTTCTCTCTTTTATTTTGCTGTAAAATATCTAGTTTCTTGAGACAGTTATGTTATCTCCAGCATGGTAACCATCACTGCCAGCTGAACATAATAAGGCCACTCCTTCCCCACTGCTTACATGTTACTCTCACCTCTCCCTTGATTCTTTTGGTATCTCAGATACAGCGGGGAAAAGAGAAGAGAAAGATGTCTCATCTCTCATCGCTCTCTTGCATTTAGATGCCATATATGTATATGTGGCTGAGTGTAGTGTGATGGTTTTCATTAAACTAGGATATATTTTCAGCAAAGTTAGGAAATAAGGGAGCATCAAGAACAAGGCAAGGTTTATTGGATGGATAATTGGATGTATAGTTATTTCAAAGATAAAATTTAGTTGGCCAAGGGATCATGTGAAAAGCATCAGCAACTTTTAAACAACCGAAAGTGCAGATGTCAAATGCATTCACATCAACAAAACATATAAATATTTTGAAATTGTTCGATTCTCACATAGCAGTAATGACAATGTATTAAGAAAAGGGACACAGGTAGTATTACTCCTAACCAAAATCTAGTAATCTGACTATACACAAAAATAAAGGAATGAGAAAACATCTGTGGGATATTTCACTACTGTTTGTACCCGACAGTGAAGAAGATGAACAAATAAACATTTTGAGTAAAGATCAAAACAGACTGTCTGGGAAAACACTTTGGAAAGCAGAACATTGCTTTTGAAACTGGAAGATTTCTGGTTTGACATTGCTGCCAATTTCAACCATCCAAAATCATGAGTCAAACCTCAGATAATCATAGGATTGGCTTAAAAATAGAACGGTAAAAAAAAAACAGTTTGTGTTTCTTTTTACTAGCCCTTTGCTTTCTGAGATCTTACAGATTACTTGTTTCATTTTGTCAAGGTTTTATAAACAATCATTAAAACTTGAAACTTATCTTCTAAAATAAAGATCTCCTGCAGTCTCTTAATTCCAGCTGCTTTATGAAAATACTAAATATCATGAAACTTTTGTTATGAGGGCTGGGAATACAGCCAATTAACCAGCAACATTTAAGACACATGTTGACAAAATAAATCATAAGAAAATGCATTCTTAAAACATCCATTATCTTCATACCTATTTTTTGGCACAAGGTAGACTCAAGACTGTTGTGAGGCTGACTCCTTAATCACTGGGCAACAGTGAAAGCAGGAGTCAGAAGTGACGGCAACTTCACTCACTGAAGTGCCGGATGAGTAGATGGGCAGTAAATGGGCGAAGGTAGTCCCCTTTGCCAGAAGCGAGGGATCCACACTGGACCCACAGTCTTCATGTCCTGGTCTCACGTAAACTTTGATGTGCTGCAGCTGCCATCAGAGGGACCTGTGAGGTCCCTTGTCCCAGCAGCCACCGGACAGCCCTGCACACCAGCCCTACTGCAACCAGCCTCACTTCACCCAACATAAACTTCCCTTTCAGACTAAATGCAGCAAGTTATCTGTGGCAAATCAGGCAAACTCTCCTGCCTAACTCTCCCCCTTCTTCTCCCCCCTTCTCCTCCCGTTATTTAGTTCCTTTCTGCGCTGAATGTTGTAATGATATAACAACCATGTAATTCTTAAATACAGATTTTCAGGCATAAGCTAAACCACAATAACTCAGTTTTATAGCAGTACGACAGAGTCCAGACACAGAACCTAAATCCATTTAAATTAAAGCACTACAATGGAGGAAAAGATAAGACTTTACACAGTAAGATCTCTAGAGCAAAAGAAAATTCCTCACACTGAGAGTGTGCAGAACCCTGAAAAACAAGGTCTTTGATGTATCTGTGTTTCTAGATGGTATTGTAATAGAAATAATAGCAATACTAACAATCAAAAACATATGAAAAAGGGGCCACTCAGTCATTGTTTTGTTTCATGTTCCGTTAGTGGAAAACAGTTGTTGCTTGGAGTTTTTTTGACAATCAAAATTTCAGAGATTAAACTTTGGGAAAGCATTTACCTGTCAGCGTTGTCACTAAAATTGTTGAAAGTTCTTCAAAGCAATGACAGGAATGAAGGCAATCGCCACAGTCAGTGTGGTATATCATCTTCATCCACAATGCCTAATACCTGTGTATGAGAAGTAGTGACAACTTGTGATTACAGTCAGCTCTGTCCCTTGGAAATTCACTTACATGTGAATAGATATAAAATCGTTTTTATTACTATTTTCCAAACTGCAGAAGATATTAATGAGACTTCTTGTCATATCTCAGTGTACATAAAAGTAATGAGAACGTTGATTCGTGGACTATATTTATTAGCACTTCTTTGTGGAAGCATTGCAATACAGTATAATAAAATTTAATTATAACAAAGTCAACATTACAAAAAACATAATGGAAGAGCAAGATCTGCTCTGTGATTCTTACTGTCTTAAGACAAAGACTCTAATTTATCCTGGTCTTGTTTCAGTTTGCATCGTCTTTCATCTCTCTGTCCTTCCTCCCACTATTTTCTGGTTTATCATTGTCATTCTGTTTATCTTACAGATTTCTCCTTTCCCCTGAAGTTTGAGAATTTTGATTTTGTTATTATTCACCATGCTAGTCATGTCTTCAGTGTTTTGAAAGGACAAAGGAAGAAAAGAACTTTATAAATGAGATTATTAGTATTATATCAAAGCTGGGAGAATGCAGAACAATGACAACAGTGGAGATTCCTATAAGCTTCACAAACACCAGTGCAGAAGCTTTTGTCTGTGAAAAGGCTGATGTGTCAACGGCATAATGGAGAGACTGATGTCACACAGCTGTTGTTACAGTCACACAACATATTAGGTCATAGAAGTTACAAACTTCATTAGGTCTGGATGAGTTTTAAATCAATCAGTGCCCATGGACGTTAATGAATTCTTTCAAAATCACATATATCATGCCAGCACACATGTAAACCCTGAGTTCTTTATACATTATAAGAGGCTTTATTTGCAAGTCTCAGTACTAATAAACATATTCTCTCTTCAGCAGTAAGAAAAAAGAGGTTTAATTTCACTCATTTTTGGAGAGGATTTGCCCAGGACTGACAAAAAAGATTATATGCAACAATGTTAGTGTACACAGTATGTTAAAGTGTAAGATATTGGGATTCCATGTTAGAAAATATTTCAGACTGAAACCTTCTTAGATATCAAAGTCTGGCTACTCCCCAGTCACAGAATGGTAGAAAGTGCTGTTGGAAGAGATTGTGAAGTTATCAAATCCATCCAAAGGCAAAATTGATTATATCTATGTTATTTATGTCAGATAGTTTTATAACCTTCTTTTAATATTTCCAGTGACGGAGACTTCATAACCTCCAGTGCTTCATTATTCTTACGTTCTTCAAAACCTCCCTTGCTACAAAATAAGGAATCTTTATCTTATGGGGAACAGTGTATTCCTTGCCTTTTTGCTTGTACGGGAAATTAAGAAGCCCCAGTCTGAATACATTTCAGTTGTTCAAGATGGAATTGAGGTCACTACAGTATGCAAATTCAGAAGTTTGTGTAGTAGGGCTAGGATGAGATGAGTAACCACTAGTGGAGGAGACAATATCCTTAGCAGCACGTGGTTGGAGTGAGCTGTGTTTCAATCCCCCAAAAGATTGTTAGCTTCAGTCTTACCTCCTCACATCTGAAACAGGTTAGCTTGCAGTAGTCATAGGATTATCGACCAAAATCAGGCAGTCTTTTATGAGATCTTTTGAGGGTTTTATGAGGTTTTATCATGTTCCTTTATCAAGAAATGTGATGAAGAAGGATTTTCTAAATGGGACTGGTTAATTTCTATTCTGCTTCCAACAATGTGTTGGCATCCATCAAGGAGACAGTAGGTAATGTAGTCCAAGTTAGTCATTTGCTAATGAGCTGATGGTGGGGTCAGTCCCCTATATCTTTCCAAAGTGGCTGTGATCATACCTCATGGATGTTGTCATGAGGCTTTTTGCAGACTAACAAGAGAAGACAATACCAAAATGATTTGCACGAGCAGAAAGTTTTCTAGTTTCATTCTTCCTATTGTTACTCTTATTGTTGAATTCATTTGCATATCAACTAATTTAATGTAAGGAAAGTGCCTATATGATGAACATGCTGTTCTTAAGTGTCTGTCAGAGAGCTAGCACTGATTGGCACATTACCTCAAGCTAGACCTCTGAGCTCTTTTGGAGATTTTTCCTCTTCATAATTAGCTTAGTTAAAGCACTTACAGGAGGCATGTAATCAAGAGCTAGACATAATGATTTGATGTCCTGTACTAATTGTTCTCCATCTACAGAGTGTTTCATCTTGAGAAGCACCAGTATGAATGAGATGGGTAGATTATACTGCTGAGCCTTTTAAACCCTGAGTTTATTATCCCCACATTATGCTATAGTGTCCTATTCTCATATAGCACAATAGCTATCAGAGTGTTTTAAGAAAGGAGGTATTGATCTCCCTCTTTTATTGATGAGAAAAAACAAGTCTTTAGCATAGGACTTGTAAAGAAATAATTTGGAATAGATTAGTAAGAGAAAATATATAATTTCATACGACAGTGTATTTCAGAATAAACCTTCTCACATGTAGATGGAAAGAGGAGTTGTCTCACTGGACCATTCATCAGTAGAACGTTGATGCTAATAACTAGGTTCACTACATAAATGAAGACCTATTCTTAAAATGAAGAATACACTTAGGCCTTAATCAGCCTAGCATTTTGTAGACTACATTCTCAGCCAGAAAAAACATCATCCCTCTCATTTGCCCAGTGCAATTCCTTACATTTCTCCTATCTTAATTACCTCAAACTTCCACACCTGTGAGCTTACATTTGGCAGCTGCCAAATTCCTAGTCATTTATTTACAAGAGATAGGTGATGATTTTTCTTACTTTCCCTAACAATTCCTTTAAAATCATAAATGCCATAGAATCATAGAATCGTTTAGGTTGGAAAAGACCCTTAAGATCATCAGGTGCAACTGTAAACTTAGCACTGCCAAGTCCACCACTAAACCATCACAATTTCTCAAGAATAGAATTGGCAAAAACATGTGCCAAAAATGGGTTTCCTTTTCACTCTGTAAATATCATGTTCTAACTGCAGAGACATGAAATATTGGTCAGCACTGGATTGCACTAGCAAAAGCAAACCTGCAAACACCTGTATGGATATATATGTGAATATATAGTTAAATACAGATGGAAGTGGGATTGTTTTTAATTTACTTTGAATGTCTACATCTGAGTTAGTTATCTAGAATCCTTTTATAGTTAGTGGAGAAAAAAAGGCTTTTCTGCACTGTGAATCATCTGAGCTGTTTTAGATTTATGTATTAAGCTGAAATAAATTTCACTTTAATGGTAGCTTTCCTTCCATTGCTAATAACTAAAGTCAAATGGCTAACTCAGACAAAAACATGTTTGGTGTAGGTAGGTGAGATTAAATCTGGCTTTGATATTGGCTTTTTGCTCATTATGTAAAAGCTTTTTAAATCACAGTAAAGAGCAATAAGTAATGGACACAATTTAGGGCATCTTTTCTAAGATTAAATTGTTAGAAAAATTTAGAATGAATCTAATTTCTTCTGCTGTGGCAGCTTGGTTTGAAAGAAAAAATACGAAGCTTGAAGGCAAGAAGAGATGGGATGTTATAGCCTGACAGAGATAACAGCTACCTGAAACTGTCAGAGGATGGAGTAGATACCAATAAACAAAATGTTTACTGCTTATTGGGATTTTTGTAGCTCAAAAATACAGATCAGAATGACTGTAGCAAACTGTGTTGCACAGGATATGTTCAAACTATATTATTCAAAAATTTATCTGATGCTGATTTTTAGATCTGTGTAACCAAGTGGAAGAATAATTTCTATGAACGTCTTATTCAGGGCTGTGCCAAAGCACTGAAACCAGTAAACAAATCCCTGGCTACTACAGTTGAATGCAATAGTTTTATTGGATAGTAAAGGAGAAAAGGGAACATTTGAAACTTTTTTTACATTGTTTCTGATTACATGGCATGTGTGGTGATCTTTACCTCCTTGCAATTAATGAAAAAAGGCAAACTTAGTGACTGAGTGTTGTAAGTAAATGTTTTCACAGTTCTAGGCAATACAGCTGTGGCACGGGTGGGACCAGCAGGTACAGGAAGCCCAAATAAGTCAGCAAAATAAACTTTCCCACTTACTTTAATTTGGCATTTTTGAAAACGTGTATAAAAGATCTTATAAAGAGAAGGAAAACAATTAATCAGGGTACCATTTGCTCATTATATAGTAATTATATAATCAGTACTTACATACATACATATCTCACAGTAAGGAAGATTCAACCTTCTGCTGTAGTGAAGGAAGTACTGTTTTCTGTCAGTTTTCCTCTTGCTCGTGGGTGATCAAAGGATGACAGACCCTTCCACCTTTCAACTATTTCTGTACATTTGTACTTTAAGTCCCATATTAGACTAATGGGACTAATTTAGAGTAATTTCCACCTCCCAACAATCTTGCAATTAGAAAACTATAAGAATTTTATTATATAGTTATCTGAAAGCTCAGTCAAGAGTAATTTGCCAAGGCAGAGCAGGGGCTCAGGAAATGGTTTCATTTGCTGAAATAAAACCTGAATTAGTACACTGTTGAAGTGTTTGCCAGAGCTAAAGTCCATCAGTGACTGTCTGGCACAGTACCTTCAATTTAAAAAGGTCTTCATCATCTTGTGTCACACAGTGCAGCTCATTATGCAGATACCTATATCTCATTCTCCATTCTCAGCAGATCAGGTGTTGGAGAGAGCAGTGGTAGGAAGGGGCGAGAGGGAGAGGACCATCTCATAATGTCAAACAGTGGGCAGAAGCTGTGGAGTGTTGTCTGGAAGCTTGTTTGAGCCTGTCGCCTGACACCTCTTCGCTGCTCCACGCCATAGTCTTGTCACTTGCCCTGTGGTCTGCTTACAGTGGTTCAGTGGGCTGGAGAGGCACTGCACACTGCTGCAGGTGTGCTATGGACGCCCCTGGCCACTAAGGATCATGGAACAGGAGTCAGCTGAATCATCTCCATGTTCATAAAATGGGATTTGACCTGGCACACTTTTGTTCTAAATTTCAGACTCTTCAAATTCTTACTAAGCTTCCACCTCTCTTCACTCTGATGATAAATAAAAAATTCCAATGACAGCACTTAGAATCTGTATGCTTAAATCTTAAGCGTTTTCTTTTCTTTTCATGTTACTACTATGCTGTATAAAAACAACTACAGAAGGTTGTCTCTAACAAAACATGCACTGTCAGAGTTCAGTTCCACTTGTAGCCTATTATTCAAATTGGTTTCCTGTCTGTTGCAGGAAGCCGTTGACTCTTTTGTTCTCTCATGCCAGGAGACTATTCATGAAGTAATTCACACAGTTATTTACAGTCCTAGTTTACCCTTTCACCCTGCACAATGTGACTTTCAGCCTAAAGGAACTACTCACATCTAAGCAGATCCCCAGAGTATTGGTATGTGAACCTTTAACTCTGCAGAGCTCTTTTTAGCTATTAGATGTGAAGACTGTTTTTGCAAATACAGTGACTGAAGTGACCAGTGTTCACCACAGTCATGCAAAGATAAGTCATTCCTGGGTGATTTATGGAAAATATGTCATGTAAGTGCAAAAGCTATCAAACCAGAGAAATTCAGCGAGTCTAAATTCCAGTATCCCCTCTCTGCAAGTGGCCACTACCACGTACTTTAGGGGAAAGTCTAAGAAAAATTGAAGAAAAAGAATTACCTTTCCTCAGAAGAAATGCATTTTTTAACTCTCACTCTTGGGTGACTGCTTATGCTCAGAATCAATGAAACTCCGTCTTTGTCACAATAATAATAAAAAGAAAAGAATAGCCTATGGTTAATTTTGTGGATGGTCCCATGGCTCATGTAAATGTCTGATTCATTTAAAGTCAGCTACATTCTCAGCCTTGCTAATAGACTGTGCCATTCCTCCTGTAGGAATGAATTCCAGAGGTTAATTATATATTACAAAGAATTATATCACTTTTCAGTTTAGCTGAATGCTGCTTTTCCCCACACTACCCCCCCGACCTTTCCTCCCTTTCATTGTTTTGTGCTCCTCTATCATATCTCACTTTATTTTTTTTATTCCCAGCATAAGTCCCCATCTTAGTTTTTGTTTTTATGGAAAGCTACAACAAGCAGAAAGACTCTAAGGGCTGTTTATTCGCTGATAGTGGAGGTATGGATGCAAAATACATTTTTGGTCAATACAATCTTACAGAGTTTAGTATAATGAAAATTAAAGCACATCCAGACTGTGAAACTATCGGCATGGGGTCCATTCCAATAATTACAACAGCCCTGACAAAAGCTCTGAAATCAAATTTCCTGGATGAATAAATTCAGATAGTCTTATGAGAAGATTTCTTTTCCAAACAATGCACAATGAAGTGATCACAGATACATCTGGCAGAATCCCTAATGAGTATTGCGTTCCTGTCTGCTAAGTACCAAACTCATTTTTACTGTTCAGTGATGCTATTTATATTTTAAAATGTGGTCACTGTGTGCTACGTGAAGTGTATCTCATTAAAGTCTTTTCTGCATCAAGGTGAAATTTATACTATATAATCATAGCTATTACCTTTTGGCAAGACCCAAATATATTAACATTTGCATATGTTAGGCTTGCAAAAGCAGAGAGTAAAATCCTGATTCCATTTTTGTGAGGACACTATATAAACCATTTTAAATTAGATTTTTTTTTAGATGACAGCATTATATATTATTATGCATATCTTCTTCATTTTTTAACTCCTAAATGCTTAAGCAGATCTTTTGAGTTGTGTTTTTAAAACTCATTTAGTAGTAATGACCTGGATACTAAATGAATGTTAACCCATCAACCACTTTCCCCCCCCACTCCCACTCTCACTGGAATGGAGATTAATGGAATTAATACATGTTCTATTGTATGCTTTCCTCTAAAAATATTTGAGCCAGATAATCTGGTACCAGGAAAAAAGAGAAGTGGGGAGGGGAAGTGAATATAAAGGGGAGAAGCAGGATGTAAATGTAAGGACAGAGAAATGTGAAACAAGCAAACAAATGTCTTTCCTCCCGTGTCAAACATGCAAAACAATGATTACCTGGAAGTTCTAGGGCTGTGTGTAGAAGCATCACTCAGAGACAGTTGCACAGCCTGAAAGATATGAAGATTTCTGTCCTGCTATAGCTGTCTTTCACAAGTTTAGATTGCTAAAAAGTAGTGTTTAGGTAATTACATGCCTGAGAATTGAAGTCTTGATTGGCATAATTATATATGCTGTAATCATAGAGAATATTTATTGCATGCTCTTAGTTCTACATTGCTAATGTGCTTTTAATGTTCACTGGAAAAAAGAAAGGGTTCAGGTTAGCATTGATTTTAACCAGTATTCTGAATATTGATTAATTTGTTAATGGTTATTTGGTTAATTAGCAATAGGTATTCTGAAATACTTTATGTGCAGCTCCTCATCCTGTTAACTGTCTATTCTTCAGTATATGTTCTTCATCTGAGCAGTACCATCAGTTAAGAGTACGACATTGAAAACAGCAGATACTAATCTATCCATAACTGCACAGACTGATAAACTAAAAGCACTGTGAAAGCATAAAACACATTACAGTGATTATTATAGCTTATTGCCGGTCTGTTTTTATCGTTTTCTCTTTTACATCATAGGTTTAAACTAATATTTGTTCCAGAGTCATGTCCCATGGAGCAGAATGGAAAAACAGAATTTTACCAAGGAATAGAACACGTTCACACATACTGCATAGGAAAAACCAAAATAACAGTGTTATGGCTTTATGAGGTGTAAGCTGCGCCCAGTGCAGCTAGACAATGCATGCAGACCTGAAGCTTTAAAACGCTCCATCTTGCAGGAAAGAAATGTATTTTATGTGAGTTTAGTGATATTCAGTAGAACTGACCCTCTAAGGAACACAATTTCCTTTATGAAAGAGAAATTTAACTCTCAGAATTTTATGTATAGTATGGTTTAAGAGAACTGAAACCTCTAGATGAGCACATAAAATCACAGCTGGAAAAGTCTAGAAGCAAAAACGTGGATAAAGAGAGAAAAGGTTCCTAAAATATTTTGTGTTCTTAAAAGCTAACTTTTCTGCCCTTACTGTTGTAACAGGAATCATTGAAACTTAAGATCTGTTCAATAGATACTGTTTTCTATAACTTAAAATCACAGAATAAAGTAGATGATTGGAAACCATCCCTGGAGGTCATCTGATCCAAGGCCCTGCTCAAAGCAGGGCTAAGTTTAATGTTTGATCAGATTGCTCAGGATCTTGCCTGGTCTTGTATTTTCTTTGTGTACTTCTGAGAGGAGTATGGCTTCATCTTCTTTATAACAACCCATTAGGTACTTGAAGACAGCAGTAAGACTTCACTAACCCTTCTTCCTCAGACTGAAAAAAACCCCCACCAATTTTCTCAGACTCTTCTTGTAAGGCATATTCTCCAGCTCTCTTGGAAGCCCTCCATTGGGCTTGCTCCAGTTTGTGAATGTCTTTCTTGTACTGGGGAGCCTAAATTTCAATGCAGCACTCAAAATACGGTTTCAGGTGCCGAATAGATGGGGATAATCACTTCTTTCATCTTACTGATTCCGTTCTTACTAATGCTGCTCAATATGCAGTTAGTCTTCGTAACCGCAAGAGCGCACTGCTGACTCATGATCAACTTGCTGGCCACCTGGACTTTCAAGGCCTTCCCCTCAAAACTTCTTTCAAGCCAGTTAGGCCTGTCCTCTTGCAGGGGGTTATTCCACCCCTATTACTGTTAAATTTCATGAGGTCTCTGTTAGTCTATTTTTTCCAGCACATTGAAATCCCTTTGGATGGTCACCTTTCCACCCAGCATATCAAGTACTATTCCTAGATTGGTGTCATCCACAAACTTACTGAAGGTGCTTTTCATCTAGTCATCCTAGCTGTTAATGAAAGGCATGAAATATCATCAGCTCCTTATTGTCCTGTGAGGAACATCTCTACTAACATACACCAGCTTCTTCAGAAACCTTGGATGCACTCTATTGTCCTGTGGGTCCTGTTGTCCTATCACTGTCTTACTGACTGTGTACATCCAAAAAGTATTTTATATTGCTTCAGTCCAGAGTTCCCTCTTCATTCATGCTGGCCTTCTGCCATGCTTGCTTGCCTTCCTGCCCATCAGGATGGACCATTCTTGTGCCCTGAAGAGTTGGCCCTTGAGGATCAGCCAACTCTGCTGGACCCTTTTGTTCTTCAGGGCTACCTCCCAGGCGAGTCTGCCAAGTATTGCCGTGATAAAGGCTAGGTCAGCTGTCCTGAAGACCAAGGTTGCAATTCTGCTATTCACCTTCACAGAATCACAGTCTATTTGAGATTTGCAGAGATGTCTTAAGGTTGTCAAGTCTAACCTCTCCTGCTGAAGCAGGGTCAGCTAGGGCAGGTTGCCCAGGACTCTGTCCAGTCCTTACCCCTCTATCTCAGGACCTTAAACTCTACCATCATATAGACAGTCTAGGCTTCCATCAGTCTTCACATCCCTGACTGGTTCTTCCTTGTTTATGTATAGCAGGTCCTGCAGAACACATCCCCTAGTTGGCTTGCCAGACTCCTGTGTCCTTGTTTGTGCCTTGCATGTCAACAGATACCAAGATAAAATTTACGATGAGTACCAGGGCCTTCAGCCTGGAGGTTTCTTCCTCTACAGTCCATAAAGAAAACTTCATCTGTTTCTTCTTCTTGTGGAGGTCCTCTATAGGGGATGCTCACCACAGTTTCCCTCTTGTTGGTTTCTATTCTTTAACCTGTCAGTTTTTTACTATCTTGTCACTCATCCCAGAGCAAAACTCCACATAGTCAAGCGCTCCTCTGCACAGAGTGCAAAGGTCCATCCATCCCAAAAAGCCCGTACCTACCAATATGCCCCTATGTCTATGTGATCCCAATAAGATTATATGTTTGTGCATGCACAAGGACTTTTCATTTCTCCTGTTTGTTTCCCATGCTGCATGTGATCATGCACAGGCACTTGGGATGGGCAGCCAGATACACAGCTTTGTTTGGGGAAGTGTGATAGCCTCCTGCATCATACTGTCCCTAAGAGCCTCCCATGTTCCACCCCATTCTTCCACTTTTCTTTGTACATTATGTACTTTCTCCCTCTGAATCTCCCTTTAAGTCCAGCCTCCATCATCTTGGGAATCCAAGATGATATCCAGTCATTTAAGAATAACCTCAGGCCATCTGTCCTTCCATGTAATATGGATTTGGGTTTTTTTTTGCCCCTGCAAGGTCTCTGCAAAGATTCTTTCCATGTCCTGCCTGTCCTCCCTGATGTTACACCATCAACTCGCCTTCTCCCATAGCTCCTTCACTTGACAGTGCCATGTCTGTGCTAGGGTACATATCCTGCAGGTGTCAGCCCTGGGGCAGGAGAAACCACAGACACTCCTGGCAATCTAGTATCTGGGCAACGTTGTCCTTCCTCAGGACTTGTGTCTTGGTCAAAGCCATGTCATGGAGGGGGTCACTACAGGTTCTTTTGGGAACTGCAGTCCTGATATATCTTTGACATTGTAGCACCAACTCCAGCAGTCACACGGTCCCTTGCGCAGTGCCTTTGGGCATCCTGCATGTCCGGTCCTGCACCAGTGTTTTGCTGGTCGAGGGTATTAATTAAAATCAGACACCAGAGTGGAAGGAATAGGCTTATTTTACTGTTAGTAACCCAATAATATAGGAAATAAGCAGTAAAAGAAATATAATACAAAAAATAAGCAATGAGAGAAATACAAGGTAATGCATCTAATCATTACTACATAGGAAAAATCACAGTGATTAAGAGAGATACATCACCAGTAGCCCTAATACTTTACCATCATCCAGATCTGCAGTCGCTGGGGAGCCCTGGTTGCAGCGAGGATTTGGAGAGCCTCTCCCGGCAACTGGGAAGTCCTACGCAGTGCGTCCACTCATAGGTGAGGCATCCAAAGTTGCTGCAGGAGGGTCCAGCTTTTATACAGTTGAATAAACATATTTTGAAACTTCAGGTGCGGAAGATCTGGTGTTATTCTCTGTATTGGATTCCACCCAAAGCCTGGCCAGGGCCTAAGGAGGAATCCAGGGGAGTTTCCCTACCTGTTCGGATCCTGCCGAATGTCTAGTTTCATATGCCTCTAAATAAAGAAAGATACAAGGCCGAATGTCTAGTTTCACACGCCTCTAAATAAAGAAAGATTATTCTGCTGGTCAGCCTTACACAATAAGTGTTATAACAAAGCTTTATGGATTAGCATCAAAATATATATATATATTCATACTGAAGTAGACCAGTAGTACACTATATAGGGGATTAATACTATGCATGTTAGATACATTGTTGGGTTGTGAGATTCATCTAGAGGACAACTTTGATTT
>JAVKLA010000062.1:8671913-8697565 GCA_034782735.1 Sagittarius serpentarius | reverse complement strand
GATACATTGTTGGGTTGTGAGATTCATCTAGAGGACAACTTTGATTTAGGGCCTACAGTTCAGGCCCCAGCACTTCAACTAGCTGCTGAATGCTGATTAATATGTCCTGTTCATACACTCTTCTGCAAGCCTGGTTTAGATTAATTTTGGTAATTGACTTGGGCTTTGTGATTCTTACAAATACAAAACCTCTATTTTGCTATAGAGAAAGGGCAAGTAAGAAGAAGGACCTCCCTGTAATCCAGTGACAAATGGTCCTTCACTGATGAAGAAATATTCTGCACCCACCTCCAACAATTGCATATGGTTTTTTCCATTTAAGAGTCTTGGGATAATATGTATAAGTAGAATGAGCAGCAGACATGGAATCTCAGGACTTCTTTCCTGGGGAATCTTCTTGACTACAAAGTTTGATTCCCTTGTATTTAACATGTTCCAGCCTTAGGAAGCTGTCTTTCTCAGCTACAGTAAAGCTGCTTAGTAAGATGCCTCTTTTTGATGAATATACTCAGCCATAGTTGTGCCACTGAGCAGTGTTCAGGATTCTAAAGAAGAATATGAAATTTCTGTGTTCAGTCACTCAGGCTGAGAATAACGTGAGTTCTTTTTCTGATGAATAATTTGATGCTTGGTAACTAAGCTGTGGTCCTAACAGGGGGTGGAACTACTAACATCTTGAAATGAACTCCAACTGAGGTTCTTAAACATTAAATAATGCTTGACAGTAGATGGTATCTGCTGAGAAATAAGCTTAAGAGTCCACCTAATTCTTACTTTACAGCCATCTGAACATAGTCCTATTAGTGCATTCCTCAAACTACTTATCATCTCAAAGAGGTCGTGATGCATTCTCTTACTCTGAACAGGTGTTTCTGATGTCAATGGCAATACCAAAATATCTTACAAGCCAGGTGTCCTGGTTTCAGCTGGGATAGAGTTAATTGTCATCCTGGTAGCTGGTACAGCGCGGTGTTTTGGGTTAGTATGAGAAGAATGTTGATATCACCTGATGGTTTCAGTTGTTGCTAAGTCGGGTTTAGACTAAGTCAAGGACTTTTCAGATTCTCAGGCCCAGCCAGCAAGAAGGCTGGAGGGGCATAGGAAAATTGGGAGGGGAGACAGCCGGGACAGCTGACCCAAACTGGCCAAAGGGGTATTCCATTCCGTGGGACGTCATGCCCAGCTTGGTGGGGAGGAGAAGCACGGCTTGGGCATTGGTCGATGAGCGGTGAGCAACTCAATTGTGCATCACTTGTCTTGTGTATTCCAATCCTTTTATTATTATTGTCACTTTCTTGTTGTTATTAGCGTCATTGTTAGTTTCTTCCTTTCTGTCCTATTAAACTGTTCTTATCTCAACCCACGAGCTTTACTTTATTTTCCGATTCTCTCCCCCGCCCCACTGGGTGGGGGGAAGTGAGTGAGCTCCTGCATGGTGCTTAGTTGCTGGCTGGGGTTAAACCACAACACCAGATTTAGAAAGTGTTGTTATTAAAATTTATGGACTTTTTCTTTTTTGTCAAAATATTTGGTTTTGGCTGTTTTGAGATTTTAAAGGACAGATTCTCTCCCCTTACTTTTCTAAGAGTTTCAATGGAATGTTCAAAAATGGCAGCGACATGGATCACAATTTTCCGCAACACAGAGCATCATTTTATCTTGTCAGAAATTGGCACTTACTATACAAGATATGTTACTGGAAAAAAAATCATGCAAGTGCTATTCATTGTTCTTGACTGAAGTAATTTGGATTGGATGACTTGATGCTCATCATAATCTTCTGTGAATGTAAATTAGGCTGAGTATTATTAAATAGCAGATTTAAAATAAACAAAAGGAAGTGCAATACATGATAAAACTATGGAAGTCTTTTCCATAATATATTGTAAATGCCAAAACATAGATTTGAAAAGGATTAGGAATATTCATGGAAGAAAATTCCATCAAATACAGTTGAACACAAAGATACGATCTGTGGCTCAGAAAATACTAAAACTGCAGATTTCTGGAAGGATTTATCTGGGGAAGTATCACTAGGGAATTACACTGAATGTATCCACTATTGGTTTTTTTCTAAGATGGAATACTGGACTAGATAAATCTTTGGTGTGACCTAATATGGCTGTATTCTTAAAAGTTTTGTGTCAATACAAACTCTCCTTGGTCTATACTGACTGCAAAGTCATGCTTGCTAGTTTATCATTTCATCAGCATTCCTCTACTCCAGTCCAAAGTGCATAACTTTTCTGAAGCAGAAAGAACCTCTGATTGAGACATTTTAAAAACACTTTTGAAAGCACTGAAGTAAACCAAATCTGATTTCATGTATACCTCATCTTATGTTACTACTAATGAAGTACCTTTGTACAAATATGCCTCTGAACTACTGCTTACAGTGTACATGAATGTGACATAAATAGATATGTCCTCAGTTTGAATCATTATATTCAAACTAATCTCACTTCATTGCTAATACACAAGGCTTACATTGCACAACCCTATGATTCAGTTTCTGGCATTGCATTTATACAGCTACATGCCATGCAATATGCTAAATCCTTTTTAATCCTCTAACAAATTACTATTTCAGCTAGGAAGCACAGTAATGAAATTATTGTATTAACATTCATCCTTGAACCAAAATAGACTTGTTTCCTGAGAAACCAAAAAGCATTTTCTCTCTGCTCCAAACCCAGACCGTTAAAATCTGAGCTGAACAATTTCTAGAGCTGAATAAACAGTTGCACTGATACTCCTAGAAAGTGAATATTAAGCTTGCAACTTGATGGCTAACACCAGAAAAGTTTTAATTTATGTGGAATGAGATAATGTTTGGGGTAGTAAGAATCCCAAATCCCTTCGACTCTTGACGCAGAGGCAATTAAGCAAGCCAGACAAGAGTCTGACTGCATCCTTCACAACTACAACCAGGCATGCACACAAAATTACTTCACAACACTGTGACACATTGCATTTAAACTCTGTACCCAGCCAATAAATCTTACAGAAGCCTATTTTTTTCCAGCAACATTGCCTTGGGCAAGGCCTATGTGACCTAGAAAGGAAAACCTGTAGCAGTTTATAAAATTTTCTGATGCTGTTTACCTGTTACCTCTCATCAACCTTCTTTACTCTGTAAAAGATTCATTGCCAATGACTACTGCAAGGTCTCCTCCTAGTAATAGTATCAATTGGTCAGGAATCAATAACATTGCAAAATGTGCAACTATCTCTATTTCACATTATTGCAAATATTGTACTGTGAAAAAAACACAGTGGTAAAACCTTGTCCCTGTTGAAGACAATGGGAAGTTTGCCACTGACTTCTGTAGGACTAGAATTACCTACTTTACAGGTCTTTGTCTAAGACCTGACTCCTGGAGTTCTGTAGTTTTGTAAGATTTTCAGTTGTTTCTTAATAGGGTTATTCCTAGACATGAACGCAGTGAGAAATTTGAAATTAGAAACTAGAAAGTAAGTATAAAAGTTAAAAGAAGCATTTGCGTTTCTGCATCTACTTTTTAGCAAATTACGTTATTTAATGATTTTTTCTTCACAAGACTTGAACAGTTTGAGCATCTAATGTCTCTTATGACCTTAACGATCATTTGTTAACAGAGTGGTCTGAAACTGAATTACTGTTTTAAATATGTTCAAAATTTACGATGAAATAATATAATAAAAATTCCTTTTATAAACAACTTCCAATAAGTGGGAGGAAATCATGTTCTTTCAGAAATAAGTAGCTAAAGTAATTATGTAAATTACTCAGCTGGCTGTATTTATAACTTCTAAGTTGCCTTTCAGCTTATTTCTAGCAAATTTTCAGTGTTTAAAATAAAAAGTTCAGTATTTATGCTGAGTTATATACATTTCTGATACATATTCTCTAGGCTGAAGCCAAATTACCACCCAGTCTAATTTATAAATGAGCTCCGCTTCCTAACAACAGGGTTAAATTAACTTCTGTTTCCTGTACATGGGGTGAGTGAGAAGGAGAGGAAAGGAGATTTGGGTGGAGAGAGTAATCCAATTTGATAGTGAGAAAAACAATTTTAATATGAGGATCAGAGAACAGCCGCTGAATTGTTAACTTCTAATTTGCCACAGTGTCATAATTGTACTGCTTTCTATTTCCCTTGGCAGTATTTCCCATTTGCCAAATTCACGTTTTACAATAATTTTCTTCTTTGACATATGCTTGAATGATGCTAACTGAAGTTACCAAGAACACAAAGACATCTGACACAACAATAAGGCGAACTCAGTAATGAACATTTTTTTTCTTGAAAACTGTATCTGGTGTATTTTCTGAATTAAAATGAACAGCTCTAGTGGTAATTTTAAAAATAACAAGAAATGGAAATGTTATTTTCTGATTTTCAGTGTTTGTGCAAAACCATCACTAATGCTGACAATACACACTGTTCCATGTAATTCAGTGCATTGATTCAGCAAATATTTTTCCCTCTTGAAATATGTAATAGAGAGTACCTTCCATGTGCTAATACACATATCTATAGTAGAAAACCAGAACACTCATTGACTGTATGCCTACAGTAATTATCTGACATGTATTTAAATGTGTCATGCCTAGTAGAAATTTTGCTAAAGACAGTAGTCACATCTTTGAAAAAGACCAATCCTATTTCTCTTTACTACCCATGTCTTTCTAAACACTGATGCAGGTTCAAGCCTGTGCAGGGCTTTTTTTCCCCTCTGTCAATTTTCATAGATACCAAGCTTGAAGTAAATATATTAATTTTAAAACAAAAATAGTCCAAATGTACACACTTTATGAAGATAAGAGAAGTCCCTCATATCAGAACAATTGCTGACCTACTTCTGTTGTATTTTCGGATATACCATTCCCCTGTGCACCACTAGCAAATTCCTTGGATGAAAAATTGCTGTTATTCTAAGGAAAGGCATCTTGGCACCTTCCTGTGCCTCTGTCTCTTGCCTATACCACACTGGAGATCTACAGTTTCCCTTTTTGAGGGAGACTAGCAGAAAATGTGACAGTAGCAGGTGGTAGCAGGTCTGATATATTTCGTTCCAATTAAGTACTCTCTTTAGAGACATTTGCCTGACATTTTTTGATTCAAGAGTCTCAAAAGCCATGAGGAATTCACAGAGGGAAACAGGAAAGTAGTAGCTATTCAGGATTCTGAGATTATTAACAGTCTGTTTTTACAGAAGAGTAACCTGGGAAGAAATAGGAAGGCATGGGGCAATAAACAGCAGGGGCAAAACAGACTCGGGCAAGCTGGATACATTCAAACCCCTGGAACAAGATGGGATTCGCCCAGGAGGGCTGAAAGCACTGGCTGCTGTGATTTTTTAATTCAGCTGTCATCTGCAAAAAACTATGGTGATGAGGGGAGGTGCCTGACTAGTAAAAACTGGAAAAAAAAAAAATAATGCTAAGCCCATCTTGCCTTTAGAAAAGGCAAAGTAGCCCATGTGGGTCCAAGGAACGAACTGATCAGCATCACCTCAGCCCCTAGAAGGATCACAAAATGTTTACTCTTAGGTTCTATTCCAAGCACATAAAGGATAAGTGTATCTGGAGTATTTGGCACAGATTTACAAAGGGCTTGACCAAGGGAAAAACTTTCTGCTGTAAAACAAGTGATTATGTGGATGAGGAGAGACTGGTGGACATACTCTACCTTGTTGATAGTAAAGCTTTTGACACCATCTTTTACATTCCAGCATTCCCATTTGGAAATTGAGAAAACATAGACCTCACTTTGGAAAAACGAACTACTAGATGGATTGAAAATTGGCTGGACTACTACACACAAATAGTAGTGATTATTTACTTGATTTTTGTTGACAGTGAGCAGCAATCAGAGGGTCCCAGAAGCCAGTTCTGTGGCCATATGTATTCAACATCTTCATCAGCCACTTGGGTGATGGCACAGTGTACCCACAGGCGAATTTGTAGATGACTCTCAACTAAGGGGAGTTGTTGGTGCAGAGTTTCAGTCCAGAAGGATTCTGAAAAACTTGAGGACTCGGGCCAACAGAAACCTCCTGATCTTTGATAAGACAAAGTTCAAAGTCAGAAACTATGATGGAAAATCCTGCACTTTTGTACAGGCTAAGAACTGACAGCCAAATAGTAGCACTGCTGGTAAGAGCTTAAAGATTGTAGTGGAGTCCAGGTGGAACACTGCATTGGCTTTGCAATGAAGCCAAACAATGTATTGGTCTATGTTAAGAGGAATATGGCTAAAAGATAAAGGAAAGCTGCTGTCACTCTGTATTTGGCATTGATGAGGTTACACCCAGAATATTGCATACAATTTTGCCTTCCACAGAGTTCCAGAGGGATATGTAGAAGCTGGAGAAGTTCATCAGAGGGTTGCCATTATGACCAGGGACCGAGAGCACGTGCTGTGAAGAGAGGATGAGGGAACAGGGGTTGTTCCATCCAGAAAAGAGAAGACTGAGGGGAAATCTTAACAAATGCTTATGGCCATATGAAGGGCAGCTACAAAGACAACAGAACTATACTCTTTGTAGTAGCACCAAACAACATAACAAGACGAAGTTGCCATAAATTATGTCTTTGAAAAAAATGGAAAAATTCATTAATACGGTAGTGCAGTTACGCGTGTAACACAGCATTGGAACTTGTTGCCTAGGGAGGTCAAGGGACCCCTGTCCTTGGAGATTTTCAGTGCTCTGCTAGACACAATCATTGCTGACCTGACCTGATGTTGGCAACAGTCCCACTTCAAATGGGAGGCTGAACTAGATGACCTCCAGAGTTGCTAAATCACATTATTTTACTGCAAATCTTGCCAAATTTTATAGGTTATAGAAGGCCTGAGATCAAGATTACGAGAAATCACAAGAGAGATTGATCATAAGAGGATCCCAGCTTTCATAACGGGGCGGGGGGGGAGGGAAGTCTGTGGAGAACCCCCATGCAAAAAAAAAAAATCAGAAAAGAAACAGAAAGAAGGCCACCTAAAAAGTGCTGTGATATTGCAGATATTCTCCTGGTATTTAGGAGTCTTATCCATGTTTTGAGAAACACAAAATGGGATTTCTGCAAATCTAATGCAGTATGCAAGATCTTATGCTGGCACAACAGTGAATGTCATGCTTCAGAAACAGGGAAACAGAAACAGTGCGTAATACGAGGATTTACAAGAAAAGTAGCAACATCTTGTGATGTTCAGAAGTCTTAAAAGAATGAGGCATTAGATGAGGAAACAAATCTGCCATCTCATGAAGTGCATAATAAAAAAGAAATTGCAAAAAGATTCATATTACCCAACACACAATTCTTTTAGCTCATTATTATAAAAGTTTTTCTGGGATTTAAAACCATTGAATAAACATGTTCCTTCGTCTTGTAGGAGTGTATGCAGTCACACATGCACACCTGTTGCACTGGAACTCAGATTTTGCCCCCAGTTGTTAAAAACGTGAAGAAAGAGTCTGTTCTTAAGTCTAAGGTCATCAGATTTGCCCCAAACTACGCAGTATGTATTAAATTAAGCTACTGTTTTGTTTCATATCTGAAGATAGAAAGTCTGCTCCATTCTGGAAGATTGGTGTTGAGGTAGCAGATGGAATTGCCCTTGCTTCTGCCTGCTCCATTTCAGATAATTTGTTTCTTGGAGTGAGCAAGCACCAAGCTGCCAGTGCTCATAGGAACAGGCATCACCAGCCTGCGCAAAAGCTAGGCAAAGAGGATTCTGGCATGCTACTGCACTTCTGTGTGCCAAAACTCCCTTTAGTAACTTTAGTTGACATCCATTTTTTTGGACAGCAGCCCATCATAAGATGTGCAGTAGGGTTTATATGACTTTTTATGCATTGTGTAGAACTGAGGTACAGTAAATACAATACTTCCATTTTTCCTTTTCAATCTACGCACACCATTCAATAAGTATGACTTTGGATACCTTTCTAATACATGTTTCTGGCAAAATGGCAAATGATGCAAATAGAAAATCAAATCCTGATGATTAGACTGAAGCCTGAAGTTTTTTTCCCATAGAAACAGCTGGGATGGGAGTGCTTCCAGAGGTTTTGGCAAATTTTGGCTGTTAGTGTAAATTTCTAAGTACAGTAATAAAGAAAATTTGAAACTGGAGACTGGCAGAGTGGTTGCTTGCTGTTTGGCTTCCTGTGGATGCAATCAGAAATGACTTATTAAAACAGCTGTGGTTCAGGCTCTGTTTTGTGATTTTAGTGTTATCCATAAAGTAACAAGATTATTCTAGTCTGTCAAATTTCATTCCTTCACCTGCTCCTTGATGCAATTTGCTTGCACTCTCTTCTTTAATACACAGAATGGAAAGAGGATTATTGAAATTCAGAGAGGCAGTGTCAGTGCCAGATGAACATTAAGGGGCCTTATCACCCACTGCGTGATCCAACGTGAACTGATTCTGCTTACTTCCACCAGCTTTGAAACAGGCCCTGCCATACAACTGAGAAATCTGTAGTGTGTGAGCAATAGAGGAGTGCAACTAGCTTTGTCTACAAGTTAGGACTGCTGATATTTGACAGTCTGTAGGTGCAATATGTGTACTACAACCAAAAGGGGAAAAAATACAGCTCTTGCCACAGAATCATAGAATGGTTTGGGTTGGAAGGGACCGTTAAAGATCACCTAGTCCAACAGCCCTGCCATCAGCAGGGACGTCTTTCACTAGATCAGGTTGCTCAAAGACCCATCCAACTTGACCTTGGAAAGTTTCCAGGGATGGGGCATCCACAACCTCTCTGGGCAACCTGTTCCAGTGTTTCATCACCCTCATCATAAAATTGTCTTCCTCGTATCCAATCTAAATCTACCCTCTTTTAGTTAAAACCATTACCCCTTGTCCTGTCACTGCAGGCACTGGTAAAAAGTCTCTCTCCATCTTTCTTGTAAGCCCTTTTTGTATATTGAAAGGCCACAAGGTCTCCCTGGAGCCTTCTCTTCTCCAGGCTGAACAACCCCAGCTCTCTCAGCTTTTCTTCACAGGAGAGGTGTTCCAGCCCTGTGATGATTTTTGTGGCCCTCCTCTGGACTCTGTCTAACAGGTTCATGTCTTTCTTGTCTGGGGAGCCCAGAGCTGGATGCAGTACTCCAGGTGGGGGCTCACCAGAGCAGAGTAAGGGCACAGAATTAGCTCTCTGGACCTGCCAGCCACGTTGCTTTTTATGAAGCCCAGGATACGGTTGGCTTTCTGGGCTGCAAACACACATTGCCCACTCATGTCCAGTTTTTCATCCACCAGTACACCCAAGTACTTCTCCGCAGGGCTGCTCTCAATCCATTCATCCCCCACTCTATATTGATACTGGGGATTGTCCTGGCCCATGTGCAGGACCTTTCACTTGGGCTTGTTGAACTTCATGAGGTTTGCACAGGCCCATTTCTCAGGCCTGTCAAGGTCCCTCTGGATGGCATCCCTTCCCTTTAGCGAATCAACCGCACCACTCAGCTTGGTGTCATCTGCAAACTCACTGAAGGTGCTCTTAATCCCACTGTCTATGTCATTGGTGAAGATATTAAATAGTGTTGTTCCCAGTGCAGACCCTTATGGGACATCACTTGTTACTGATTTCCACTTGAACATCGAGCCATTGACTTTTTGGACATGGCCATCCAGCCAGTTCCTTATCCATCTACCAGTCCATCCATCAAACCCATATCACTTCAATTTAGTGGCAGGAAGGTTGTGGGGGACTGTATCAAAGGCTTTACAGAAGTCCAGACAGATGACATCCATAGTTCTTCCCTTGTCCACCGATGCAGTTACTCCATCATAGAAGGCCACTGGATTAGTCAGGCATGATTTATGCTACAAATGCTTATGCTACAAGTGATTCTGGAAAGGTAAAACAATTGTTGCAAACAATTGAATAGCTTAAGATAATTAATTGCTAATCATTACAACTCGCTGGATTTTGCCTGACTCTTCCTAAGAAGCTTCAGAGTTTGTTTTTGAAAATCTAGAAGATACCAGATAGTTTCAAAGTCCTGCTCACCCTCACACTGATTTTTGATTTTTTAAAAGTTGTGAAAAGCAATGCTGAGAGTGGAACTGATCCAAAAGTCTATTGAAATCAATGAAAATGATTCTGTAGACTGGACTGGGCATTACTTAGGATCATCAGTAAACATTAACTTGTTCTGAAAAGCCTGTGTTTTTAACCTCAGTAGTTGTTTCTGCTTATTCACATATTAAGCACATGGACGCATTTAATGAAAATAACATTTCAGGTACTCATCTCCCTACTTTGTATCTGTGAAATTAAACATTTAGTCTGAAAACTTATTTCATTGTGGTTAGAAAACTCTTACTAGCTCTTCAGTATTCATTCATCCAACAAAAAACTTTAACTCAATAATCTGGGGATAATACCACATAACTTCATTTCAGGGCACACCCATGTTTTCATTAATATATATGTTATAATGTCAATTAAATTTTAACATGGGAAAGAAAAGGAAATGATAGGAAATTAATAGCCCAGAAGGAAAATTCTTCTTAAGTCCCTGATCTGAACCAGGCACATAACAGAGATTTGAATCTGAGGCTACTAAACTACCTGTGAGTATTTTGGCCATTAAATCTACTCTGAAAATTTATGCAATTTGCCTGTCTTTGCCATTTTTATCTAGGAAACAGTTCCTTTGTCACAAAACCTAACAGTTTTGACAAGTTTCAGTTCTGGCAAGCCTGTCTTTTCTGACAGAAAATGTTCTGTCTGAAATTTCCTAGCCAGATCAAAATCTTACCATCTTCAGTTACACCCTATTCTGCATCAAGAACCTCTCTGCTAATTTTCAACTAAGAAATTGAGGACTTTACATAAGTTGTAAAATGGATTAGACAAAAGATATATAAAAGGTCATCATTTTTTAATCATGGAAAGATTAATTTCACAGTTTCCAACTTTTTCACAGATAATTTGATTGAAAAAAGTCAAAGGGTCAAAATGCAAACTGTTCAAGGGAAGAATTCAAGTCAGAAACATACAGAAAGTTATTATATCTAAATAGTAAATAGAGGCAATGAAAATACTTCAAATGGAATAGCAGATCAATATAATGCAGAATGTTAAATATACATGTCAAGAACCTCATTTTTTGAGGAAATTTTTCTCAGTCCCTCTGCACAGGGTATTCTGGAAAAAAATCTGCACATCAAAATATAAACAATCTCCTTTTGTGTTGTAACAATAATATATGCAAGATAATAGTTTCCATTATTGTAAGAAGAATTAACAAATGACAACCTCCATTGTTGCAACTTGTACCTTAAACTGTCAAGAATCAAAAATCCTCTCCACTATGTTGAAGGAAAATTGGTTTCCAAAGATTGATCTCCATTATTCTACATTTATTGTTTGCAGGTTTACAATATTTAAAGATTAGATATTAAACTCCAGTTATGTAACTGGCACCCTGCTTTAACACCCAATAGTCAGTAAATGTCTCTTGCACCTTATTAAAACATTTGCAAAACAGGTGATTCTCAGAAAGGAGCTAAATCAACAGCGTCACCTGATCCTGAATCAATGCTCATGAGCTAAGCCAGCGTGCCAAAACAACAGCCCATTGCAACATAGTTTTAAATACATGAAAAAGCATTTGGAAACTGGCCAATTAATTTCCTGAGGAACTGAAGGAGTGAAGAAATCTTCTGTATTTTCCAATATACTGACAGAATTTAATGTCTCCCTGAGAGAGACACAGCACCGTGCCTCCTCACAAACCTGTGTAGGCTGTATTTCATTCCTGTCACCGGGGAAAAAAAAAAGTTAGATCTTACTGTGCTCAGTCATCTTATCCAAACTATTTTTTTCTTTTTTCTTCACAGCAGCAGTAACTGCTTGTGACTTCCTTATCAATAGCTGGAAATCTGATAAATCAGGTTAACACTGAAGCATCTCATTATTCAGTAAATCTGTTACTATTAATATAACAATATACAAGGCTCTATTCATAAAAAAAAATCAGGGAATTTTTTGATACTCTTTCATGATCTATTTGAAAGTGTCTTTCTTTTTGGGATTGCACAGTTGAGAGTAATCTTCCCCGATCCTAGTTTTGGTCCACTTTTTTTAAGATGTGTTAGGACTGTCTTATCTTCCCCTTGAAGATTCTGGTATTCCCTTATATTCTGAAACAGAATTTATTTACATAAAATGAATAGAACAAACAGTAAACATTTTTGTTGTTACCACCCCTTTTTGTTTGTAATATTTTTGTCAAACCTTCTAAGGAGACAAGGGTGATTTCTGTGTTGTGTTTCCTGCTTTGTCTGTCTCCTCCAGAGTACTTGGCTTGCTTACCTAAGCTGCTTTTGTATATGGTCTACCAGTGACTACAATGACTGACGTTTACCTGCTGAGTTACTTTCTCTGTCTTTGTGCAGGAATCTCTTTTTTGTCTCCCATAGCACTGAAAAAGACAAATTATTTGCCATGTTCTGTTTATCAAGGCTGTTGGTAAAATCTGGTGAAACTGCAGGTGGTTCCCAGGAACAACTGTTCAGAAACCTAGTTGTTACTTTGTTTCATTACAGTTCTGCTTTAAGACACTTTACATATTTGCAGTTTCATTCACTTCCAAAGTTAAATGACAATTGCAGGGTAGGTGGAATCCATCCTGGAGCTAAGAGGATTTGGATTTTGAAAAGAACAAATCATTGCAATTCAGTACAAATATATTTAGTGCCAAGCAGTCTTTGGCACACACATCCAGTGAAAAATGCTATGGTAATCAATGTTATTTATAGTACCAGGGACATGCATGACGGCACACTGTCCTCTTGTAAAAGATACTTTGAGGGCATTGGTGCACGCAGAAAGGACAGAGGAAGAGCTTTCTCCCCCAAAAAACCAGCCTTGAGGTGCTGTCTTTAAGGATTGGGTGATGTGGGTTTTTTTCCTCCCTGGGTTGCATTGATTGGCACCAACAAACAGGAATGAAGGATTGGGTTTTCTTGGTTTTTTCCCCCCCACCATTCTGGATTTGATAAGCAGTATTGGTAAGAAGTGTCACTGAATTTTATTCCTGGGTGCTGTTTTTCAGGCTGGCATACGTTAAGTTCTATATAAAATGGAAAAACGACAAGGATTTTGCCTAAAATAAATAACAATCCCTACGGACTCAGTCCTACTATGAGCAGTGCCTATGAACTTTGTACCTACTACAGTACCCTCCAGACACATTTATTAAAAGCCACTATACCACTATACTCTATTTAGCATCTAAATATGTCTAGTTCTTGAACTTACATATTTTTCAGCAATTTTGTAATGCTCTTGGCTGTTGTTTTTTTTTTTTCCCAATAATAGTCATCTGGTTTTTTCAGAGGATACTCTGACTGCACAGTGTAAGTTTATGAAATTTTCTTCAGATTGGTCGTTCATAAATATTTTATTCTTTTTGTTGATTCTTTGGTTGTGTGGGTTTTTTTACTGACAATGTGTTAAGAGCTGTATAACATAAAAATGTCAAGGAGTTTGTCTAAATAAATAACAGTCTATATGAACACAGGCAATGAGACAGATAAATGATGGTTTTTTTCTTCACTTTGTGTTTATTAACTAGCTTTCTGAGGATGCCACCCTCTATTTAAAATCAGAAAATGACTGCTTTGTACTGAACTGACCAGAATGTATCTGTTTAAGTAATGGATATTAAAAACATGAATTACAGCCTAACCCTTTAGTTTTATTATTTCCTGAGATGCAATAGTTTCCAGCAATTTTCACTGTTTATGTGGGATCAAGTTTTCACAGCAGGGATTTTATAATGCTAGATAAACCACACACGCATGCAAGCACACAAACACACTCGTACACACACACAGTTCATTTACTGTTTATGGCTTTGATCCTTTACCAAAATTATTTGAAAAATAAAAGAGCATGAACATTTCCCCTTTTAGTACAGCTCATTGTATTATGGCGATGGAGAATGTACAAGTGACAAAAATCAACACTTGCAACTGTGCAAAGAAGCTTAAAACACTACCCAAATTGTTCACATTTCCCAGAGATAATTCATTAAACATTGGGTTGCTTGGATTTTCCATGAACTTTAAATTAAATACATTATTAAGATGGAGGTAGCTGTCTTTCCTGATCTGTGGTTGAAAGCCACAAAGCATACTCTCACACACACTCGTATCTCAGAGAGCTAATCGACAGAGAAATGCAGGAAATGAGCATGGTTCCCCATCAGTGTTCATGGAAAGGTCTCAGAAGGGCTTACTCAGACTGCTTCTTTTAGATGGTCTCTAAAAGAAGCAAGTACTGCAGGACAATTGCAGCATGTCTATAGAGGGACATAGTCAGTGCTAAGGGCTATTTAGAAACAAAACCAGTCACAAAGCTATCTCTGCTTGATCCCTGTGGACTGCCTGTCCACATTCTTAAGCGTGCTCGTTGGATCACATGTTCCCATTTGCCTCGGAAGGAGAACCAATTAATGTGCTGACAAGTGCAAACCAAAGCACAGTAAATGGAGATGGTCTGAAAATTTACTTCAAAACCATGCTGAAACTTTAAAGTGGAGCCCTCTCATGCATTAAGAAATCCTTGTGCAACTGTAGTACAGTTGACAATAATGTACCACAGCCCTGGCATAGGAGTCCCGTTTAAACTCATTGTCGTATTTAACAAGAACTGCCGATCATAAAATTATGCTTTTAAACTGAATAGACAGGGACATAGGAAGATTTGAATTCAGGTATGAAAGGTTGTTTCCTCGCCTTCATGGCTATGAAGATGGCCTAATTATGAGAAAGGTCTCAGTCTGTAACGTGCAAAAAGGAGTCCCACTCTGACAAAGACAACCCTTCCTCTTTGATGTTCCTTAGGGTTTCTCCATTAGCACAAGACTAATACAACTGTGTTAAAAAACTTGGGTTTGAAATCATTTGAAGGAGAAAGGTGCAACCAGTCCTTGCAGAGTCAGCCCCAGCAGGCTTTGTACCGATGCCAGTTCAGGCAGTGTTAGGTTCCTCTAGAACTGCTGCTTTCATGCTGCCAATCAATAGTAAACTAACTCTTGAAGTAATTGTGATATTAAGGTACAAGGAATCAATCAGTGTTATCAGTCCCACAGGTAGATGGCAATATCTTGCTGAGAATGAGACTGCCTTCCACTCAGTTTAGGTTCAGCAGCTTTGAAATGTTGTATTACTGGCTTCTGCATTTCAAAGATCAGTATACAAAGGTCTTTCCTTGCCTCTTCTAATTTTCCAGTGCACTGTCCAGTGTAATTTCTTGACCTCAATATTTTCTTGGAAACATAATACTCCCATGTTAGTTTGTTTTCAGAAAATCAAGTTGAATAACAATAAATCTTCATGGGTAGTGGTCCAGTGCCCTGGTGTATTAGGAGGAACTCCAGCATGAATTATGCATACAATTTAGGCACACTTTTGACTTTTCAGGGAAGCAGTCAAGCCAAAATCTTAAAATTTGAATTAAAGTACCAAACTTCTGTTAAAATACCTAGATACATCTTTTCATGCTTAAGATATGTTTGAAAAACTGTCTTCCATATGCTGGGTCTTACTGATATCACAAAGGCAAGAAGTCCTCAACATCTTCTGGAAGTAGTTAGTTCTTACAAGATGAAGCCAATGATATATAGTATGATGGTAAGATGGAATATGACTGCAAAATCTGGCATCTGAAATTCCCTTTCAAATAAATGGACATTCTCAATTTGGAAGCTTGCTGTATTTTTGCTTTCCTTTCAAATACTTTCAAGCTATAAGGGTAACAACAAAGCTTCTTTTTACAACAATATTAGGAAAGAGAACCAAAAACCTGAAAAATTAGTTTGGGGAAATGGGGGATGAAATACATATCTATGCAATGCAACATATCAGTCAATACTTCTCTTTTTTTAATCATTGACTGAAAACAAGCTCCAGAACTAAATTTAGACATGCAATTTGTAACCCAGATTTTCCAAAATCCTGAGCTTCAAACAGCTCCCATAGATTCTTGCAGGAGGTTGCTGAATTCTTGGTACTCCTAAGTATAAAACCTCATATGTCAGTGTCTAAAAATACATTTGGAAACCTAGCTTCACACATCTGTTTTGAAAAATTGTATTCTCCAGCCGAATGCATCATAGGTGATATAATCTTGATTTTATTCATTGTAAAGGAATGAGCAATTAAATAATTGCTAGCTGAGAAGTGAATACAAATTTATATTTCAGGAATGCATCAGGCATCTAGTTCACAGAAAAATACAATCTCTTCCTCTCCTCCTGGAAACCGCTCATTGAAGTAGAGGCACTGAAAATACCGTTTTGCAGCTTTAAAATACAATTCAGTTTGGTTGTGTTTTGTTGGGTTTTTTTTCCAAGCACATACATGTTACAGTTTTATGAATCACTTTGCAAAACAGTGAGCATTTCTTAGCAACATTTGGTTGTTTTGTAAATAGTTTTGAATTAGGATATTCAGGAGCCTTACTAATGATCACTGAAAATATAACACTCTTCCTCTTATATCAGTTTTCATCTTACATCTTCAAATTCACTGCATTTCACTTTTCATACAAAAAGTAAGATAGATAAAAACTCACCAACCCATCGTGAAAGGCTTGCCAATGTTGCCTGAATATTTGACTTATTTTCTAGATAAATAATGATTTTCAAAATAAGTCATGCAAACCTGAGTTCTATCAACTGCTTAATGTTCTTTCAGTATCTACAGGTTTCAGTTTGAATAGCTTCCATTTTATTTCTATTTATTTCCATTTCTACTTTACAAACTACAGCTTTTGGAAGACAGGAAAAACCCTTGACAAAAAATTAACACCCAATCTTCAACCAGCAACAAATTCACAATAGTTCTATTCTCACTGTATGCCAAAGATCATTACAAAATCGTGAAAGAAATTTCATGGGAAGGGGGAAAAATAAACAAGTAGGATTTTGAAATTGTAAATGAGATGCAGAAAAATTCTACTTCAGATTGGAATCCAGAATCTGTGCATAAAATTTGTTATTTCTAAAAATTTTACTTGCAGACCTTATTGCTGTATCGTGGTGTTATGTAGTAGTGAGTCATTTCTGGATTTTCACATCTATTTCTAATGAGAACAGCAATTCTTTATGGCTGTTCAAAGCCTGTGGATTTCCCCAAAGTCATCCTATCCAAACACCCAGTGCTGTTGGTAATGGCTGTTTCCCCTCACTACAGACCTAAGAGGCAGTTTCCTCAGGGACCACTACTAGAGATGACACATGAAACTTTTTCCTCCTCCACTCTCCTTCCACTGGTACCCTGGGGTCACTTCCAAGTTCGGTTTGGCTTGTACTGTATTTTGGAACAGGAAGCTCATGACTAATTTCATATACAGATCTCTAGGCATCATGGCATAATATGTTGCCACCACGATAGTCAATTTAATGAACTAAGCGTAAAATGCAGATTAAGGAAATTATACTGCAAGATTATTCAGAGCATACTTCTATGAACATTTATGCCCCCTAAGCTTCTGTCTGAACGTCTCCTGAGAGAAGACCTTCTACACATGGGGAGGCAGGATTTGCCTCAACAGATGCAGGGAAAATGCATTCATAAGTAGCATAGAAAATGTAATAGCTGAAAAGTATTAGAAAGTAATAGCAGTTCAGTATTTTTATCACTGGTTTTCAGGCTTGTTTAATTAATTTTACTTGATGGAAAAAATCAGAAACTGTATGGCCTTTGCTTTTGTTTTCTCTTTTTTTTTTAATCTGACTTGCATTACATTATAAAATTATACACCCTTTCAGAAAATAGACCCCTTTTGTGGAGTTTCATTTTAATGATATTCCAGATGCCTACTGCACAATTTAATAAGTGCAGGTTCATAACCTCCCACTCTTACATGAAGAAAGCATTGAATTATGAGGATATGAAAGATCTCCTAAGAAGAACATTTACAGGAGTAAGGTGTTTTGTCTGATATGGACAGTTAATGCATTAGAGGAATTGTGGCATGTGAAAAGAAGAAAAATGAGAGAAAAAAGATGTGCTAAATGAATGCTTTCTGTACAGTCTGATGACTGTTTTACATTGAATTAACTGAAATATTCATTTTTCCTGGAAGTGTCTGAAATTGAGTGACATGAGTTTAAACAAGCAAACAAAACTCAGTACTACTTAAGAAGTAAGATAAAAATAAGTTATCTCTACTACTGTTAAAAATTTTGCAGCCCATTCCTCTTGTCTCTCTTTCCTTTCTGTACACCTACTTTTCTCTTGAAACAAAACATTGGGATAGACAGTAGAGAAAGTACAGTTGAACCATCTGAAGTAAAGATTTTTATTAAAAATAACTAGTCTTAAGTTTAGCAAAGACCAATAACTTTTGAAAGTAAAAGGGACTGAATAACGTAACATAAAATGGGATTTTCAAAATGGCTTTTTAGTTTGCCTTAGCCAAGTATTTCATATATCTCTGAGTTGAAATGAACATGTAAGTCTTTGGAGGTATGTATGTCCCTCACTGTTACTTGTTAACACTAAAATATAATCAAAGATCCTCTTTGCTCTCACGCTGATCTCTATGGGGACTGAATTCCCTTCAAAATGCTATTAAGCAATCAATTATTTAAAGTATGGCTCATGGCATTGATGTTTATTATTTTATAAATGTCATTAAACCTCAGAGTAACTATTGAACTAATTATATTCATCACTGATAACCTAGTGAACACCTCTCTTCCCTCACAGCTCTCTGAATAATGCAAAGCAAACTACTTGTTGATCCTGAACAAAATCTTGACAAATCTTATTTATCAGTTAAAAAAAAAAAAAAGCCTATTCTGCCACCCCCAGGAAAACAAAACACACACACACACCCCCCGAAACAAAGAAACAACAAAAAAAACCCCAAATGTGGACTGTTTTCCTTATGGTGCTATACTGTAACTTTTTATTACCTGAATATTTTACCACCTTTTTCATTTATTGGCTGGGACTTAGATCAGCCCAAGCCATCCTGCTTCTTAAAAATAAGCTATATATTTGTTCAGCAGTATCTGGAGTCACCCAGAACTACAGAAAAATGAGCATGACCTGCCATATGTATTCTTAGCCAGCTCTTTAAGAACACTTGGTACCAAGAGTTTCAAGGCCTCTTGATTTAAAATATTTATCTTCTCACTAGGGAGGAAATGGGAAACTGGATAAATATGAAGGCCAGCCATGCAGGACAACCAAACATAGACCGTAAGGGGAAAATAACAGTAACTTGCATTCAATGATACATGGGTCTCTGGGTGGTTGGTGGATTTCTTCCCTCAGTAACTAAGAAAAACAAGCCTATAGTCAGGAAGCTTAAGTTCACTAAAAAAGGAAATGTATTTCCACCCAACTTTCTTTTTCGGGAAGCGCAGACTGAGAGAATTGTATAGAGAGCTATATCATCCACCAGTTGTGATTCCTGAAATGAAGACAGCAAGAATGAAAGGAATACAATCTCTTTGAGTCACAAGGAGAAGCAACACCGATTTCATTTGCAATAATCTGTGTAAATACATCGAATAATCAACTTTTTAATGATATTTACAGGGTAAAATCTAATGAAAAATAAATGGGAAGAAATCACAATCTATTTATAGAGAGACCACAAGGAGAATAAGGGACTAACTTAATCATATACATAATTTACAACAAGTGATTCACTCAGCTGTCTCTCCCTATATAGTGCTGTTTCTGTTTCCCATGGTAGTTTAGACTGAACAGTCACAGCTGTCTCTTCTTCTTTTAGTATTAATAGAGAGGGAGCTTTTCTGGAGACATGGTGCCTGACCTAAGCCCAAATTGTTTATGGCCATGTATGAACATAGGTGGCATGCTATTTCTATAAACACTCTAGTAAAGTCATAAGGGATTTGAAGACAGAGTGGGCTGTAGTGGCTGTTTGTATTGTTATTTCTTTGATACTTTAATCTCTGTTTTTTTTCAGGTTTATTCAATTTTGACTGAATTTTTATATGTTAGTTTTAGTTTTGAGTCAGAAAGGAAGCATAGCTGGAAGGCATAACTGATACCAGTTTTCTTACCTTCTTCTCTTTCCCAGAGTCATCTCACCACTTCCTCATTTTAGCTTGGTTCTTTTCTGTTTGAGTATTACCAGCAAAAGATTATTCTTTTTTTTTTAACACTTTACATCAAAGAAAGCAAACAGTCTATGCTCCCATTTATTAGCTTTTTAAATTTGATTTTAAGAATAACTTTCTTAAGGAGAAATGAGACTGTTTCCCCTTAAAGGTAGATAACTCAGTTAAAAAATCAGTACAAGCAGGCAGGAAACAAGAATGCCTCCATTATCAAGTAGGATTTGACTGCAGTAGAGCTTAGATTTTTTAAATTCAAACAAGTTTAGGAAGGTTCTTCAATTTTGTTCACACATGCTGTAAGCTATACTCTAATACTGTCAGAACATGAATAAAGAGATACTAATTAACCACACTTCATGTAAATTTTTCACTCAGCTGGAGCATCAGTCTTTAAACACATTCTTGCAAACAGATTGAAAAGAAGTTTACACGCTGAATTGCATTGCATCAGCCTGACTCTCAGATCTGTTGTCTAGTGAATGGTGTCAAACTGAGTGCAAGTATAAATGTTGTTTTCAGAAACTACATTGGTCTTTATTCACAGCTAAACTCTACAAGGTTTTATTTACAATATATAGCTATATTTCTTAAGTATTATATTTGGTGTACCAAAGTATCACCTACTTAGTCCCTCCTTACAGTGTTTTTTCCAGAACTATAAATAAGATTGGATTCAGAAAAAGATAGCATACAGGCAGTGTTATCTGATAAATGCATATTAATTCAAACAAGTAACGGATGTTTTACTTCCCTTTGCTTACTGGGCAATTTGAGCAATCAACCTTAGTTCCATGAAAATTATATGAGCTGGAATTAAATTTCAATCTATATTGCAACTAAATTCCAACTTTAATAGAAGGCTGATCCAAAGAGCTGCAGGGGAAAGAAAACAACCTCCCCCCCCCCAAAAAAAAAAACAACCCCCAAAACCAGAAAACAAACCCAAACAACAAAATCTTTGTTAGATACAACTCAGATTTAATGCATTATTTTTTCTAGGAAACCATGTACTCTAGTAGTTTTACTATCTCAGCAAATATTCATTTATTATGATCACTGCAAATTGCACTGCTAGAAATCGGTACAAAGCCAATTTATTCATTAAATATTCGGTTCATTCTCACTCGCTTCTTGCTATGTCCAATCTTCATACATTTCACATAATTAAGTATTTGTCAGGTTTGCATTTCCAAGGCTTTGAGTTAAATACAAGTTTAGCTGAGATAGATAATGCATAGTCTGGATTAAAGTTGGTTTTAACCTGTCGGGTAATATTATTTTAACTAATAAATTAAGCTGAACTGTATACACTGGTACACATCTAAAATAAGACAGTGCATAAAAAAAATTAAACATAATACACTTAGCATATATTTTATATTTCTGATTTCTTTATTGTATCTCTATGGATACCCTTTCAGGACATGTCTTACTGCTTTGACATTCTTGTAATAAGACCTCATATTTATTCCATGCTTTCAGTAGGTTCTTGGTTACCAAATTCTGCCTCCACCAGAATTTCATTTATCCTCAGACTTCACTGAAACTGGACATACATGCTTCTTCATATGAATGCTTATGGGCTGTGATCAGAAATCCTGCTTAATGCCAAAGTGCCATTTATTCTGAGCTAGACAGAGCAAGGTAGTTTGCTGTGATTTTTAAAACAAAGGTAGCTGTCCGTCTTCCTTGAAATCTTCTTATCCTGTCACGGTAAATTAAGACAACTTGTGTTCCCTAATGGTTGTCTTTGCTAACACCTTGTCCTTAAGAAAGTCCTGTTTTAACTCCGCTACCCCTGTTTTTTCTCCTGTTTTCAGTACTTAGTTGTCCTTTTCTATCCATCTCCTGCTACCCCTGTTTTCTTTCAGACCAAGATCAGCCCCAGATGTTCATCAGTGCGCTTAACTATAGCCCTCAGAGCCAGTAGCATTTTTCTTTAGTTAACGCTCTGGTTAACTTCTGTTGAGGACTGTCTGTGACATTTTTAGCTACCTGCATCCTGCTTCAAAGTGTCAGGTTCTACAAGTATTATCATAACAAAGATCTCCTAGCTCCCCAACTAAACATAGAGTTTAACAAATTATTTTTGGTATTTCCAAGTTTATCAATACCTAGTGATCTGTACACCTATCTGACTCTATGCAGGACTAGATAAAGGTATCCATGTTTAGTCTGAATAGGTTTCAGCAATACAGCGCCAGTAATAGTGGTCCGCCTGGATTTATTTACTTCAGATCAACAGAAAGAGCCCAATAATGCAGCTACGGAGCTGCCAGCTGGCTCACTGAGAGGTAACTCAGTGAGTTCTACTCATTACTGTACTTGATGGTATAAACGTATCTGATAAGTATGCATATCTTATGAGAGGTGAAGTGTCTGTACTCATCACTTCAACTATAGGCATATAAAATGATAAGGTTAGGGACTAATTGTTGGAAAGTGCACTATGAAGGGATTCTATGCTACAAAGTGAAAAAAAAATATTGTCAGTCACTGCCACAGACCTCGCTGCCCCAAGGCTGCTTCCACGCACAAACCCAAGATTGAAAGATTGACAACACTACAATGTTGTCCTGAAAATAACTCTCTCATACCAAAAAAACCAACAAAATCAAACAAAACCCAGTGAAAGTTTAGATTTTTTTTTTGAGGGTGCAGCTTGTTTATGTTTTCTATAATATCAGAATTGCTTGGGAATTTTTGAGTAAGTTAAAATGTTCTGTGGAAAATGTTGACTTTCCAGCAAGAAAAAAGCCAAAAAGAACATAGCAAAGATAGCTGAAACAAAATATTTCAATTTACTGAACTGATTTTAGGATATTCATTTTGAGGTACTTCAGAATTAATCCATTTCCACTCTGCCAAACAATAAGGTGCCTCAGTAGAATAGCATAATCATCTTGCATCCATGGATAGAAAAGGACAACTAAGTACTGAAAACACAATTTCCATGAAACAATGCTCCATCTTAGAGAAATATTAGTATTGCTGGGCTTTCAGACACCTGACTAGTAGATGCAGCTACTTCTCAACAAGAACAGAGTTCCCAAAGTCATCTAAGGTTTCATTTTAATTCAGGTAGACTAAACCTGACAACCAGGCAACACTGAATCACAACAAACCATCACAAATACCTACAGACACTAAGAACCCAGGTTCATCAGTAGAAGCATTAGGACACTAACCCGTAAATATTTGTTCAAACAAATATGTTTCTGAAAACATGCTACTGAATCTGTATTTTCTATGTTCTATCAGAAATTTTTTAATCATTTGAATGTGAAATTTCAAATGTAATTAATGTATTGATTTTCTTTTGCTAAGCCAGTAAGATAAATTCTTCTCAGTGAACTCCACATACTGAGCTCCAAATAGCCTTGACAGCCTGTATTGTACATTTCTGATAAAACCTGTAAAATGGTTAGAGCTATGCTTTTAATGACAGTTATGTAAAGCACCAAATGTTGATGACTGGGAAAAGCAACAGATACAGATGCAATGCAGATTGGGTCACAATAAATTACCTTATGCTGCCATTAACCTTTAAGTTCTCAACTACCTAATGCCCAAGCTAGAATTCATTTATTTACGTTTTTAGTAGGAAGCAATATTAAATGGAGAGTATTAAATTTATGTCTCAGTTTGACTGGTAAAATTGAAGTCAAGTCTTTCTCTTATGTGAGTGACTTAAGCAAGAGATAATACAAAAGTCATTCTGGTTAAATTAGTTTATGCAAAAGTGAATGCATTTAGCAGAAGAAGAGGTTTAAAACCTGCCCCAGAATAAACTATACCTCAAGTTTCCTCAGCTAGGGTGTGAGATAGGAACAAACCCAAACCTCCAACCAGAAACAGGAAAAGCACAGGCTTAGAAATAAAAGTGATATCCAAGAAGAGGACACACAGATATATTCTGCCTCCCTCCTTGCAGGCTACTATCAAGTTGGATATTCTATGCCAACCCTGAGAGAAACGCCCTAACAACATCATTGACCCTAACCTAACCTTGAGAAAAGCTATGTTTTCATGAGTCAGCAATTTTGATAGGCATCTACATCATCAGAATAAATACTCACCAGCTCCAGTTAATCCATGGCAGCTGCAGTTAATCCATGTAGTCAATCCATGACAGGTTAACTTCAGTTTTATCCATGACTGAAGTCATGCTTTAAGATCCCTCTGGAAGAAATGTCAGAGTAGATCAACTGCATTTGCCTATGGGGTATGTTTATGCCTTGTCTGACCAATCAACAGATTGAATGTGCTACAATTTCAAGGACTTCCTTTGAGGAATGAGTACGATGCAACTTTTGCAAGTAGGATCTTTCCAGAAAATGGAGATGGCAGCCCTGGTATTCCCTGGGTTTGTTTGATTGGTTTTACCACATAGGACATTTAATAGCTCTTTCTTCTAGAGTCTTAAGGACTGTGAACTGCAGGCTTGTTAATGTTATCATCTGTATTGCTTTGAAAATGCAAATGTAGAAAAAGAGTAGCTATTGTTAAGTTTTTGCATTTCATGTAACACGGGAGGGTATGAACTTCCTGGGTGACTGAGACACACCCTCAAAATTCTGTACATAGCAAAGGGATGATGCTCTGTGTACACAACATATAGTACATTATTATTGTTAATAACATGATATGAACCAGATTTACATGAACAGTATCAGATGCCTTCATTTTCTAATATCTTTCGTGTAAATTTTCTGAAAGGAGAGCCTTTCGTGTAACTATCTGTCTAGACTCTTTCCTGTTTTAGGAAAGCTTATGACATAAGTGTCCCCTGGGTGAGCACATATTTTTCTCTCTAGACTGATGGTTCTGAGCTAATTCATCCATCTCTGTAGTATATTATCTGAAGTGCACAGCTGCCACAAGACTTGATCATTTGTTCTTCCTCATTACAGCTGTACCAGTAATACCACTGTATTTAAGGAACTGTCATCCTTCCATTTAAAGAAAAAAAATAATCAGATTATCAAAGGCTGGAATTTATCTGGCAAGTAAACTTTCAGCAAAGTTATAGTACCCTCTCCTTTCTCTACGTTTCACTTAAATTACAATCTTTGTTCTTTGCTACCTTACTTTGGTTAGTGTTTCTGATCTTTATTAAAGAGTTAATTAAAATATGTGTGCGATGGAAGCCCTATAGATTATTAATTCAAAAGGCAATCAGAGTAAAATAGGCTGTATGGATTGTGAAGACTTCTATACAGAGTAGCTTCTTCCTATAGACATTTTTAGATAAATTTGGTATATATTGGGTCCAAGGCATGCCACCACAATGACAGTAAGGAAAAACATCAAAACATTTTGGTCAGATAATTACTGTGTGATGCAAACTGTCTTATAATGTATGATGAAAGTTCATTCTAGAGGTAGGTAGACCTTAAACATGTATTGGGCTGGTGTGGTGGGGTTTTGGTAGCAGGGTAGGGGCTGCAGGGCGGCTCCTGTGAGAAGCTGCCAGAAGCTTCCCCGGCCCCCAGCCGGCCCCGGCTCCGGCCCAGGCCGAGCCCGT
>JAVKLA010000062.1:8646647-8671082 GCA_034782735.1 Sagittarius serpentarius | reverse complement strand
CTCCTCATCCCACCGGGCGGGGGGGAAGGAGTGAGCGAGCGGCTTCGAGGTGCTTTGTTACCGGCTGGGCTTAAACCATGACAAACGGGAACTAGGTGTTCAATTGCTCTTTAGAACAGCTTTTACTTTCAGTGTTTGAGGTACCTTTTAAAAAAGGATTCTTCTGGTATTGCGTCTCCATGATGGTGTGTGTATTCTTTAAAAATAAGGCAAGTGTGTATATGTATAAGTAGTAAATGCCTCACCAAAGAGACAATCATCTATATTTGGTGTCTTGTCTATGCTAGAGGTATACAAACAGTAATTGAAAAAGACATGTTGCTCTCCAAAATCAAGTTAAATGTGTTTCTTTATTTATAGTGTGAGGGAATTTCACACTTCCATGGGAACTACTGCATTCATTTAATATCCAGTATCCATGAAAGAATCTAGGAGAGTGCCCTGCTTAGATTCAATGGCACACTCTTTCAATAATGAGGAATGTAAAGGTAAGGTAGTGTTCTTCATTTCTTACCACAATCTAATTCCTATGAATTCTGCCGTGACCGGGCCCTCTTTATTTGGGTATTGATCTGCAATGGGCAATTACAGGTGATGTGTCTGTCACTCATTCAAAAGAGGTCTGGGTAACTCAGAACATGTTTCTGTTTTTTTCTCAGAGATTTTCAAATGGTATTGAATAATGGTCAAAAGTAGAAATGGATTTTGTTGAACTGTAAAACAAGGATTCTTTTGAAAGTTGTCGGTTATGCTGACACATTTAGTCCAAGGAAGGAAGGAGAAAGGACTGGAACTAATTTTGGTGCATTTCTGTTTCTCTCTGCAAATTCCTGAAGATGCAATGGAATTATTAAGTAATATAAAGTAATAAAGTCTTCCAAGAAGTTAAGCAGGATGTGTATGGTTATCAGGTCACTTTTTTAGATGGAAGAGAAAATCAGTTGCTAAAACCAAAAGATGCAATTCAAAATACCCCAAACCTGAATAACAAATCTCCAGGATATTACAAAGATGGTCTGGGACAGCCTATCAAATAAGACAATGACTTAGCTTTAATTCAAAACAAACCATTCAGTGTCACAGAAAACACTCTAGAATGTCCATAAAAGTCATACTGCATCACAAGTACTGTAACTGTAAAGATTTTTTGTAAAGGTCCTGCAAGAATCTGTGATTCATATACAAGGTCAGAACTGAAACACTCATTTTGTTGAAGGACTTGGAACATTCAGGGTTTGAACTGATTTTTACTGTTTGTTCATTGTTTTAGAAATTTCAAAAGGGAATAAAAGATCTGAGCAAAAATATAGTATAGGAAATTCAACATAGCTATTGCAAGATTTCATTAGAAATTAAAATCATATTATTCATCATCTTAATGGGAACCAGTAATAATTACAGTGAGAGACTACAAACAGCAAGAATCCAGGGATCCGTAGGAATAACATTGAAATGTTTCCTTTAAAATATTAGTATTTTATTAATGGCAAACAAAAGTCATTGAGCCATACACTAAGTAATATTAAAATGTTGCCTGCATAGAAGGAATGATTTATGTTACAGGAGTTTGCTTACAAAGATGTCTGTAGTTCTCTGCCTTCTACCGATTAGGTAGCAGTGTGGGCAGGTTTGACCTGCTATCACAGCAAGGCAAATGTTGATTTCAATCCTCAATACACCGATTTCTTCATTGTAATAAGACCAAGTCATGGACTATGTACATCAGGTTCCATTTTCTCCTAAACATTACATATTTACTTTTACACACAGCTTAGGTCTAAATGAGGAAAGTGTTGACCAACTCAGTTTGAGAATTTTTAAGTCAGTCTTCTACACTGCTGATATAAAGCAACATACTTAGAAATAAGAAGCAATATCTAGGTCCAGTTAGCTCAAACTAAGTCGGAGTGGCAGACTTCTTTATATCTGTTGTCATGTTCTTAATAGCATTTTTATGTAGTTTTTGCTTTAAGTACTCTCTTGGTGAATTGGCTTACAAAGTTCTATTCATATTTTTCACTGTAAATCTCATTACATTGGCAGGTAACATCACACAGTGTGCACTTTCTGCAAAATGCAGGTGCTCCATAATACTATATTCTTGTTCTGTGGTTTATTGTTTATGTAAAACCACTGTCAAGAAAATATTCATTGTTATTACTGATGTGTTAACTTCGTGTTTTGTTCAGGGACATTTTTTATTGATAAATTTTAAAAGCGTTTGCAAAGTATATGTTGGAAGGTTTGCACTGTGTTATTACTTAAGAAATTTCTAAAACATGGGTTTTTTTATAAATTGCAAGTAATGACATTGTGTCTTGGATTTCCAGTAGCAGCTAATGCAGTGTTAAAAATGTATTGTTAAAATGTTAATCTAAAAGGAAAACTCAAGCTTTTAATACTTTAGGCAAGCTTCAGTTGAAGCTGTAGAAAGCTAGACAGCTTTAATACAGGCAAAATCTGATTGATTTAACAGTGATTTCAAGATAATACTAGAACAAGGAAAGAAAGAGAAGGTAACACCCAAAGCCAGGTCATTCGTACGAACCCAGTATAATTTCATTAACTTCAGTGGAATTTTGTGAAATTTAGGCTGAACTTCATTTAAAATTTTAGGAAATATTGGTTCTAATAAATGGATCTTGCATGTATTTTACTTCAGTCAGAAGAAAAGAGGAAAGAACTGAGTAGACATATTTCTTCTACCACTCACAAATGAGTGGACAACTGTGGACAACTTCACTATGCTTTTTTCTTTTTTTTTAATCAAGTTAAACTAATAACAAGCTCAAGTATTGCATAAATACTAAATGTCCGAAGAACCTGAACTCTGAAAAAAAGATGTTTAGGATCCTAGTGTTGTCTCCTCGTAGGGTCTAAAACAATCATTCATTTTTTTACTTACAGAATCATCAGTCAGTTCCCTGAAGTGCAGTTTGTAGTAGTTCACAAATTCCTACAGGATTTTCAAAGACGTTTTGCGTTGTACGTGATGACTCCCATATTTCTAGTTCAACAAATTGAATCAATCCATCACAATATATAGAATGGCAGTATATTAAATATTGTACATTAATCAGATACTCTGAAAAATCAGCTGCTTGTTTCTGATATTCCCACTTTCTGTGGTGTTAAACAAATGTTTGCACTGTCTGTGTAGCATCAAGACTGTATTTGTGAGCTACAAAAGAATAAATTAGCATGTGTGTATATACACACATAAAAAATCGTTCTAATCATAATATTCCTTTATCTATACTATTCCTCATTTGTCTGCTTACTCATGCCCTCAATTTTCTCGTACTAGGAGCTATGAAGCAGTGCTTTTCTTCTTAACTTTGCCTTAATAGTTTCAACAGCCTTTCCTGTCATGCTCGGAGCTCATAGATTTTACTAGCAGATTGATAGCTTGGTAGCTTAGTGGCAGCATTTTCTATTTGTTCTTGATTGCAAGCTTTATGGTTCTGAGTGAGTTTGCAAGCTTGGGGAAGCAAATTATACGGGCTTTGTTGACAACATTAAAACTGTCGTGAAAAGCTCATTGTGGGAGTAGTTGTAAGAAATCTACAGAAATCTTCTGGGTATAACTTCCAATGTATGGGGCCATATTTTCCCAGGTGAAGGCAAGGCAGCAAAAAGAATCACAACAGTTAGAATATTAATTAGGTATTCCTTGGAACTGCCATTGTGAACATGTTAGTATTTCTTGTGATGCTGAGCTGAATGAGATAAATAAGGCCATAGAGGAATTGAAAAAGAGATAACTGTTTAAAATAAATCATTTAATTTCTGTTTCATAGGAATGGGATAACTGTTAACAAGATGATTTATTTTCTGAACTGTTATTAATGATGTAAAATACTTCAAAATCTGTGTTTTAACATATGATATTTGGAAGACATTGATAATCTTCCTCATGAAATCCCAATTTATGACAGTAAAATTTTAGGGACTTGCAAGGCTCTGCGTACTATCAGTAGAAAACCAAAGATAACTGAAATTTAAAATCAATGAAGATGGGTAATATATTTTAATGCACTCATCATCACTTCTGTAGCACAAATGACTGCAGAAAACCGTGGTGAACATTGTAAAGTCACTTCTGGAAAATGTTTTGTAATCTTGCTTACAAAGCCTGAACCAGTGACGTTCAGTGTTCTGAAGGAATGACAATATTTGTGACCAATGGAAATTGAGGTGTCTGTGGGGATTTTTCTTGCTTATGAGCTCTAATCACAGTGACTACTACAATCCCCCCAAGGATTTGACTACAGATAGGAAACACTATATGCTATGTGTGCACTGGCCAAACTCAGTTGCTGATCGCCTCTCCAAATGTTGCCAAGCAGAATTCCTGAAGACTGAATTCAGGCTTTCACTTGCTTTTACTCAGCACTGATTTTCAAAAAGGTTGTAGAAAGCAAATCATCTCTGATACTACTAGCTTTTAATCAAATTTCCTTGAAACTGGCAAGTGGCTTAAAGGTCTTGGAGGTGCATGCTCAGACAACTCATGGTCACAGAAGATTCTTTTCCCTTGAAGGGGTGGTGGAGGAGGAAAAAAAACCCCACAAACCTAAGCTAAATTATATTATATATAATTTTTTTTCAAATCTGAAGTATTCCTATAACAAAAAGTTAATGTAAATATAAAAGATCTGATGACAGATAGTGAAGATAAATTGATACATTCTTTAACCAAAAAAAAGCCACATACAAGTGTAGGTAAATTTCCTTTTAAAACAGATATCCTAGGACATGCTTTAATTGAGAAAAAATACATTTTTTGCATCACATCTAAAGTTAGGCAATAGAATTCATTACACTTTTACCTTAAATATTTTTATTTTAAGAAAAGATCAGCCTCAATAGCTCATAGTGAAGTTGTGTATTAGCATTATCATTTGCATCCTCATGATATTTTGAAGATCTTGAAATAGATTAAAAGGTCAGTTTGGGAAATGCTCTAGAAACCAAGCAGATGAGTGGGTTGGGCCAAAGAGAATTGACTGACAACACTGCAACAGAGTAATACTAATCCTGTGCTGTAGGCACACTGCCAGCATTTGACAATGATTGTCAAGAAACATAACTTCAACACAAGTTAGAACATAAATGCGTAGTTTTGTAGAAAAATTGAAAAGACAAGATTTAACTGACTTCACAAAAAGTAGTTTGAGGCTCTTCCAAAGTGTGGGAATCTGTATAAAAATGTTTCTCAAAAAAAATGTTTCTTTGCCTCGTCAGAGGCAATAATGAAAAGGAACACATATAACTTGGAATGCAGTTATGTCAAGTTATCCTTGTCTGATAACAAGGTTCCTGTCTTAGATATGATAAGGATCGATTTGGTGGACATAAAAACAGTTGTTTGCTTTTGAAATCAGGGTATCTTTAACTTTTTACCGTAGAAGACAATGGTTGATTTTGTTAAATACAATTTTTATGTTCAAAGAATATTCAAGTTGTCTTCAACCATTCTCTACCTCATGTAGTCCTTAACAATAAGAGATACAACAGCAAGGTTTATAATTACTGCTATTAAAATTATGTTATTTAGGAAAACAACAACATAATTATTTAGCTTGGTTTATAGCTGTTACTGGTTTACCATCAGAATAATAGATTAAATCCTGGTTCTAGTCACATACCTAAAGATCAACTTCAGGAGAATAAATGAGGACAGGATTTTCCCTTTTGATGATAAGGAATTGAAATGAGCAGCATCAAACTCTTAAGGTTTTTTTTGTATTGGTTGTGTGTTCCAACCATGTCTGTAAGTATTTCTTGCTGCAGAGACTTTTTTGTTTCCCCTTGGAAATCACAAATCATTAGCTTTCATTTCTTTAACTTCCATTCATTATATTTTGTGCTTGAAAAGTTGTATGTTCTGTACCAGTAAATAAACTCCCAGGAGACAAACAAAGACTCAGAAAAAAAGAAATGAAAAGGTTGTATGATTCGAGAGTCATACAATGCAACCAATTCACATGTAAAGTTGATTTTTCTGCCTAAGGAAAATTAAAAAAAAGGAACTTACCTTTCAGTTTTTCCTCCATGCTCACCCAAATAGCAAGAGAGAAAAAAAAAAGAGTGAGAGAGAGAAGGGTTGAGGAAAATTAACTAAATGAGAAGTCAGTTGTTTAAAATCATAAAATTCAGGCTTGGAAAATATGGACTGTATATTGATTGCAGAGGTATAACAAATGAAGTGGGCTTTGCTTCATTCATAATGAAAATATTTCAAAAATATGACAAAAAATCCATTATCTGTGACTAACACTGGCTTACATCAATGTCTGAATGTATGCAGCAGATCTGCATAGAGAGGTCTGCTTAACAGTGGAAACAGTTTACATATAATATGGTTTTGGTACTAGAGACTCATTTTTTCTTGCACAGAACCAAAACTTTTACACAGCATCAAATATCAACATGTTGCCAACTGAGATAAAAAGGGGTTCAATTAAAAATAAAGCAAGATCTGGGCCATAATTTTCATTCCTCTCTTCTTCATAAGCACAACTTCTGCTGTATTTTTTTCCCTTAGTGTAAGGTTAAAGACTGTTTTTTTCAGTCTTTTCCAATCTGCAGACTCCCACATACACAATTTTCAAGTACACTTTCAGACCCTAATACTGCCAATTTAAACCTACTTACAACAAGTTTGCTTTTCTTAGTTACCTTTTCAGTACCTTTAGAAGCAGTTTATTTACAGTACTTAAAAGCCCTTGAATTACAGGACCCTACCTAGGGTTTTTTTCCATAACAAATGATCAAATGGATAGTTAGTGACTATTTAAATCACAGCTGGCCTGGGAAATAATAGATTTACAAGAAGGACAATAAACCACAAAGGTTTATTTATTACCATGGTACTTTCCAACATGAAAAACTTGGCCAGTGAACATGTCTACGGAGGTCTTGCAGTATTCCTGTATGTTCAGCTATGACAGTCCCTAAGGTCAGGCCATAAAGGATTACCATCAGAAGATACCATGACAGAATATCAAGTTTCAGATCTTAAATACCTCAGACATTCAGCTTCATAACAAATGAAGCCAACAGTGTCTCAGATACAGCTCACCCCTTTGTATTCCCCACACCTCCTGCTATTGTTAATTAGGAACGTTTGTTCACAGGTAATGATGGAAGACTGACAAATGTTAAGTGACAGACACCTGGTACGTGTTAAAAAAAGATATACAGGTGTTCATTAATCATAGCACATCTTTTCAGCTAGGGAAGGTGTATGTCAAAAGAAAAAGGTTTCAAAACGTACTGAAAAACATACTGTCAAATCTACTAAATGAGATTGTCTTTCTGTTATAATAGAGATGTAATGAAGATTAAGTCAGCACTATGGTCTAAACTCTTCTTTCCAAGGGAGTTGTCATTCAACAATGTAAAACAGAAATCAAAGATGGATTAAAGAATGTCATTCTACCTTTCAGTACAACAAGCACTTTTTACCCGTTTTGGTTTTTTTTTTTAATGCTGTTCAGCTCTTTGAATTGAATTTCAACTTCAGATCCTAAAAAAGTAACAGTTTTCATTTCTCATATAGATTTGTTCCTAACACTTTGGCTTTCCAAAATATTTTTCCTTTGAAAGTACTTACAGGAAACTCTCTTGCTACTCAAAAGAAATAAATACAGATATTAGCTAGTGAACTCTCTGGTTTTATCTCCTTTTATTTTAATTGTTTTTGGTAAGGAGGCAAGTTTAGCATGACCAAGCTATTGATCATTTCTCCATGCGGCAAATGTAACGTTCTAATGTCAACTCAATTATATGTATGCCTCATTAAAATGAGGATTAAATGGAGTATATGATAGTACTTATTTCCACAGAATTCCCACTTGAATATAGGATTTCCTGGTTATTTACAATCTACAGGCAAAAGAGCATGTGGAAATAAGAAACCAGGCTTATTGGTCATTCTCAGCTGGTCATCCCAAAGCTCATTATCGCTTCCCAAACCAGACACAGTGTAAGGAAGAGTTTTCTAGCTTAGCCCTGTGGTTATGGATATTTTCCTTAATTTTCTATTCCCACTGTTAAATAGTGAGAAGGTCTGCTTGCTGAGGTTCCTAATTTAAGAAGGCCACAAACAGAAGAAAGGAGAGGAGTGGTACAAGTTAGACTTCAGGCAAGTAATTACTGCTGAATAGAAGAAGGATGGGGAAAGAAGGAAACTTATGATCAGACAGTATTTGAATCTAGGCATTCCCAGATTACCTGACAGTATATGTAGTTCTAGCGGCTGCCTGGCAAATTGCATAGAGGTACATGTGCAATGCCTACCACATTTGTTTGTCAGAGCAGAGGTAATATGAGCATACAGACATTGTCCGGAGCTACAAAATTGGGAGAAAGGGAATCCAGCTGTGCAGGAGCATTAAGGAAATCATTTAATCTACTGCACAGCCCCACAGCCCAAACGCATGACCTAGAACATGAGATTAATTTATGCTAATGTAGTTTTTTATAGTGTCTTCTTTCAGGCACTATAAACCAGGAAGAATAGAACTGTAAGTAGTGTACTGTGGTGAGGAACATGATGAATGAGAAGGACGACAACAAAGAGAAAAAAAATCCACAGGCCATATGTAACAAGTCAGGAGCTTCTTAGGCAATCATAAAAGATTTTGGTTTTTTATGATAAAGGTTAACATATGCAGGTGTGTTAAACACTAGTAATCTATCTGTACGAGTTTCTGCATTATAATCACGAGGATGGGTTATTTTCAAGTGCCCCTTTCTATGTTAGTTGATTAAATAGTTCAATAAAATCAAAATCAAACCAAGTCAAGGAAAGAGACACCCTGTATTTTACAATACAATATCAGCAGCAGGACTTTGTTAAATTGAAGGTCAACATAGGGTTCTTACGAATCATACTGGTTCAGCTTTATGAGAAAAATAACCTTTGAACTTCAAGTTTCCAGATGTTAGTATTTGCTGTGTAATGGTCAAAACAGATCCGTAACTGTAACCCAGACTGAGAGCTGGCGTGCCTCCATAATCAAGCATATCATATTATTTTTTAACTATATCACCATAGCTAGGGTGTGTCATATATATGGACAGTTTTTCATAGAATCTTTACAGCACAACAGTCTCCAAAGAAATCTTGTGAGAAATTAAGTTAATTTTCTTGAGATAGTGTGTTTATTTTCCTTTACTTTGGCTAGTCTCCTGATAAAACAATTTTCCCTAAGAGATTTAGGAAAAAAATCAATAAGCAAAGCAAAATTTAGTCTTGTATTTATTAAAATGAATTTAAAGTAGTTATCTCTCCCATGCTTCAGTGCCTCACCTTTACATGAAAATGCACAATAACACAATAAAAAGGTATATGACATAAGGTTTAATCAAAACTGCCCAAAATCCATTCTGTCTTCTCTCCCAGAACTTACAGAGAGTTCAGTGTTCCCTGAAAGTTTGGTCTCTGGAAAGCCTTTGGTAGTGGGAAGGGAGTGCCAGAGTTCAGGCCTCTTCTCAGAAGAAGACATAGCAGCTACCTCATTTATAAAGAAAGAAAACTGCCTGGATCCTTTCTGCTGATCTCAGCTGCATATGCAGAAGTGCTTTTCTTACAAATAGGCATGCAGTGTGCTTAAAGGTTAATCTGTGGTGGAATTACAAATAGGACAAAAACCACTATGAACAGAGCTCAGAGGATGTGGGGGTGAAACCAACCACCCATCTTATTGTAACCTGGAAAATATATGAAAACATAATTATATCTTTTTGTGGCATCTCACAAAAACACAACCTACTTCTTTCAACCATCGAAAGCATAGTACTTCAGATTGCTTTATTCTGTGACTGAGTCTCCAGTGCTCCATGCAATTCTACAGTGAGTAAAAAGTAAGAATGGAGGGGAGTGGAAGCCTTGGTAGTCATCTGGCAACCTAGGCAGTGTTGTAGAATTCCTTCTGTATTTGAAGTCATTAGTGTACTTCCCTTACCAGTATTCTGATTTATTATTTGTTTTTTGATAGCATGTGGCAACCTGAAGGCAAGAATACTATTGTGATAGTCATTAAGCAAACACAGAAGAAAAATCATTACCTGTCCCCAAATTATTTATAACCTTATCGTAAGCTGAGGATAAAATATAAATACAGATACGGAGATGGGACAGCACCTGGATGGATTCTGACCTTCTTGTCCTGATAGCTATAACAATGTAGGAAGAGTCTGCTGGCATCCCAGCTATGGAGGCTAGCAAAAATAATTAAGTCTTTTGGAGATATTTCTGGGAATTTTTTTCTTAAATATGAAGAATTATTTTTAACTTCTCTTCCTATCTCAACCATATGTGACAAAAAGAAGAGATCCATGAACAATAGGCTTAGAGGAGATTGTCATAAAACTAACGAGTTATTCAAGGTTGACAGAACAAATAGCTGTTTCCCCAGTCTTTTCTCATGACTGTCAGCAAAGTTCATGTAATTCTTAATACTTTTTTTTTCTTTTCCTTCCCTTTGAAATACATGTTTGTTTGATTTGGTTTAAAGACCAATCCTGGCAGGCCAATCTTTATGAGAAAAATTTTACAAGAATAAATCAGGTGACACTTCCCATGAATGCATAAAGTTTGATAAGGAAGTTTTTCAATTTCATGCCTATGTGAGGTTACAAACCAGAGTAAAAAAACTGGTATTTGAAAAATTACTTTTGAGCTACTAGCAATGCAGTCTGTTCAGTTTCTCTTTCTGAAGGACTACATGTGAATAGCAATTTGTAATTTTTCAAATTTTTTACTTTTATCAGACCTATGTAAAATTAAAAAAAAAATGCACAAAACTCACAGAAGCTCATGTAAGGTAAGATAGACTTGTGGGCCATGTTATGTGTTCAGGCTTACCCCAAGCAACAGTTTTGAACCTACTTTATAGAAACCCTGTAAACAAATACAGTTTGTTTAATTTTTTTTGAGAGGATTCTTTTATGAAAAGCACACAGGGTTCATTGTTCAGTGAAATTATACATCTAATATCAGAAGTATTGAAGAAGAATTTCAGTTTATAAGATTGACATAAGAAAATCAAATCGATGCCTGTTGCAAATGTAGGCTTGGACTGAGAAATGAAGCATCCCCCATGGCTGATGTTTCAAATTACTAAGAAAGTCTTCACTTCTTATGTTTGGAAAAAGAAACAAATGCATTGTCAATCTAAATATTACCTGCCATAACTTTGTGTTGCTATCACAGTCTAGAGATTTTAACAGGTTGTTTATATATGCTCTATAATGTATATAATGTGTTTATATTCACACCTTATGCTTGTCAATACATTTAAATGTTACCTGAAGTTTGTTACATGAAGTATTGCCCCCAATGTTGGAAAAACACCCCTAAAAGGAAGAAAGATGGTTATTTGGTGTCCACACTTGAAAATAATCTTGTTGTTGTTGTTTTTGACATTTACCGAAATCCTTGTGCATGTGCATTTGTTTGCCCCTGGAACTGCCTAGAAAGAGTTTTCTAGTTTGGTTTGAGTTAACTTTCCTTTGCATCTCTTCATTTAATTTAGTATGACATTCCCTTGGATGCATAAGAAAATGTAATAGAAGAGTAAATTAAAGAAAGAAAAACCTTCCTTATATGAGCATTCAAAATTTTTTATGGAAAAATCTACCATGAAGAACAGACTAATTAATTCCATAGATCTGGCTTGCAATATATATTGAGAAGAATTGCTTGAAGTGCTTATTTGCATGACAATACCAAGACTACACTTCAAACTCATAGCTACCTTATCAGACTACCCCCCCAAAAAAGAATTTCTTTTTTCATTTATTTCAGTAGTGATGAGATGAGTGATTTGATATATATATTCTGAAATTTACACACACATGATTTTGTATAACTGATGTGTCTTATTCTTAAGTTAAACTACTCCCTAACAACGGGCAAGAACCATTTTTTTTTTTCTTCACTTTATGGTTGGATCATTGTGAATCTCACACTGTTAATCAGAATGAGAAAGTACTCAAGAGATGTTTGGTTAACACACAGAAATAAAACATGTCACCAGCAGGATGCATCAGAGCAGACATTTTCCCCAGAGTTCTGCATCCTAATTCTAATCCATCCAGTCATTTAATTTGATTGCAATTAGCATCATTTTTGATGATTTCTTTTCAATCTTTTCAGCTGCTATAAAAACTGTAAATGGTATCCTCTGATCCAAGTAGAGTTTGAATTTAAACTTCAACAGGCAGTTTGACATAACTGATCCTCTCCTAGAAGGCAATTCAATAAGTATCGCTGAAATACTTGTTTAGATAGACAGTATCACTGAAATATGCATTATAGAACAAAAGGAATTTCAGTTAATCTTAATTCTCCAAATTATTGCTTTCATTTTGCAAAAGATAAAGAAATCCCAATTAAAACTTAATTTCTTCAATTACTTCATTCCATTTCAGTGAATAGGCTGGAACAGCAGTATAACCCCAGTGTAACTATGCAGTACACTCCTTTTTTCCCCTTTTATCTGTATCCTCACCTACCTTGCTTTTTAAATGTAGTAAGTAGTCAATCATGTTGCATATATTTTGTAGTGCTTCGTATCTTCTTTCCCTGTGGGGGATTCTTACTGTTCTTCAGTTGTCTCAGGAGCACACAGCAGCTATGTGGTCTTGAGAGTCTGACTGTGATGCATGCGCCCATTTCAGGGCGCCCATTTCAGGAATCTCTACAATAAGATTTCTTGCAGATGCTAGAGAGAATGTCCAATTCTTGCTTTTTAAATGAAGATTGGGGTCTTTTTAGAGATTGTTTTTCTTTTGTTAATACTTATCTCCACAACATTCAGTCACGATTTCTATAAGCATCCAATATCCTTGAGTTACACGTACACAGGAAAAACTCAGATTTAATGAAAAAAAAAAAGAAAAAAGATAACAATACAGGGATTGTGGAAAAAATATATAGAAAAAAAGACCTTTTTTCTCACTTTTCAAAATCAAATAATTTAAAATATAACAGAATTCAGGATGGACATGTAACATTCATATTTTACCCATTTCATTTGGCTGCACTGATATAAACAAGTTCACCAGTTGATAATGATATATGGGGGAAAACTGCATGCCTTTAGTAATAGAACCTAAATGTTACTTTAAGCACTTTTTCTTTCTGTCTTTCGTGTTTGCTAGCATAACACTGTAGCCAGTTAAAGCTAAAAAGTTGATGCTTTGGCCAAATGCTTTCTTTCCTTAGAAGTCTCTCCCTACACCCCACCCCCCCCCAAAAAATGGAGGCTGTGTCAGGAAAACCAAAATAATATTTTTGTCCTTGGTCTGTAAGCTATTATTGTACCTAAGTATACGATGGGATATGTAGTCTGCTGTTTTTACAAAAACCTTGCAGCTTTTTGTATATTAATTTTTGGTGCAAGAATAGTAAGCATGTATTTTTGTACATTCTAAATGTTGAAAACAAGTGGAAAAGGAGCTTTGAAGGCTAGTCCACATAAAGGGAATCCAATTGATCTTAAATAGCGGTTTTTGTTTGTTTAGGGGTTTTATTTTTTAAAGGAGATCTGTTAGATCAGATTATCAATTCAATTTACATATCGAAAATAGATCTGAGCTCTACAGATGCCTCAAAAAGGCTTATAAAAGACAATAAGGGATGCTCAGATGAAGATGCTTACATTGATCCTAGAACTGGATCATGAGTCTCTGTATATGGTCTTCAGCTGTGAGACAGCTAGTATCAAATGACACAAAACATTGCTTCTACTTCTGTAAAAGCCAAGTGTTTGTTTTACATTTTGAATTAATTACAATATTTTACAAAAAAAACCATAAATTTCATTGTAAAGAAAAGTTTATTGAGGTAGAGCTATTTGATGAAAGGCAAGGAAAATGAGAAGTGGATTTGAAAACTACCTCTTTTTTGTTTAAGATTTATTTTTACACAGGCATGACCTTTTTCTGGATGGCAAAATCAGTATTTCATATATATTTATCTGTTCATCTTTGAAACCAGGAGAGTTTCTTCAACTTTGTATCATTTCTGAACTCAGAGTGAAATGGTGCCACTTATTTTGTTGTGCAGATCCCTTCCAGATACACACACAGCCCAGCGCTGGCTGAGCTGGCGACAGTGGAGCTTACGGACTGGAGCAGAACAGCACTGAAATAAACCTGACACACTGTACCCTAGGCTTAATCATTTGACCCATGTGCAGGACTTTCTGGTTGTGCCTACAAGTACATTGCTGTAAACACAGCTGCTCCTCACTCTCCCTGGAAAAAAAACTGTTGCCAAACATATCCCGTGATCTCTGTGTCCCCTGGAGGGATACCCATTTCCTAGCTGCAGCTTCTTCCTACGCTCCGTACCATATGGCCGAGCAAGTGCCGCACGCAACATGGCATCCAGGGGTAACCCAGACACACAATAACGTGAGTGTTCTTCCTTCAGCGCGTGACTCAATGTTGCATCAAAGGAGTTGAAAGCTTTTTTGCAACACGATGAATGTCTTTTTCATCACAACTAAAACATTTATTTTGTTTTTATTTTTACTGCACCATTCACTGTTAATCCCTTCCCAAAATTGTGTTCCAAATTTAAAAAATTACGGTATTTTTTTAAAGAAAACCCGAAGCCCCACAACAAGCAAAGCAAAAAAACCAACCAACTGAACAAAAAATCTTTTCCAAGGTGATTTCAAATCTTTTTTCTTTAGGTTTAGTATTTCAATCGAACATTATTATGCTTATAATCTAATGTTGCGGTTTAAGCCCAGCTGGTAACAAAGCACCTCGAAGCCTCTCGCTCACTCCACCCCCTCCCCCACCTCTGCCACAGCAGGATGGGGAGGAGAAAATATAAAGAAATGCTCGTGCATTGGGACAAGGACAGGGAGGGATCACTCAGCGATTATGGTCATGGGCAAAAGACAGACTGGACTTGGGGAAAAAACAAGATCAATTTAATTTACTACCAATCAAATCAAAACAAGGAAAATGAGAAATAAAACCAAATCTTAAACCACCTCCCCCCCACCCCTCCCTCACTGACCTCGGGGTCTGGGTAGGGGTTTCTCTCACATCCCACTCCCCCCCCCGCTGCAGGTTTCCCCTCTGCAGCCTGTTATCCCAGAGGCGCTGACGGGCTCGGCCTGGGCCGGAGCCGGGGCCGGCTGGGGGCCGGGGAAGCTTCTGGCAGCTTCTCACAGGAGCCGCCCCTGCAGCCCCTACCCTGCTACCAAAACTCTGCCACACGAACCCAAAACATCTGAAAAGACTGGTTTCTCCATTAAAGGTAAAGTGCTTGTACAGCCTGAATAGACTAATAAATTGGAGCGAAGGGGTATTTTTAAGGCCCAGTATGAATCAGCTTCTTTGGCTACGCATTTTTGTTTCTTTGGGCATTTGTGAGGAGGGACTGCTTTTTTGACGGTTTTGTCAGGAATAATTTTTTTCAGTGGAAGGAGGTAGCAGATGACAGGCCACCATGGAAAGAGAACCCTGAACTGTATGCTCTGCCTAGTTTGCAATGGCTGCTAACCAGAGTACAGGAATTTTCATACTAGAGATAGCTATCTGGGGATCTGATATCCATGCCAAGAGTTCAAGGGACACAAAACAGGGAAGTGGATAAGAACAGGGAAAGTCCATATGAATTTCAGGAGCTGTAGTTTTCACTTGCAGTAGGGAGTAGTCATCATGATTCTGTTCAAAAATACAGCTATTTTGAAGGGGATAGAGAAAGTTCTATTGTATTAACAATTATAAGAGGGGGAAGCCTCTGTCAAGTCCATGCCACATTAATTACATTGCCATTCACACACTGGATATGTATGGAGAATAGACACTGGTAGGTAGAATTAATTTCACAAACCTTAAATACCTAAAATACTGATATCTACAACTGAACTACCCACTTTGCTATCTTTTCATTATCACTGCATAGCTAAGCCTCTTTAGTGGGCCATTCATTTTATCTTAAGTTAAACATCTATAATAGGTATCACAAGGAGAAAGAGAACACCAGATAACATGACACCGCCAAGGGCAACTTATTAATTGGAAGAAGTAAGGGATAGGCTGCATCATGAAAACTTTACACAAGGACTCACACAGATCAAACTGAGACCACACTTACTTCTCCAGTGGGTTGGTACAGCCGAGCCTAGGGGAAAAGTGACACTGGCTCGGACCAGTCTCAGTGTCATGCTCTGGCTGGTGACTGGGTACCAATACATAGTTGGTACACTACGTGTACCTTCCACCTCTACATGGTGCTGGATGATAGATGTCCATGTAACAACACTTTGCCCTGGTCTCTCTTAATGGGCAGGAAGGGGGCTATAGGCACAGGCTGCCAATGAGATCAGTCCATGAGCGTACCATGATACAGCTTTTCAGCAGTTTCAGGCCTTTTTCTGCTGTTATGCGTCAACCCATAGCCTATACCAAGCCTCATGGCACTCAGTTTTGGTTGCATTGTCCTATCTGCCGTTGCACAGTGTACTCAGATACTCCGTTCTTGCTGCTCCCATGAAAGCAAGTCAGGTGTAGGTGTCCCTGAAGTAGATGCTTGCAAGTAAATGAGATTAATCCACGCCCAATGTGATTAGCCCTTTAAAGATGTTGGTATGGAAGCAATATATTTAGTAGGCATACATATAAGGAACTCAAAAAAAGTTTGAATTTTTTTTTTTTTTTTCTGAAAAAGCCAAGGTTATTTTTAAATTGTAATAAGGCAACTAGATCAAGGATGCCAACTAGATCAAGTCATGCTGTGCTCAGCAGTGTCCCTAGTTTTTTATTAGTTATGTAGAAATTGAGAGAGATGCCAGTGGAAACTGCAGTCACTTTTCTCAAGCAGCAGTCCTAATGGATGCTGTGAAATTTTCTGCCAGATACATAAATCTCAGCACATAGAACTTATGTTTTTGTTGCTGCCATTTTAATGAGAAGCTTATCTTGTGATACTGGCGTTAATGGCCATGTCAATGGTGGAAAACCAACTCTGTTCACAGTTTACTTCTTATTTACTTCTTACTTAATAGCCAGACACATAGAGATTTAAAATGTGAATGCTTTCAGTAGTTCAGCTGGCAAATAAAAAAAAAGGAATAGCAACCAGTTTTCTTTTTCTGACCTCTTTCTCTCACACTGTCAGTGTAACAAATAATGCCAGCTGCTACTTAAATTAAATGGAAACATTAAACTAGATTTTAATTAAAACTGTTTTCCAATATATGTCATGCTTTGTATGTGGCAAGGAACACAGCCTATGAAACTGTTCCAGGATAGAACTTTGAAAGCTTTGAGACGTGAAAATGAGATAACAAGAACCATCTCAGCAGCGCTCCTCCCTCAGGAACAAAGGATTTTTAGGAACAATAAGGTGAAAGAGTCAAAGCTCAGTCAAAAAGAGAAAGATCACCACAGCGTTTTGAGGAAGTTAAACCTTGTTTCATTGCTGTATGAGGCTGTGCAGAGCAGGGCTTCTGACAGTCCACCTTGCCACCCCCAGGGCTGCACTGCAGGTGCAACTAGACTGCACAATATCTTTTGGAGAGACAACAAAATCATGAAGAGATGAAGTAAGCATTTTCAAGGTTATAGTACTATATTCTTGCCCAAGGGGATCCTTCTCAGGGAAAGAGAGGTCGTTCAATATGATCTGATATTTTTATTCCAAAAACTGTTGTATAATTATTATTTCAGCTGAAATAAAGTTTTTCCAGGCTCAGATAGGAGTGGTGTGAACTCCACTGGGGACTGTGAATACCTGCATCACGCTGAACTTTGTGTGAATAGTTTAGTCTCATCTCTGTATGTTAGTTGTGTATTTCATTGTCCCATTTGTGTTTATTCAGTAGATTTCTAAGAGCAATCAGCTTTCCCTTACTGCTGTCTTTCTGGCATATTTTTCCCTCTTCCATTTTCAATCTCCATCTCACTCTCACTGTTTCTGTCTTCTTTTTTATTGTGTTATGTCTTCCAATGTCTTCTGCTCCATACAAATCTTTTCCGTATATTCTTCATCCCTATGAGGAACGAAAAAACCCAATTGGTTTAATAGCTACAATAGTATGCCAAAGACAGCTAAAATCAGGGGCTGAAATACCAGAAACACACTTGAATGTTCGTTGCAAAGACTGTGTATCTTGGCTGCCACTAAGCTAAAACATGGAGAATTTAACCAGGTATCTCTAGACTATCGCTATAGCAGAACGCCTTGTTTCCCTGGGAACTAAAGACCACCCCAGTCCACTCAGAAATTCTGGCTTCAGACTGTGCAGTTCCCACCTCAGTAAGGTACCCATTTAAGGCAGAATTCATCACACCAACAGGTCATAAGCTGGGCATGTAGTGTAACCAGATTGGTTTGGATCCCCTTTTAATCAGTGGATAGAGAGGTGAATATACCTAGTTCTCTGTGGAGATGATGTAAGCGATATGTTATGCTTTTAAATTAGCTTATTCTCATTCCTGCTATTCTAGGCAGGCAAAGGACTAGGCAGGCAAAGAAAACAGGTCCATAGAAGGGAATTCCTATGTTACAGTGCGTAACAAAGAGAGGTCAAAAAAGCAGCAGTCCAGTACCCTCTTGCTTCTCTACTCCCAGCACATCAGCACCACGACCTCCTACTTCACTTTACCTCAAACAAAAAAACATTTGTTCTTGTCTGTTTGCTTACAAAGTGTATATAAGTCTTCATTAACACTGGAGAAGTTTGCAAAATCACAGGTGACTGAGCTTAAAACTAGCTAATCACATTCACACATAGCAGCACAGACTGTTTTATAGGATGGTTGTGCTCTAATATCTCATCACTCCACTCACTAAATAAAAAAACAAAGGAAGAACTTTGTCCAGATGATTTTCCATTCTGAGACAACAGTTACAGACAGTATTCTTTCTTGTTACACATTTAGGGGAAAAAAAAGAAGAGAAGTAACTGGAGCCAAATCAGTTCTCGTGCCTGGTTGTAATAGATTAAAAACAAAAAAGAAAGAACAAACCTTTTCCCAAAAAGTTCTTCCATCTTTTTGTAGTCTCTTAAAAGTTTTAAAATGCACTCTGTCTTGTCACATTTCAGAATGAAAGCACTATCTGCAAAGAACATTTCCTTAGAAGTAAAGGACTAGACTTACTCACAGTCACACTCACAGACCGTAAGTATACTGTTACAGTAACTCTAAATTATGTCACATATTTTCACAAAACTCTTCCTTATGGATATTGAAGAAAACTAAGACACTGTGATGAGTGGTTGCTTTTAACTCTGACTCACAGTACTTTCAAAAAGTTAGGCCAGATCATCTTGTGGATTTCAGATACTCTCCTCTTAAATGAGTCTTCTGTACAATGGGAAGGAAACAAATTAAAGACATATATAGCTTCTGAGATAATCAGAACCAGTATTTTAATTTTCTAATGCATCCTACCACACCACAAAAGTCTGCCGAAATCATGAAGTCTTTCTAATATTTGAGATCTTGCTCCTGTTCCCTTTAAGGCTAGTGAAAAATTTCCCCTGAGATAAATGGGTGCAGTATTGTGTATTAAACTAGGTTGTTGGTTCTTTTATCTTTTATCAGTGACGTATTTTATTGTGGAAATCTCTCTGAAGTGAAATTTGAAAGAAAGCCCCACCTCCAAAAAAGAACAACCAAAAAAAAAAAACAAAACCAAAACCTCTTAAAGGGCTCTTAATAAAAAATTTACTGTTTCTTCCAAAGACCTTGTATTTAAGCACATGTTCAATGCCATTTTTAGGTACACTGAAACAACTATTGACAATCAAATTAGTCATTTCTCCAGACTGTTAACTCAGTCTTAAGGGGGTTACCTCATCTGGAGCAGGGTAACTAGGTGTTAGGGAGTTTTCTAGCACCATTTTGTTTCATTATTCTGCCTGTCTAAACTTTTAATTTTTAACAAAAATTCAGTTGGATTTCTAAGTGTATTTTAAGTGTTAAGGAAAAGAAAGATAATCTTTTCTTTCAGGGCTGTCTAAAAATGGAAAATTAAAAAAATAATTTTAGGCATCCATGATATTTTTTCAAAGTCAACACAAGTTCCTCAAATGTTTCAAAGGTCCTAAAGATTAGTAAAAAAACCAAACCAACCAGCCAGCCAAGCGTCCCCATTTTTCCTCAGTCCTGAATTAGATATGTACATCCAGGCTCATTGGTTTTGCTCTTTTCAATGCCAGGATGCATAACAAATCAAGGTAGGGATTTGGAAGCACTGTTGCACATATTATCAAATATAGAGGGTTTTTTAGCTGACTGATGTGAACCACCAACTGGCTAATTAGAAGACATTTATTCTGTGAATCAGAGAAAAACTTTGTAGGTAGGTACTTCTGAGAAGCATCAGCAACAAATAACACAGTACTGATTGGTAACACTCATAAATAATGACATATTTAGAAGTGTTCAGTTCAAGAAGGAGCTTCCATACAGGCAAAGCTAGAGGCATGACAGCATATCACTTTGAAATGATTCCCGTCAGTACTGGTAAATACATCATGGCCTGGAAAACAGTTTTTGAAATCATATGCTACGGGAGGGTGTGAGTTCTGGCCTTGCTGTAGCCTGAAAGCAACCCCAGATTGCCACAAGGAGGATTGCCACTCATAAGGATGACCATGAGCCATGAGCCAAGATGACTGGAGAGGATACTGCCCCTACACAGGGAATGCTCTTTAGCTTGAGCTGTTGATTAGACAGAAATTCTCTGGGGCTAGCTCTTCCTAGTCCTATGTATCATAGCAGTAAAAAGCCACAGTACTCCAGAAGCAAAGCTGTGCTTCTGATCGCTACAGCATTTTAGTTGTGACCTCAGACCGAAATTTATAACACGTCCAGTTCAAATTCAGAGGCTGGCTTCGATGGTCTCTGAAGATAAGATGACTTGAGCTCTTTAGTACAGACCTGTGTGTGCTTCTACTTACCTTGGCTACCATAGGTCCCACGTACATCTTCAGACATAAAGTAATCAGTCCCTTAGTGGCAGACAAGCTGGCGTGGGCTCCTGCTTTGAAGCTGCATCACATGCAGCAAGGAACCAGGAGATAAGAAAAACCCTAGTAGCACACTTAACCTGGCAATATAGGTACACAAAGAGACGTACATGTTAGCACTTATTATGCTTTAGAGTGCTTGCTGGCTCATGCTCCAGAGTTGTCATTTTACAGATGGAAGTGCAGATTTTTAATTTTTGGTAAAGTTTGTGCATGTGAAGAATAAATGTGTGCATGAAGTGACTAAGAAATCAACTGTTTAGTCAAAGATGTAAACAGAAAATATCAAAAGGCTGGAAGCTTAACTAGGCAATTTGTGACCGGAAACAAAAGGTCAAATTTAGGCACTTAACTTTGGACTACGAACCCAGACTCCCAAGAGTTACGGTCTAGTCATTAATTTAAATCTGGTTCCCAGCATGTTTTTTGTTCAGTGGAGAATGTATGCAGTTATCTGTTCCTGTGCCTCCACAGTCTCCACAAGTTATGTGAAGGAGGAACTAGACTGTAGGGTCACTAATGTATTTTCTCTATTCTCTTTATTTTCTTAGCTCAAAGAAAGTGAGCAGAGCCTATAGTCACCATGTACAGAAATCACAGAGACAGCCACTCTAGGAAGATATGTAGGAGATAAAATAATTGTTGGAAAAGTCGCCTGTGCAGGGATAGTACTAGTTTTGGCTGGGATAGACTTAATTTTCTTCATAGTAGCTTGTATGGTGCTGTGTTTTGGATTTGTGCTGAAAAGAATGTTGATAATTCAGGGCTGTTTTTGTTACCACTGAGCAGTGCTCACACAGAGCCAAGGCCTTTGCTGCTCCTCAGCCCACCCCACCAGCGAGGAGGCTGGGGGGGCACAAGGAGTTGGGAGGGGACCCAGCCGGGACAGCTGACCCCAACTGACCCGAGGGATATCCCACACCATATGACGCCATGCTCAGCATATAAAGCTGGGGGAAGAAGGAGTTATGACATCTGTCTTCCCAAGTATCCTTTATGCATGATGGAGCCCTGCTTTCCTGGAAATGGCTAAACCACCTGCTTGCCAACTGGAAGTAGTGAATGAATTCCTTATCTTGCTTTGTTTGCACATACAGCTATTGCTTTACCTATTAAACTGTCTTTATCTCAACCCATGAGTTTTCTCACTTTCACCCTTCCAATTCTTTCCCCCATCCTGCTGCAAGGTTGTGAGCAAGCGGCTGGGTGGTGCTTAGCTGCCTACCAGGGTTAACCCACAACACCCTGCCATCACCATCCCATCACCAGTAACCCTACAACCTGATCTCCTGAGCAAGTCAAAACTCCGGTGTTTAAAAAAACATTATTTATAGCTTAAAGAGCTTGCAGAGGCAATCTTCGGTGCATGTTACCTGGTGCAGAAAATGAAAGCAAGTAAGCTTGGATCTAGGATAGTCCCTGGAAGAAAACTGCCTTTTGGTTTACAGCCTAACAAATGCTTGAAAGAATGAAAAAACAAGAAAACATCTGCAGCTTAAGACAGGACTAGAGTTAGTTTTGGCTACTGCTCAGTTAAAAAATAACAATATAGAGAGCCAAATAATCCATTCCTATATCTGGATACTAATTGGTCTGCAGTTTATTGTTTAAGATTGCAATCTTCAGTAATTATGACTCCATTAATAGGTCTCTGTAGGTGTTGTAAAGTCCCAACCATGCAGTAGTATTAAAGAACATAATATTTTTTCCTGTTCCCTAACCCAAAATAATGACTTGTATCATTTGATGCATACCACTGTTTTCTGTCAGTTAGATGTTTGTGTGCATGATCACTGTAGAAACAAACATTATGGGGTGAAGCCTAAAGCACCACTCAGATAAAAGAGTTCTCGATTACATCTGCCCGCCTCTTACTCACCAGGTTAATCTAGTATGAGTTGAAAACAAAGAAACAGTAGACAAACTTTTGTAACTGTTATGAACTTCACACATTTGTAGTACTTTGGGAGCAGGAGACCAAAGGGTGGTGGAAGTCCCAGTGACAACCACTCATTGGCCTTAAATGTAAAGAAAGCGAAAGAAATTGACCACCAAGGTACATAATTGCTGCAGCCATTGAGAGTTTATACCCATGGCATAATTCAGAAAGCAGTAAGTTGCTAAAACAGAAGCTCCTTAGGGAGGGAAACACATATATGAACAAATGCTGGGCACAGTGCAGAAGGCTGAGTCCAAAATGGAACTGCTACTTGTGGGGGCCAGGCTGCCAGCCACGACCCAACTCATCCTGTGCTCAGGGTGAACGTCCTCTTGCCTTCGGTCTGTGGAGCATCCCACCTGTAACCAGACCGCAGGAGCTTTGATCGGTCTGTGTGTGCAGTAAGTGCATGTTGTAGAACAGAAATCTTGGAATAGAAATCACTGTCCACCTGACATAAACATCCTGTTCAATATATAAATTTTAGATTATATGTCAGAGGGTGGTGTGGTTCTTGTCTTGTGGCCACCCTACTCAAATTCCTCCATGACACATGCGTAAGATAGTAAGGCTATAATTAAATATATAGATTTAATTAGTAATAAATGTCTCATCTCACTAACTGTGGGATGTTTGTCTCTGCCCTTCAGCATTTGTTTGAATCTCAGATTTTAGCATTCTCTAGGAGAGATTTTCTGTACCTCTGGCCAGAATATCATAGGGTTTTAGATGTAGACTTTGCTATCTGTTTCTTCCAGTCCGTATTTTTAAGCTGTCAGGGATCAGCTATGGGGGGGAACAAACTATGAATGACTCCTAGTTCGGCATTTGCACAGAGAGAAAATTCTATATGTGGAAAAAGGAGAACAGACTGTGCAAACAGCATAGATTAATTTTAAACTCAGCCCTACTCTGAAAAATTGTGTAATGATAGCTGTTATCTCTGTATTGTCCTTCAATTTTCTGTAATTAAAAAGATGCACAAAGGGATTTTTGTTATGTCCTTCAGGAAATAATTCTGCATTCACTGGGAGGCAAAAAGGAATGAAAAAAGAGAATACAGAATCTTTGATTGCAGCATAATTTAGACTGGAAGGGCTCACTGGAGGTCATCCTGTTCAAACCCACACTTAAAACAGTGCCCATCTTAAAGTTTTTTGTGGTTTAACCCCAGCCAGGAACTCAGCACCATGCAGCCGCTTACTCACTTTCCCCCCTCCCAGAGTGATGGGGAGCAGAATTGAAAAAAAGAGGTAAAACTTGTGGGTTGAGATAAGAATGGTTTAATAACTAAAGTAAAATAAAATACAATAATAATAGTAATAATAATAATAAAGTATTATAATAATAATTGTAATGAAAATATTTTTTAAAAAAAAAGAGAGAGAGAGATAAATAAACCCCAAGAGAAGACAAGGGATGCACAGTGCAGTTGCTCACCACCCGCTGACCGATGCCCGAGCAGCGACC
>JAVKLA010000062.1:8599308-8646547 GCA_034782735.1 Sagittarius serpentarius | reverse complement strand
TTAGGATAAGCACTACTTAGCAACAACTAAACCATCAGGGTGTTATCAATGTTCTTCTCACACTGAACCCAAAACACTGGGAAGAAAATTAACTGTATCCAGCCAAAACCAGGACAAAGTTATATTAGGTTAGTTGAGGATGTTGCCCAGTCAACTTTTGATTATCTTCAAGGATGGAGATCATACAGCCTCTTTGAGAAACCTGACCTAATGCTTGCCCCTGCCCCCAAGCCAGCTTGAAGGGTTCTTCTTTATATCTAGTGAGAATTTCCTTTCCTGCATCTTGTCCTTTTGTTCTGCACCTCAGAGAAAAGTTTGGCTCTATCTTCTCTGTAACCACCCATATAATCACTACATAAACATATACAAATATCTAGATTCACAGCAGGTTAATCACAGAAAAAAGGGGAATTTCTGGACTCCAGACCCTATTTGAATATTTTACATACTTGCTGTGAAACAGTGAAACGCAAAGCCCAGTTTCTTACTGCAGAGACTAAAATTCCCCGCAGTTCCAGGAGGTTGCAGTATCCACCATTACAAATTTAAGACTTACTATTCCAAAGTGCAGAGGTTCAAGGCCCAGACCAAAAGCATTCACTCCGGTGCTGCTTAGTTAAGATACTGGGCAGACAGACATACAGCTTCCTCGCTACCTTTTGTCCTCCTGCCTTCTGTGACAGCAACGGTGTGGTGGCCTTCAGGGTGTGTTTGTCGGGCAGCAGCAGGGGCCGTGGATGGCAAGCTGAGGGTGGCCACAGAGCAGGTGGGCAGCGACCACTCCAAGCACAGTCCCACAGCACCTGATGCAGGTGAGCAGAGCCAGCTGGCAACAGCAGTGAGTCCTATTGAACGTCTGGTGAGCATTGGGCAAAAGTGAGGTAACAAGTCAGGTCTGAGGTGATTCCAGGAAATCCAGGCCATTCAGGAACAGAACTGGAGACAGGTACCCTTAAAGCATAGCTCAGGTTTGGATGGAGGGCTCAGGCAAGGCTCCTCAGGACCATTATGGCTTATTTAGTGCCCCCAGGACCCTGACAGTGATTTAGGACTGAGAATCTTGATAGATAGTCACCTCATTTTTGGAGAGCACAGATTTACTCTTCTCAGCCTTTTTTTATGTGGGAATGACTCTTGAGATGTAACTCTTGCTCCTGCTTGCTGTCTTCTGTGTACGCCTCATTCTTTCTCTGTTTATACCCTGTGGAAAATACAGGAACTTCCATCACAGAGCAGTGTGCATCAGCAGCGAGCTTTGCTGTGTCTAGGTAGATTCATGCTGAGTTACCTGTATTTCTGCCTCAGACCCCTAACAGAGCATTCTACACTCTGCGTTTCTTTCTTGGCACCCTGTGCCGTGCCTCAAAACCAGTAGGACCTCCAACAAGTGACACTCTGCCAACACTGGGTCTAGATTCTTAGGGACTACCACTGTCTCTCTTTTCCAGAGCCAGCCATTTGACTAAGATGAAAGTGGCTTTGAAAAGTCAGTTCAGTAATAAAAATGCTAGGATTTATTTGGCAAAATTATTTGATGAACACTATGTTATGCTTACAGAAATTATGAGTGGGTCATGAATAATTCAGAAGAACACAACAGATTAAATTTGTTGGATAATTTGACAACAAATAATTCAGCTAACTGAAAATCACATAAATCTCACATAAAATCCAGATTTTCTTGCTCTGGAAATGATACAGGAATAGATATTACCAGGGAGAAAGCTCATATCACTGTCAAATGTTAGATGGGTTCATACTCATTTGAAAAGAATGTGTAGATTTTTTAAAATATAAGTCAGTATGGATATTTAATTAATTATGATAAGTCAACAACAAGAAGAATAAACAAACAAAAGAGAAGGCTGTTTGAGACAGAAAATTAAATCTAGTTAAATAAAATTAGATATCAAACTCCTTGAAAGGTGAAAATAGCTTTGTTTCACTTTTTTTTTTTTAAATAATACACATTTACAAAGTAAAACATTTAAGCAAAAGACAACAGTGAATGGCATAAATGACATTATAAAAGCTGAATAATACTGCATCTAGGCTATGAAGCTGGCCTTGCAGGAGCTAGAGAACATACGTAGCTAAAATAATTTAGATAAATATTGCAATGTACTGTTTGATATGCTTGCAAAAACTCAACGTGTCATTGCCAAAATGTAAACTGCAGCCTAGTATGATACCAGTATAGTGCACATTCTCTTGCAGTAGGTTTGACTTATTTTCAGGATTGCTTTATAAAACACATTGTCTTGATTTGATAGAAACGTCATTTCACTTCATTTCCTATATACAGACATGGGAAATTTATTGAATTCAGGCTCTCAAATACAGTATTCATTTTGTTTAGATTTAGCTAGAGTTATTGCGTGAGAAATGAACAATTGCTAGCAGACTATTTCAACAATTTCTGGACTTTATTATAAATACACCTACTCTAGTGTATGCATAGCAGTAATTTTTGCACTCAATAGAATTATACCAAGAAAGTCTTACCAGTAAAATGAAATCAAATTACAGTACTGACTTTTTAAATGTACTATACGTGTGTTCTTATGTGTGTGTATATATATATTATAGAGCTTGGTGTGTGTGTATATATATATTATAGAGCTTGATTCTGCAATATCTGAATATTATGTATTTGACCCAATAAACCACCTAAATACGTATCTAATTTCTCTGGAACTTCAACGGTACTGCTCATGCTTAAAATTATGTACAAGCTTAAGTGTTCTGGTGAATCAGAGCCAGAGTATTCACCACCTTGCAGGAACAACCCCTAATCACTGAACTGCAGAACGTACATTTTAATAGACTTTTAAATAGACCTGGGATCAAATGAAAAACTCAGATCTGAAGACCCACGGCTTTGGGAAAGCTCTGCTAAGATTTACATATTGAAACAAAACCCAAGCAGAGTTATGTGACTAAAAAAGGAGACACTAGATAATCCATAGGTTCAAAAGGAACATGTTGATTTTATGTTGCAGGCTTTCAGATGTTATATCAAGGCACAGCACAGGTTGTTTAGAAAAGTTCATGTGATGAGGGCATGCTCTTGCAATGTGCCATAGCAGCGCTTTTAGGGGCAGTCTGCTGAACGCTACTGCAATTTCCCTCCTGTTTCAGGAGTTGCTGTCTGTTGGAACTGTATTATCTGAATCAGCCATTTAATAGACTACTTGTAAAACAACAAACTTCATTCTCCACCACAGCTACCTTCTCATCATGTCCCTGGTGGTCTTAATATACAAAATTCAGCCTGAACATTCAGCCTTCTGTTAAAATGTTACAAAGTAGGCAGAAGCAGTTCTTTGACTCATTTGGGAGACCAATTGTCTGAGCTTGGCTTGTAGGTTCAAGGAGTTGGGAAGCTGCTGAGGTACAGAACACAGAGTACTTTTATGTTTTTAGTGTGTGAGTTTACAGCGGTTCTGCAAAGGAGCAGGAATTAAGAACAAATGGGCAGGTAGATTAAGCTCCCTTAGTTTTCTTAATCAATCCATAACTGACAATAACCATGAGGAGCAGCACGAATCCCTGTTAAGCTATAAGGGTATTTAAAAAAAAAAAGTCAGGTATACTTTACAAGCAAAACTGGCATGCAGGATCTAACTCTGAGGCTGAAACTTCAGTGACCATCTCTCTCCCTTCCTATGGGAGAAAAAAATTAGTGAAAGCATCCAAACATCTTCCTATGATTCTTTTTTTTTCTCTTTGAAAATGCAAATTAAATTATCAAATAGAATTTTAAGGAAATTAGTAGGTTAGTGAGAGCAGCTATAAATCAGAGAAAGAGATTTTGCAGCCTGCCAATCTGGTGTCTAGAGTGAAAATCTGGTGAATAAGTTTGAGCGCTGTTGCAATAGTAAAAACAAAACTCATAGTACAGTGTCACAGAACAGAAGGCGTTTTGAGAACATAGCTGCTAATTTTGCATTAATATTGGTATTTTTAAATTACTATGAATTTCAGAACAAATTATCATTTTGATTAGTTTACAATACATATTAAAAATGATATATTAGTTTCACAGGTCTGGTGATACTGATATCACATGAACTGAACATTCTTCACAATAACTACAGAATTATTGTGAACTTATGTTTCCATATCCTCTTGCTCTTGTTCATACAGAACTGGAAGATATTAACTGTGCTATTACATTTTTTACAATTTTGCTATAGAAATAGACAAATAACACCTGAGCTTATGCCTGGATGTTGTGGTTTAACCCTGGCCAGCAGCTAAGTCCCACAGAGCCACTCACTCACTCCCCCCACAGTGGGATGGCGAAGAGAATCAGAAGAAGAATCAAAAGTGAGAAAACGCTGAAAGACAGTTTAATAGGTAAAGCAAAAGCTGTGTGCACAAACAAAACAAAACAAGGAACTCATTCACCACTTCCCATCAGCAGGCAGGTGTTCAGCCATCTCCAGGAAAGCAGGGATCCATCACGCGTAACAGTTACTTGGCAAGACAAATGACATAAGTCTGAACATCCCCCCCCCTTCCTCCTTCTTACTCTAACTTTTATTGCTGAGCATGATGTCATATGGTACGGAACATCCCTTGGGTCAGTTGGGGTCAGCTGTCCCAGCTGTGTCCCCTCCCAACTTCTTGTGGACCCCCAGCCTCCTCACTGATGGTGGAGCATGAGAAGCAGAAAAGGCCGTGTTGCTGTGTAAGCACTGTTCAGCAATAACGAAAACATCTCTGTGTTATCGACATTGTTTTCATCACAAATGCAAAACATAGCACTATATGAGGTATTATGAAGAAAATTGACTCTAACCCACCAATAACCAGTACACTAGAGAAAAAAAAAAAACAAAAACAACACAACAACACAACAGTTTTCCACTAATATATAGTGGACATCAGTTAAAATGGTAGACAGATGGGGCAGAAAATGAGAAAGGGAGAATGAGTATATTAGATCCTACTTCTTCAAGCAGAGAATGTAGGACTTGCTCATCCTCACTCAAGAAGTCAGTGACAGAACTAAAAATAGAGCTCAGAAGCGGTTTCCATTGTAGACCTGCTACAACAATGCTAAGAACAGGCACTCTGCATCTGACTTTCTATGCAGTATTTACTGAGGCCAAGTTGAAACTAGATAGATATTTTAGGCAGGTTATAGCAGAAGTCACTAGGGAAGGTAACAAATTTTCTTTTCTACGTAATGTTATCATGCAAAGACAGCTGGAACAATTGTAGAGAGTGATGGAACTCACAAGAAAATGCCCTAGGTACACAGGAAGGTTACCCCAGAGGCAGCTTTTAAAGTTAACAGAAGATTATTCTGATACCAAATCTGCCTGTCACATAATAAATCCATGGATAAACAGACAATCTCTGTAATGAGATGATATTTTCATTGATGGTTTTGGTAAAAATAGTTACTGGTTTATCAAGAGCAGATTAATATGCACTTATTTTATCAGACAATATAATGAAATCATACTGAAGTACAATGAGCTGCCATATTATAATCCTTGATGTAAATTGGATGTGAAATAATCTCTAGCTTCTTATAATTTTCAATATGAACGATGTTTGTGCTCCACCAGTGTAGTTTCAGAATTAAGATTGGGTGTCTGCGTAGATAAATATATAATTGTGATGATTTATTTCTTGAAAGTCCCAGGACAAGCTCTTAAGTGCCCTGTTTAAGCATTTGTAGAATCTCTCTCCTATTACCTATTCACCAGAAGTATTCCAGCATAGATCTACTAAATATATGTTTTATGAGGGGATGGTTTATTCTGTAATCTTAAACTCCAATGTGAAAAGAATTCATGCTGAAACTCTATGCCTTCCATTCTCGAAGGGGTGAGGGGCAGCGATTGCTCTTGTAAAACTTTTATAGCTAATTTAGGCTCTGCGTTATTATAATTTGTGTCCTTTGGCTTTTTCCTACCTTTTTACTGCAGTTCTGTCTTTTATTCATTTTTTCCATTACGTAGCATAAGAGAGAAAACCTGCCTGCTTGCCCACATGAACAACTCAATGCTTGCTATTTGCAGAAGTTGGGAGTTGCAGGTCTTAGTCTCAGAAAGCTTGCTCTGCCTGCCAGAAGAAATGGTTCAGCTGTTTTCTGAGCTCAGGTAAGAGGTGGACTGAGCAAGCATCCAAAAGAAAAAAGAGGCTTGAAGAAGTTCCTTTCTTTCCTGAATGCAGAGGGAAAGTGTTGAAATATTAGAAGAGATTTGGGATGCCAGCACAGGGACTGTTAGCATAGCTAAACTGACACAGAAGTGGAAGAGTGGCTATGTCAATAAAAGAATTTTTATGACCAAGGTTCTCTGAGTCACTCTTTGATCCTGGGTAGACTGATAGGGAAATATTGCTATGTTCTTCCTGTGTCTCTAGGAGGGCTGGGAGGTATCAGATGGCTACCAAACATTGTATATTTCCTGTTCATTAATAAAAGGGAAGAAAGATAACTTTCCCTCCACGTTTTGTAGTAAGCCTAACTTCTTGTTCTCATGATCAGTGTGTCTCACAACCAGCTGCTTGATGCCTACTGACAGATATGCAGCACAATGTTCTTGCTCCCTCATCAGTATGGAAAACTCATCCCTCTAATTTTGCTGTGTCATCATGAACTGCAAATTTCAGCAGCTCTGCCAGAGCTTCACTTCAGCCCTAGGGTAATTTCTTTTCTTTTTGCTTCTGCTAGTTGCCTGATACGTACAAGGAATGTGTAAGAGTTCATTCACCCAGAAAGATGAGTATATCCGATGACTGTCATAGCAGAGGAGAGAGCATAACAGATCTAGGTGCTATGCACCTGAAACTACAGCAGATGTTGAGATTTTTAACTTGAACATATAGCCTTGTTACAATGCAGGTTATTGAGAGCTCTTTATATCATGAAATGTCAGAAATTAAGTTTGGATATGCACTGTTTGTCCTGTCCTGTCTGAACATTTATGCAACTTTGGCTAGAAGTACCAAATTCTTGTCCCCACATCAAATGGTGAAAACCCGACCTGGACTATGATTATTAAAGAGAGATTATTACATGTAATTTTACATGCCTGTATATATTGTAGATACCCAAATTTTGATCAGAGTGAGCTCCTTGCTCATCAAGGAAGCATGTACACTCCAAGGGCACAATGCCATTGACCACTTTAAGCTGTTTTCAATAGGATGAAATTAATTATCCCATGCAGATGCCTTGTTATACGGACAAGTAAAATCTCATTCTGGCGTTCCATTGCCCTACTGAGCTAACAGGTAGTCAATCTAACAGGACATTTGGGAAAGAGGTATTTACATTAGCTAGTGGCAGCGTTATAGTGAAGATGATGGTGCTTAAGGGAAACCATAGGGAACTATAATTTCTTCAGTTAGATCCATTGATTTTTATTTGTTTTTTAAAGGACAGACTTTGGGGAATATTGTCCTCTTGGTCACATGCGTGTTTCCTTTTAGCTGTATTTGCAATTGGGAGTCAGAGCCAGTTTCATCCTGCAAGGAAGATACCTGGCTCATTCACCACTTAAGCCAAAATACTAACATTTGGGACCACGTTCAAAGCTAGTAGCCAGACAGGTATGGCAATTTAAGCATTACACGATGAACATGCCTACAAGTTTGTCAAGCAATATCAGCAAAAGAAACTTACTCTTTCTTGAAACTTGCTTCTCTTACATTTTGTCTCATCATCAAAAGTAATAAAAAAGGAGAAACCAAAGTCTAAGTCCAATATTAAAACTAATTATATAATTTTGAATGGATAAGTATCTATATATATAATTTTGGAACAGTTTTCTGCTTCTTTGTCTGCTAAAATCCTCCTTTCAAATCCTTCCATAAGACATAGATCTTTCATGGAGATCAGCTAGAGAAAGTGTCCTAATTTTCTCTCTTTCTTTCTTTGCCTCATCTATGACATTTATGTGAATTTGATTATGGGCTCCTTGAGGCAAGGAATAAAGGGCAAAAATGTGTTCTTAAATACTCTAACGTAAGTCTGAAAAAACTTTTTGAAAATCTATGGAGATTTTCCAGACGGTCACAAGTGTAACTGGTTTAATATGTTCTTGTGCCTTTGAAGGGTACATAAAAGCTTGTGTACACCTAAATTCGTCATAGTAAGAAATAACATTTTTCATATTGAATTATAGTCTGACACAACAAAAAGTCAGTATTGTTCATCTGAAGTCTTCTGATAACTGATGGTTTTCTAGCGCTTCAGGTCCCTGAATTCTGGGATCACATTGTAAAGAAACCTGGGAGTGTACAGGCTGTATTTCTTTTGGATAAACTAAACTGGAAGATTTTATGAGTCTACATTATACTGTCCAATATAATAGAAACCACTAACAAGCAACTTGATAAGGAGGCAGTAAAGCACAAGATCACATCTGCCAAATAAGCTAGAGTACACACTAGGGAGCTTACACTGTTTTTTTGCTGGCTGTGGGAGAACAGACAACAAATAACCTGGTATAGAGTGGCCTGGTCAAATAGTACTTTATCCAGAGTAAAGCTTTCTTATATAAAGTTAAGCGACAAAATTATTTGAACCACCTTGAACGAATAAAATGAGTTTATAGTGGAACAGTACTTTGTGCCTTGTGCCTGTAATCGTTTTCATCTAGTGCAGAGAGCCCTATAGCCAGATTTGTTGTACCATCAAACCAATGTGTGAGCCTTTCATTTACTTGTAAGAGCTCTCAATGAAGTCACTCATACTTAATAAAGTAAAATGTAGTGTTTTATTAGACTACCAGAACCAAGAACAAATAATTTCAGAATCACTACTACAAGCAGAATGAAGCTTCACACTCCCCAGAATGGGCATGCAGTGATGTAATGCGGAGTTCTGCATCTGACCAGTCACTTTACCTGCCTTTTTTGCACCTATTTCGCTCCTCAGTGATAACCAGCCATACAGCAGTGGTCTAACCTTGCAGAAGACTGGGAAAAGTGAATACTTTTCTTCCAGTTTAACTCTGCATTAGCTCATTATGCAGCCAACTTCTGCAAGGCTGTGGCAACATGGCATGTTTTACAGCAGAGTAGAAAAAGACTTAGCCTACTGGGGAACAGTTAGCCTTCAGATTATCTTGTTTTTAATCTAAAATCTCACCTCTCACCATTCAGAGGAAGGACAAATAGCTACCACTGTGTTATGTTAATCCTAAAGTAAGCAGGCACCTGTGTATCAAACATATTTTACTAGCTTAATAGATCTGTCTTTTTCTCTAGGGACTTACTATATCCTTCACAAAGGTGATTGGAATTAAGCTGGTATTCATCTAAAATGAATTGCACTACATGACTGATGCAAACCAATATCCTGCTGATCACATAATCCTTTAGCGTAACGATGCCAGTTTTCTCAGTAAGTTAACAACGAACTGCTGATAAGTGGGTTATCTCTTACTCTTCTGGTAACTGGTACAAGTGATAACCCTGTTAATCTTTTACTTTAAATCCTCTGTTGTTTGGGGGCCTCATTCACTGAAGAATTATTCACTCATACATATTGCTATTCAGTACATAAACTAACTGGCAACAGAAAGATCAATGTGCCTCTTTCAGAAGAGATGGCTGTAATGATCTTCCTTCTGTTGTTTGCGTCACCCCTTCTCAATATATTCAGACTTCACTCACACACCTGTGCTATCCATGAGCCATCAGACTAAACTTATTCTGATAGTTATAGCAGCCTAACCATGCCATAATTTCTGCCTACATTCAAGACAAACTGCAGAGATAACCGTTTGCTATACTGCTTTGAATCACAGAGAGCAAAATTTACATCTGGTTGTCAATGTCAGTGAGATACTACTCAAATTTAAGAAAGACATGACACTGAGTCAAAAGTGTACAGATGAACATATATATAACTGGGATAAAAGTATTTTGTAATCATAGGTTACTGTTTCTTAGACATAAGAAATTTCAGAGAACCAGTTAATATAAATTATTGCCACAAGGTATGATCAGGAAGGTCAGAATGAAAAATGACTGATGCGAGAGGAACACAATATACGCTTAGAACTGGCTGGGTTTTCTATAATAAAAATCTCCAGATGTCAAAGTTGTTTCCATTTCAAGGTTCTGACAAAAACAAAACAACAACAAAAAAAATCCAAACCCACCTGAAACCATCACTGATGTTTTTCGTTTAAAAAGTCCCATATAAATGAAAAACAGAGACAACATAATGGTCTGTCAATTTTGAAAGAAAAAAAAAGTAAATAAAATTCTCCTAAAACTATTATGAATAGTACAAGTTTTCAAAAACTCAGTAGGCTTCAAAGACATTTTATTTTCTAAACTACATAATTTTTCAATTAATAAAAGTATTTTGAAAATACCAACTAGTTCAATACTTTAAACAGGTATAGAAAAGTTACCTCCATTCTGAAGATGAAGAGAATGAGTTAAAAAAATGTCTGCTGACCTAACACAGAACAGCTCTGAGCTTTAAATCCAAATCACAGAACTGCTCTTGTATTAGCATATTACCCCCATATTAGTCCCATGCTTTCTCTGAGGTTTCTCTCTGGCGACATTCTGACTGTCCAGTGCCCTGGCCTCAGTAGGCAGGTGGGAAGAAGATTTTCATTGAGGCTAACCTTCTGCATGGTATCTAGGCCACCCTGTGAAGTGGGAGCTGCGATTGCCGTTCCTGGAGGCTGCAGAAGGCCAGGACGCAGGTTTCTCCCTTCCTGAAGGAGAGAGAGCACTCACCTGTAATTCCACGGGAAAATACGGAGCATGAGCTCATTGTTTTGAGTTGAACTCTGTGTGATCAGTGAGCGTTAGTTTTAGAAGAGGTTTAGGTAAGTTTTTGAGTATATAACAATGAGGAACCTTGTCTTTGGATTCCAGAAAGCCTTGGGGGAAAAAAATGTCACCCGAATACTCAGCACAAAAAATGAAGTAGGGAATGCTTCTAGGTATGATCATTGAACAACTTCTGACACTTAACTTAAATCTAGGTATTTACAGTACCTGACATGCCTAAGTGGGCTAAAGACAATTTCTGGGTTTCTCTGCTAAGAATATACACTGACATTGTGGTTTACAAGTTTGTTTTCTTGAATCTCACCTTAAGTAACTTATCTGGTACCATAGGAAAAGCCACTAGGAGAGCCAAGAAGAAAATCCAGCTCCCTTTCCCAGTTTCTTCATCAGAAGAGCATTCTTTCTTTCTAAGGACTACACGTGTTACCTAAGTAAAAAAACAGATGATGGAAATTCAGAGATATAAGAAATGGCTGGCAGAATACTCCAAGGAAAGCTTTATAAAGAATAAACTAATTAGTTTTCTTAAGTGCACAATTAAAAGAAATGAAAAAAATGTGATAAATGCAGCCTAAAACTTGTAACTCGTGATATTCTCACTAGACCTTTCACCGCACTTTCACTTTTTTCTTTGTTTTTGTTTGCTGAACTCAAGGAGAATATTGGCCAGCAGCCTGAATCAAGAAATGACTTGGATGCTTTCCAGGAATTCACAAAGATTTGCCAATGCCATTGGCTGCCAGTGAAGAGGCCAACAGAAGTATGTATAGGAAGAGAAGGTGGTTTAATGGCTGAATCACTTTGTGCTGTGTTGGTAAATTACTTCATAGCGTATCTCAGGTTCCTCTTTTTTTTTCCCCCACAAAAAGAATAAAGACAAATACAAAGAAGTAAGAAAAGAAGTCAGAAAGAGTGTCAAGCAGATAGGTAGATTTACAGATATAGCTTAGTAACGCTTTGTGTCAGTAAAACCTTTTCTATCATTTGCTTTCATCCAATAACTCACAGAATGTCAGCAAGTGTGTGATGATATTATTTCCTTCTCAATGATTAAGAAATAATAACTGTGACATCTTCCATAAAATACAAGAAATATCATTATCTACCGTTCCTGCATGAAGTTGATTATTTGATGTTATTTGCTTGATACGATGTGAAGGAACTGCAAGTTAGCCCTAACTCTGAGTTTCAGAATTTTCATACTATTTGAAGATCTCTGATCTATCTCAGAGTCTTTACTCTGAATACACCCAAAACATCACACATTTTTGTAGGATTCAGCTGTGTCTGTTGGATGTCTTTGTAGGTAAAGGCATGTTCTTTCTTCCAGCCTTGGTCTCTTTTCAACTCCTTTCTAATGGCTTCCTGGAATACGGTACTTCTCCTTGCATACCTAGAAAAAGGTTCTTTCTTTTCATTACCTTGAGTCTTGGCTGCATGTTGGATCCATACTCTTCTGAGGGGCCTCCCAGGCTCTACTGCTGCTGCTGCCTTCCTGCCCCCCATGACCCCATTCTTACCTGACCCCCTCCTTTTCCCTGGACTCTTCTCCCAGGTCCAGGTACTCATCCCACTTTGGGAAAAGTGTAGTCACTGCCCTCCCCAAAAAACTCAGGCTGGCTCTGCGCAACACATTTCTGTCTACTACTCCCAGACCTTTAACAGAACAAAGCATAGTTAGAGGATGTAATTAGGGAACAAATAAGAAAATTATACCATCCAAAAAGATGCCATCTATGACATCTGGTTTTGACTTAGTGTTACAGACTTGTCTACTTAGTTTAATCTGTCATGATTAAACTTTGTCATGACTTTTTCATGATTAATTTTCTCACCCATTATATTTTGAGCAATGCTGTTCTCTAAAACAAATTTTGTATCCAGAAAACACTATCATCACAAGAGATTGTTCCTTGGTTTTCAAGTATTCACCTAGTTCAGCTTTATACCCAAAAGAAAGCAAGACTTATGAGCATCTGGTACAGATATTAGGGTTGGTACCTGATTGTAATTGTTTTAGCAGCATAATTAGGTCTTTGTAGTTATTAAACAATTACAGTTGTCATCATTTTTAAATACTTTGCCTTAAACCTTAGTGGTTTATTGCTAATTGTGTGATTTGATATAAACTTAACTGGTTATGATGGATGAATTAAAGAATGATTGCATCTTATAAAACTACACCTCAGGTAGAGTAGATTTCTTTAACAGATTTTTCTTCCTCTGGGAACAAGACAGAAATAACCACTGCAAGAATAAATATATCCCACTGAATTTAATCTTAACTCTGTTTTAGCTAAGTAATCAGAGCGTGAAATGCAATGGTTAATAATAAATTAATGACACTAGGAAAAAGATCCAGGCAGTAGTATAAGATATATGGTAGAGAGTTATCACAATGATTCTTTAATTTGGGTCATTTTAAATGATAGTTTTATGTTTTTTTGTCAGAAAGGTCAGAAATATACCATTGCTGAGCTGGACTTTATTTAGATTTTTTGAAGGAGTAGCCTGTATTCTGAAGGGGTTTAGTCAGTCCTTTCCATTTCAGTATTAGGTAAGTTCAGGAACTCTGAAAGACAGATAGAAATAAGAAAGGAATTCCATTCCGGGGAAAGAGAAGAATAATACAGAGATCTTAAAGCCTGGCTGTATTTTTATTTTGCAGCTGATGAAGAAAAAAAGAGCACTTTTGAGAATAAAGGATTACTGCATTAGTAATTTTGCAGTCCACACAATGGTGGGATAATGAAGTAGAAAGACTGGCATTACCTCTCACAAATATTTGAGGTGAAAACCATTTCAGACAATGTAGCCATCGATTTAGTAGGTACCACACATTCAATAAAGTGCTTAAGCTTTTAACTTTAGACATATGTCTAAATGCCACAGTGAGTGCTTTGCAGAACAGTGATGCACTTAAGCATAAGCTTAAATGCTTTGCTCATCTGAGACTTTAATGAATACCTCTCTGATAATCTTGACCTAATATAGAACGATCACTGTCTCTAGGGATTACTAGCAGTTCAGTTAAATTCTGGTTTTTCTCAGCTGCAGATGTGAAATAAAATCCTTTAGAGACTTGAGTGTAAACCACAAATTATGCCTCAGAGACATGAACTGAAGTCTGAGATAAGAAAAGCTTGGATTTTTATGCACACAGGCACCCAAACTCAGGGGAAGAAATACAATGCTGTGTGCGTTTTCAAAGTTCATGTGACTTCTGTGAAATTTCCTTTTGTGTTTACTACCTCCTATTCTTTGAGTAATTAGTTTCTTGGCATAAGGCACATCAATGACAATCAAAAGAAACTATTCCTTTGAAGATTGTACTATAAAATAAGCCAGGAAACAGGATTCACAGTTTAAAAAACTTTATGGCATGAAAGGCTCTCCTAGTGTGTTACATACTTGTTTTGCTTAGCCAGACACAGAAAGTTCCGACAAACAGGTTAACTGCCCCTTTCCCGAACACATCCAGTCTTTCCTCTGTAGCAGATATAACTCTCCATTGATTCTTACTAGGGGAAAAATGGAAGCTGAAGTAAATGAAGCATGTTATTGCATATATTCCCAAATATCTGAAAATCAGAACCAGTTCATATGGCTCTAAAAACTGATTAAAACAAGTTAGAAGAAAGACCTTAAAAGAATAGGAACTCTGCATCCAATGAGACCTGCCAATTAAGGTAGCATTTAATCTTAAGAAGGAAAAACAATCTACTTCTATATGCTTTGTCAGCCATACAGTAATCCTGCAATAACAATGAAAAATGTAGTGCAGAGTTTATAACTTTGAAATGTTTATATTTATCTGCACAAAATATGTAATTTTTGCCTTGCTTTAACAGATAGCAGGCATAGCTTGATAGAGGCAGTATCCACAGACATGAGAATAATCTTGCATCTAAATTCAGTTAGACTGTTTTCAAATCGTACTTGAAGTTGCTGCGTACACACACACGTGTGCAAATTAGCTGTATTTCTTACAGCATAGTCTGTATATCCACCAGTTCTGAAATTCAGACATAGACTTTGAAATAGGGTCATTTGAAAGAAAAGTACAAAATTACTTTATGACCTGGAATTTCTTTAAACCATTTATTTTTATCTGCAATTATTCTTAAAAAAAAAAAAAAAGAAAGCAAAAGCAAGAAAAAACGTGCTGGACAGACATGTAGCAGTTTTTCTTAAGTCTTTTGGTTGTGTTACTCTTTGGTTATCATTGCAGCTTTGCAGAAATCAGTTTTGCACAAAACCCATCGGAAACAGCAAGGAGGAATAAAATTTTAAGGGGAAAAAGCCGATAGATTTTGAAATGAGCAAGGAGTTAAAATGCTATCAAAGACTGTCTAAATAGCAAACCTTGGGAATACCTACTAAAGTGAATAAAATCTTTCTTTTGCCAGTGCTCATCACTTAAGTTTTATAAAATGACTGCAAGGTGGTTTGAAAGTGCTACCTTACCATATTTCAGCATTTTGCAATCTCACTTTGGTCAACTTTGAAGTAACAATCTATGATACTTGGGAAGAGAAAAACAGGCCCATAAAGTTTGGAATCAGCAGACTAAGCAGCAGTGCAGCTATTTACCTTACAATGATACTAGTTATAGTAAACAAGGGCACACAAAGATCAGAATCATTCCAGTGTACATATATATGCATATATATATGTGTATATGTACAATCTTCCCACATGCACATTCCCGTATAACCTCAGACGACAGGTTTTGGAGGTTTTTGGGTACTTTCAGTAACTACCATAAGTGTTGTGATGTCATTTCAGTTTGACCTGCCCAGACTCCAAACACAAGCAGAATGTTTTTGGTTCTTCTTCTTTTGACTTCTTTTGGTTTGTTTACTCAATTTGCAGCATTAATACAAGGAGTGGGGTGGGGAAGGAAAGAAGAGAGGGAAGACAGTGTTGATAACAATCTTCCACTGATACACCTAATTGCTCAGTATATCTTGTAAATGTGTGATTTACAGCTCACAGAAATAACTGATCTTTTAATTTATCACACTAATATTGATATAGACTACTCTTTTCATTGTTAAATACATTATAAAATGCAGGTGTTTGTAATCTTGGGGCACGAACTTTTCAGTTTAATTGTTCAAAATTAAAATTTTGAAAGAAAAATCAACAGTATGCATACAGAGAATCTGTTTATTATGAAAGTTCCTAACAACTTTCTGTACAGTCATACAAATTTTTTGCTCTTGCAATGAGTCTTGGCACCACATGGCAACACACGACTTTGGAGTTTACAGTGACATTTCCTCATTTCTGATGAGTTTGTGAGCCCATGGTTTTGGGGTAAATCTGGCAGAGAGCTGGCTCAGGAAAACGGAGGAAATCTGTGTTACAGTGCTTCCTTAATCCACCTACTGTGAACTCTGGAAGCAACTCAATGTAGACTCCTTGTCAGATTCACCACTGCCAACAGAGGAAAGTAAAACCAACAGGAATGTGTGCTTCAGGCTGGAATTAGGTTATTACAGTGTATATTGCCAACACTGTTTTCAAAGTCCTTTTTTTTCTTCTCTGACAGAAATTCTGGTTTACAAGGAGTTTCAGTATATTTGGTTTAATTTATAAAAAAGCAAAATTTTGAAGCATACATATTTGTTCTTAAAACAGAAAGCCTGATTTTCCAACAAACTTCACCAGTTCAGAAATACTGCCTAAACAGTGAGAGGTGAGTTAATGTCATTATTAATTACTCACTCTTTGGCATTTCAAAGGAATTAGAAAGCTCTTTCTCTACTCCTTGTCCATGGCAGAAAACTATTCCTCCTGTTGACATCCAGTAGTCCTTTAGTAATTAACTGTAGTCATGTCCCTTTTAATGAGGCAAGACTTAAGCCCGCATGGACTGAAGTCTGACCTGATTCAACAAAGCACTTTTAACACACACCTAACATAATACATGTGTAGTGCCTTTGAAGTAGGCATGGAGTTGAAGTTGATACAACTCATTCTTAAATCCACTGCCAATTCAATATTGTTCTACAATGTAGATTTTCTAACAAAAAAAGCTCCATCCATTTTCTTTGGCTTATTCTCCAGTCCATTTCTACTCATTAAGTAATATTTGTGATATTAAGCCTGAGTTTACTGCGTCCTACATTGAATCCCCTATTCCTTTGTTAACCCTTAACTTTATATATTTCAAATTACTTTTAACATCAACAAACTCTTTCTCTGTTATGTAGTAATGCTTACTGGGATGTATTTAAGTTATTTGGTGATTAATTCAGGCATGATTTTTTTTCCAGATTCTGAAACATCTGTATGCTTATATATCGAATCACAGGTAAAAATCAAACATATCAGTTCCCTAATCCCAGGGACTGGCAAATGACTTGTATGATTTAGCATATGATTTTTAAACCTGAATGAGGGTGATACACGGAAATCTCCACAGATTTGCACGTTGCAGAGAGAATTTAAATGGTGTAGTCTCAAACAGCAACAGGAAGGCTGATAACTTGATCACAGACTCTTTGTAGGAATTTCAAAGTAGCTTCATTTTATAAGAATTTTTTATTGATAAAAATTTGTTTTAATAGTAATAGGAACATTTTCTTCAATTTTGCCAAAAAGATGGGGATATGTATAAACTAAAAAAAAACCATACTTCTAGCTTTTTAGCAAAAAGTGAAAATACAAAAATATTGTGAGAATTTAAGGCAAAAAGTGCATTTTCTTTTTTCTTTCTCTCTTTTCTAGACATCATACTTTCCCGGTTTTAATTTACTCTAAGTGACTATATTTATTATTGGTGAATAAAAAAATTTCTTGCTCAAATCGAGTGATTAAAATCAGCAGTTTGAACCTTCCCTTGTAAGTATATTCATGTTTGCGTGGAAAAAGAAATATGAAAGATCTCTTCCATCCTGTGAAATTTGTGCCCATATGATCCATCTGGAGTTTCATGCAAAAATTGGTCTGCAGCAGCAGCATGTCTTTCTGGCAAGTTGCTTTTCTGGCTTTTAAACAATTTTCTAAGCAAAACTCCAAAAGGTTGATACCGAGTGACAAGCTTAGGTGACTGTTGGACTAGCAATTAACCAAAGCAGGCCACTTTTTGCTAATTAATATCCCTACTGCTAGTAAATTTTTCTTTCCAGCATTAAAATGTTGTTAAAGTTCTCAGTTGTATGTCAATGCTGCATTAAGCTGATATTACAGTAATCAACTGTGAAAGGCCCCAGATGTATTGCGGAGGAGAAAAAGGAAGCCTTTTATCAAAAGCCAGTTCCTGCTTCCTGAACTATGATACAGCTTCTAAAGTTTTCCTCCAGATAATAGACCGCAGTCAGAGCTCAGAACATGGGAGAAGGGAAACACACACGTACGTGCACATATATTCCAATAGAGTACGATTCTTCTCACACAGAAGCAGATGTAGCAAGTGAGGTGCACCAGCTAAATGAAAGCAAAGAAAGATAATTTCCCTGAATCTAGTAAAAAGTCTACAGAACAGCAATGTAATTGAACTGCTTCTGGAAACAAGAATAAGTTCTGTTCGAGTGAAGGTGCCATAAAAAGAGGCAATCTTTAAAGTCATAGTAGTATTTTACTCTGATACAATGGCACTCTTCATGTTAACTTGGAAGGTCAAGATACGAAAAAAAAGGACATACTAGGCTTAGAAAGTGTTTTGTGCTCTTTGCCAAATATTCCAAAGGGGTTTGAATGAGTTTAACTATAGTACTGCCTAATTCCATCACATAAAATTACATACACGCCAAATACTAAAGAAAATGTGTGATTTTGTGTTATTTTTAGCTTTGCGTATTTTTCCTCCACTTTTATTCATTTCACCTTTGAGACTTAAGGTAAACTCCAAGCAGAGACCAGAAAAGCAAATCATTTCCTTTTAATTACTCCTCCAGGAAATCAGTTAATGGAGGTTCACCCTGGGTCATGTAAAACTGCTATCACAAATCTTTAAGCCACAAATGAACTAGGAGAAGAAATCTGTCTGCCACACATGGTGTGACTTTGGGTGATTTTTCCCAGGTGCTTCTTTCACTAATTGATAAAGGGTAACAAATGCTCTATGTGTGGCAAAAAAAAAAAAAAAAAAGACCAATACATTCACATTCTCCTTCCTATATAACTCATATCCTGTGCTTTTTCCATAATTAGGTCATTTGATACAAAACCAACACGGTGTATATTAAAAGGATTAAAAACTGGCTGATATGTTTCAAAAATTAATTGTTAATAGGGAAATATCCTGAAACAGGTGCACTCCCTGTGGGTCCTAAAGGGATCCATTTATATACGCTGCTGTTTAATTCCTTTACTGGAGGAAAACCTGATATATTCTTGCTGCTAAAGTTAGTAGATGACAAATGGATTACAAGTAAAGAGGAAGAAAGAGGGGAAAAAAACCAAAAAACCCACCAGAGTAATCCAGACAGCTTGATAACATGGGCACAAATATACAACTGCTGTCTTAATATGATGAGCTGTAAAGCAAGAGATCTGCGCAGGGATGCAAGGGTTCTGGCAGGGATTAGAAAGGTCACAGTAGATAATAAGCCAAACATGAGCTCTTACTGCAGATCTATAGCTGAAAGGGCTAAGGAAATCCTTGGATGTTTAAACAGAGGACTATCAATTAGGAAGGATACATTACCTTTGTATTTGGCACTCATGCAATTGCAAAGCTTTATCCACTTTTTGGAGGTCTAGAAAGATGTTGATTGGTTGGAGAGAGTTCAAAGCAGAAGCATGAGATTGATTAAAAGACGGGAAAACGTTCATTACAGTGAAAGACTTAAGGAGCTAAATCTGTTTATCCTAACAGCAGTAAGAAGAGATCTAATCATAGTAAGTATTTAAACGGAAAAAGAATGTTCTTAATAGAGACTTCTCAGTCCACTTATAAGTGTAATAAGATAAAACTGCTTAAAGTGAAAACCAGACCATTTCAGTCTCCAGCTAAGTAAATCCAGGAGAAAATTAAGAAAACAAGAAATACGTCTCTGTGCGTTGCATTGCCTTTGTATAGAAAAGGGAAATGTGTCACTAGTAGTTTTCATCTCTTTTAACACTGTACAACAACTGAATTTATGAGAAGAGAGCTATTCAATGAAAACTTTAGACACATTTTTTTGTGAAGTCAAGGGTGACAAATCCAATGTCTTAACAGAATTCTAGAATGAAAGAGGTATCATGGACGGTTTACAAAAATAAAAAATAACAAAGAAGGAATTGGCATGCAATATTCAGGAAGACGAAATAAACAAGTAAAATCCAAAGGAAAGAAGAAGAAATTGTTCAATTCTAAAATAGGAGCTGTTTCATACCTCAGGCATGCATATGAGAATACAGTGTGATTTGTATTAGTCCAAGTGTGACTGCAAATCTGTTCATCTTCCAGTCTTACATACGAAATTTGTGGTACAAAGATTTCACTTGTAGGAATCACTGAACGTTCAAGCTGAATTCCATGAACAAATGTAATATTTCTGGTTTTCTCCAATATATGTGCCAACCTTCATGATTTTTTGCAAGCCTGTGGTCACTGTGCAATTCAGTAAATGTTTCATACTGAATCCAGTTCCAAATATTTCATGTCCAAAGGCCATGTCCTTCAATGATACGAATCACTGTACTTATTCAATTAACCTGCTGTGTTGCTGGGTGTAATACTTGAGACTTCTCTAGATTTCAGTAGAACATATTTTCATGAGTCCCGTTAGATTCCCATGAAATCTTGACTCTTCCCCTTTGCTACTGCACTTGGCAAAGACCCACTATGTACTTACCATGTAAGAAATGGAGTACCTTTCAGGAACACAATAAATTCTAAGTCCAGGTTTTGTTTATTGTGTCACTTGACATAGGTTTAGAAAATAAGTTCCCCTCCTTCTTACGCGATAAAACATCTGCTCATTCAGTTCAACCTATGTAGGGTTAGAGTCCCATCTTCCTGTTTTCCTGACCTAACGCTGGTCTGTTGTTGGTCAGACGTACTTTGAAAGATATGCGAGACTGTTCTGTGAACCACAGGATAGGGCAGCACTATATAAACACTTCTCAGTCTTCCAAATCCTTATTCAATTAGCTAAATGTGAAAAACAGTATGATGATAATAACTGTCTTGACTGAAAAGACAAACACACATGCATCAGCGCATTTCATTGGTAGATAAATCCTCCAAACATTGCTGCAAGAGCCACTAACAAGGTCACTTCACATTCAGTAACTACGGAATTACCGTCTTTCAGGGAATTGCTTTGTGCTGACCAGGATCTAAATTTCTCTTTAAAGTTAAAATAGAGTTATTGTTCCCCTTGATTGTAAAGCAGGCTTTCATATTGGGGATAAATGCAATATGAATGATTCATGGTTCTTCTAAAATTGAAAGATGAGCAACATCATAAAGAAATGGAGCATTAACATTAACGCTTTATTATATAAGACAGTGTTGAAACTTTATATTAATGGAAATAAAGACATTGTTCAGTCCATTTAGAGGATGAAGATGCTTTTTTAGTCAAATCAGGGGAGTGTGGTTATAATCTTTGAAAAGCAGACAATGTACATTCTCACATATGGAATAATGAAATACACTAATTAAATAGTTATATTAATTAGCCAGTGGTAATCAGTGGATTCAGCTAAAGGATGCATTAAATAAATTGATGGTGGGAAGAGTAGAAAAAGAAAACCAAGACCAAAAATAAGCCTAAATAATATCCTTCTATTCTTAGATAGTACCCCTAGAATTTGCTTTTTTATGTTCTTCCAGCTTTCTTAGCTTGTAAATGAAAAAAGTGTGAAATCAGAAGGATTTCACAATAAGAAACCATGCAAAACCGTCCTGGATGCAAACAGGTGCAATTAAAATGATGGATTTCCATCATATACAGAAAAGGTTTGAACAGCATAGTCTCAAACAATTTAGTCTTAAGAGCGATTCTTTGCCAACTGCTCTTGTCTTCCTGAATATCAAAAATACTGGACTAACGCCAAGGGCTGTTGCTGCATTGCTAACAATATACAAGTGGTTCACATACTGTAAAGCGGAAAATATAAGGAGAGAGAGAAAAAAAATGGAGCTTCAAATCCGTTTCAACAATAGTATGAGAAAATAAGATACTTTATGTCTGGAATTTTGGAAAAGCCAGAAGGTAACAAAAGTTTGGTTGTTGTAAGAATTTCTTCTTCTGCTTCATGTTTAAGGCCTATATATTTAAAACAGATGAGTGTTCATTTTTATAGTTTCCAAATGTGAAAAGCTGGAAATAATTAAGCCATTATTTTCACAACAACTCATTTAGGCAAATAAATTTTTTCTTTGTTACGGCTAGGTGTTTAAAAAAAAAGCATTACCTTTTTTTCAAACTGGCAGTAATTACAGCCAGGTCAGAGGGAAGATCCTTGCACTAGGCTAGCAGATGTCTGAGAAACTTACTACAGCAAACTAAAATACAAGAAAAAAAGATACAGCAGCTGCTGTCTTTGACGGAAAGTACACAGTTAGACACTGCACAGCAAGCTTTTATCTGTGACTCTCATAAACTTAATGGAAGATAACTACTTCCAAATGTCTTCTTAAGGGCTAAACACTTGTGTAATTTTGTATTTTCCAGGAGGATAACTTACATGAGTAACAATACTGTTCCTGGTAAACCTCACTCCTAGTGACTTCATAATTAATCTGTAAATGATGAGACATATAAAAGAAAAGCGCATTATTTGAATTACATTAAACATGAACTGAGAGAAAATCTGCAGTTTATACCTGATTAGATAGTAGAGGCATTTTAGGTAAGTCCTTTTGGAAGTTGCCATAAAGAGCTAAGGTAAAAGTGTGGTCTTAAAGAATCACAGAATGGCTGAGGCTGGCAGGGACCTCGGGAGGGCGCCTGGCCCAACGCCCCCGCTCCAGCAGCGTCACCCAGGACCACTTGCCCAGCACGGTGTCCAAGTGGCTTTTGAGTATCTCCAGGGACGGAGACCCCACAGCCGCTCTGGGCAGCCTGTGCCAGGGCTCCGTCACCCTCACAGTAAAAAAGTGTTTCCTGGTGTTCAGAGGGAAGCCCCTGTGTTTCAGTTTGCGCTCATTGCCTCTGGTCCTGTCACTGGGCACCACTGAAAAGAGCCTGGCTCCATCTTCTTTGCGCTTTCCGTCGAGTATTTATACACATTGATAAGATCCACCCTGAGCCTTCTCTTCCCTAAGCCGAACAGTGCCATCTCTCTCAGCCTTTCCTCATAGGAGAGATGCTCCAGTCCCTTAATCATCTTTGTGACTGTTCGCTGGACTCTCTCCAGTAGCTCTGTATGTTGCTTGTACTGGGGAGCCCAGAACTGGACAGAGTGCTCCAGGTGTGGCCTCACCAGTGCTGACTAGAGGGGAAGGATCACCTCCCTTGACCTGCCAGCAATGCTTTGTCTAATGCAGCCTGGGACACTGTTAGCCTTTTTTTTTCCGCAATGACACATTGCTGGCTCATGTTCAGCTTAGTGTCCACCAGGACCCTCAGGTCCTTGTCTGTCAACTTGCTTTCCAGATGTACTGGTGCCTGGGGTTGTTCCTCCCGAAGTGCAGGACTTTGCACTTCCCTGTCTCAGTCTGTCACTTGCCAGCCTGCTTGCAAGAACTGATTTCAAGTATGGTGGGTATGTCATCTTTGGAAGAGTGTCCTTTGGGCCAAAGCTTGCTGTCTGGAGATTGCCTATAATTTTCCTTTCTTCAGATCTATAGATATATTATTAAGATATGGGGAAATGGTTAGCGACCTGCTACACCACTTAGACACACACAAGTCTATGGGGCCAATGGGATCCACCCAAGGGTACTGAGGGAGCTGGCGGAAGTGCTTGCCAAGCCGCTTTCAATCATTTAGCAGCAGTCCTGGCTAACTGGGGAGGTCCCAGTTGACTGGAAGTTAGCAAACATGATGCCCATCTACCGGAAGGGCGGACAGAGGATCCAGAGAACTACAGGCCTGTCAGTCTGACCTCTGTGCTGGGGAAGGTTATGGAGCAGATCATCTTGAGTGCCATCACACGGCATGTACAGGACCACCAGGTGAGCAGGACCAGTCAGCATGGTTTTATGAAAGGCAGGTCCTGTTTGACTAACATCTCCTTCCATGACAAGGTGACCCGCTTAGTGGATGAGGGAAAGGCTGTGGATGTTGTTTACCTAAACTTTAGTAAAGCATTTGACACCATTTCCCATGGCATTCTCCTGGAGAAACTGGCTGCTCATGGCTTGGACAGGTATAGTCCTAGGAGATCAAGTGCATCCTCAGTAAGTTTGCAGATGACACAAGTCGGGTGGAAGTGTTGACCTGCTTGAGGGTAGGAAGGCTCTGCAGAGGGATCTGGACAGGCTGGATAAAGGGACCAAGGCCAAATGTATGAGGTTCAACAAGGCTCAGTGCCGGGTCCCGCACTTGAGCCACAACAACCCCATGCAACGCTACAGACTTGGGGAAGAGTGGCTGGAAAGCTGCCCAGAGGAAAAGGACCTGGGGGGGTTGGTCGACAGCCGGCTGAATGTGAGCCAGCAGTGTGCCCAGGTGGCCAAGGAGGCCAACAGCATCCCGGCTTGGATCAGAAATGGTGTGGCCAGCAGGACTAGGGCAGCGATCGTCCCCCTGTGCTCGGCACTGGTGAGGCCGCCCCTCGAATACTGTGTTCAGTTTTGGGCCCCTCACCACAAGACAGACATGGAGGTGCTGGAGCGCGTCCAGAGAAGGGCAATGAAGCTGGTGAGGGGTCTGGAGCACAAGTCTTATGGGGAGCGGCTCAGGGAACGGGGGTTGTTCAGCCTGGAGAAAAGGCGGCGGAGGGGAGACCTTATCGCTCTCTGCAGCTCCCTGACAGGAGGCTGTAGCCGGGTGGGGGTCGGTCTCTTTTCCCAAGTAGCAAGTGACAGGACAAGAGGAAATGGTCACAAGTTGTGGCAGGGGAAGTTTAGATTGGATATTAGGAACAATTTCTTCACAGAAAGGGTTGACAGGCATTGGAAGAGGCTGCCCAGGGAAGTGCTTGACTCACCATCCCTGGAGGTATTTAAAAGACATGTAGATGTGGCACTTAGGGACATGGTTTAGTGGTGGACTTGGCAGTGCTAGGTTAATGGTTGGACTCAGTGTTCTTAAAGGTCTTTCCCAACCTAAATGACTCTATGATTCTGTGATTCTATGATTCTGTACTAATGTGCATTACGGATGGCTTTGTAATCTCATTTCTCATTTTCAGCCAGGCATTCCTGGTGACTTAAAACTATAACACAAATACCCCAAATAATTGAAAGTTATCAAAAATACATTGGTTTATGTCACTATTTTTCTAATGTATCATTTCCTTTGGTTTGTAACTGGAAGGTAACATAAGGACTTCAGTGTCATATGCTCCCTGGGTACTAGCTGAAATACTGTGAAACATCAAACCAGCAGTTCTCTCATTTGCTCAGCCTGAACTGAGTATGACCTACTCAGTATTTCTGGCTTCCCATTCAGAAACAAGAAATATTGATGATTTACAGCATCAAGTCATTTATGGCCAAGGTAACACATCATAAATGATGTTACATGTTGTTAAAAGTCATAAAGTGCTGAAAAAATAATTTCTTTTTTTTTAACACAAAAAGATTAGATTTGTTTTAGGAGGAACTGAGTCAATGTAGGGCTTATGTGAACTACAGGATACCTATTCTGGCACCAAGCTTCACAGACTACTGGAATACCTAACAAACCTGACTAGTTTGACATATTTTGCCAGGTTTGACGGGTCTCCAATCCAAAAGGAAGAATCTGCTGAACAAAACTCTTTTCTGTGTGCTGAAATGCCCTGCATCAAAACCCTAGCCCACCGAATGCTTTTAAACTTTATCCTGACTATGAGTCTCATATATGCAATTAAGGCTACAAAAAGACTTTGACAACAGTATAATAGTGTTTTACATCTCCAGGATTTCCATAAAAGATTAATTAATCAATTCTCTTAATACCCAAAACCAAGGCTAACTTTACAGATGTAAGACAAAGATGTCCAGTGACTTGCCTGGAGTCAGAGAAAAAAAATAGTGTTCATAGTTGCAATGTCAGTACAGATGATTAGAATTTATACAGAAGAAAGATGGGGCGGGGGGGAATGTAAAACGCATTTAGAAAAAGCAATCACAAATCTTAGTGAGTTATTTTGGTGATCTTGACCCCTCCAAAAAATTAGATCAGAGGTATTTGATATGAACTACAAGGTTCTATATCACATAGAAGGTTGAACAAATCACATTCATAGATGAGCCATAATTTTCAGGACATTTAATGACTATGGAGTTTTCATTTTTAATTCTTCATAATGAGATTTTCACAGGCAAGTAATCTTGTATGGTTTTGTCTTTTCTATATTTTATTCTGGTCTTTTATTTTAATAGATATGCTTTTTGAAAAAAAAAACAAAACAAAACTAAAAAATAAGACCCCTCTGTCTCCATCTGCCCCCCATTTTTAAAGCCTGGTAAAGCATGTGGGCTTGTTTTTTTATAATCATGTTTTTTCAAACTTTTTTCCAGATTTTTGTCAGAAGGCCTTTTTCATGTTAACAGGGTACAAGGCAAAAAAATATATTTAGAAAAGGAAGAGTGTTAAAATGAGTTTATAATAGCTTTATGCATGCATAGATGTCAGAGCAAAATTGACCACAACAGGAGACAAAAAAGAAACTGCAGAATTTTAGTGGATGTTTATGGCATCAAGCAAGGATGACTTGTCCCCTGAAATGCTATTGAACACCTCAAAAAAGGCCAAGGGACATAGTTTTGCCTTTTCTCTGTGCTTCTTAGGTTTACTGTAATAGCAAATAATAAATACAAAAAGTCAATCATTTATTTTCCTCATGGAATTTTATTTTATTTCCTTTCTACTAATCACAATTTTAAACCTTTAAATCTCATTACACTTCCCTTAAAATACCTAATACCGCTAATCAATTTAACCTGCGTATTAAAAAATAAAATATGCTGTATGCTAGAGCTTTGTGACTTTTTTAACAGTATCTCTGCAAAATGCTTTCTGTCTCAGACAAAACCTTTCATGTAAGGATTTTATGAGCCTTGCTATACTAATGTATTGTTAGTTAAAACATTTCTCATTTCAATGTTCTTCAGCTATAATAGTTAGGAAAATATGTTACAAAAATATCTATATCTTGAATAGTGGAAGTATATAGATATAATTTGCTATTAGAAATATTCTAACTTTGACTTTAGGGATAGGAAAAGGTTTTCAAAGATGATATGCCACTGTTGTTTAAATAATTTTTTGAGGAAGATATTCAAATTCTATTATTAAGAATCAAACTGTAATGTACCTAAATTGTTAGATGAAAACTTTAGACATAGGAAGTGAATTTAACTAAATAACATGTGATTGCCTAAATGACACAAAACACTGAGAAGATAAAATTTAAAAAATTAATTTTCCATTAATTAGGAGACATCTCATAATACTATGTAAATGTAAGTAACATTGATGCTTTTAAAAAAGTTAGATTAAAAAAACAAAAACCCAAGATCTACCATTTTCTTGTTGGTGTTTTACTATTTAAAATACACATAAAACATCAAACAAAGTAAAACATAGCTAATAAGACACTGTCCAAATCCACGGATATCAAAGTTAGTGCCCATCACAGAAGCTAGATTTTTTGCATTGCCTGTGTCTGTAAAATACACCTAGCACTTTAAAACCACATTAGCCTTTAGCAAGTTTTGGGGGTGGGGGGGAAGTCTTGCTTTCTTAGTTTTCTGAGAAAAAGTCAGAGTTATTTTCTTATACTTTTGTGTCATTACTGCATGTTTTGATAGTAACATTTTAAAAATTTTTGTAGCTCGATGTTAAACATACTCTGTTCACAGTCAGGCATCAAAGCAAATCTAGCCCAATGCTGTTTCCACTAAAGTCAGCAAGAACAGTAAATGCCCAAAGAGTTCAAAGCTGTGCAGGTGTACATCAGATGAAAACAAATGAATCAGCCCTCTCACATAATTTAAACTACAGCTCAGTGTTTAAAACACATACTTCCACAAGCTAGAATTGAAAGAAATGTATATGGATATAAATTACTTGGAATTTTCCCAGTAAATAAGTGAAAAGTTATTTTGCACAAATGTTTTCTGTAATTATATATGCATAGGGGAAATCCATAACATTAAATAAATTTCAAATTCACACTTCCACTTGTGTGTGGTGGCCTGATGTTAGTATACCTGCAGGTAGTATAAAATTAAATGATTCTGAGTGACTTTCGCTGTTCTGTTAAGCTAATATATTATTTTGCTTCCTTGTTAATAAAGAGAACTTTAGAAAATGGCAAACTCCAAGAACAGGCCTATTATCTGATAACTTAAATGGTATCTATCTTGTGGTATTGTAACAAGAAGAGCTATTGAACTATGACTATAATAGATTTTAAAAGTCCTCATCCAAAGATTTATGCCAATTTTTTCCTGTAATTTTTTTTTTTTTTTTTTTTACATCTTTGGTGTGTGGGAGATAGTTTTTCCTGTAGTGTATTAAAGTGTATTACTAATTATGTGTTTTTCTTTTATTTAAAATGGAGAAACACAAGTTTAAATACTGGATGGGTATGAAAAAAATTTGTCAACAGGTAAAACATTGTTGAAAATTAAGAATTTCAAGTCTTGTAGAGGAATAAATAAAAGACACATGATTCAAGTCTGATTATAAAAATAATTTATTAATCTCAATAATGTAAGGAGTGAAAATCCAGTATGTCCAGGAATGTATGCAACATTACTTAGTATGGCTGTGCCAATTATCTTTTCTGAGTTAGAAGACTCAAGTTCTATAGTCTCAGGAGGTTTATTATCCAAATGTTACATAAAATAAGGATTTTTGAAATGAAAAATTTTTAAAAATCCAAGACTTCTTCACGTTACATTTAGGTCTTGAAATTCCCTCTTCAATTGTTACAACTTTTTACAGTATACCTTCCCTGAGTGCAAAGACTTTGGTTATTGAGTCACTGCATTAATACATCTGAAATTTTCACCAAAAAAAACAGAAATAAGACCAATAGTTTTTCTTTGGATTTTGTGGTGTCTTACGATGAGAAACTATGGCACGTAACAGAAAAATAAGATACAAGTGTAACACATTTCTAGAGGAAAATATCACTTATTGGGTGGTGGAACCTGAGACTGAAGACACTGAATTTTGTCAGTGTTGTTTGTTGAAATTTTATCTTCAGTTATGGATGGGTTGCTATTTGACTTGAAACGTTTGATTGGATGTACAGGAGGGTAAAAACCCAACAATATTAGTGTTTTCGTCAGATACTTTTTTTTTCTTAATTTCCAAAACATTTCTTATTCTTTTGCTTAATGTATTAAAAATAAATCCTCCAAAACAGGCAAAGTTTGAGGTCTACTCCTATCTTCTATCTACCAAAATAAATAAAAACTTATTTCTTCATTACCTCTTACTTCCATTTAGGCTGTGAAAGCCTTCCTAATACTGAGAAATGGATGGTAAATATACATGACCTGGTATATGGTAAATATACATCATATATCACTCTGAAATTTAAAATCGGTCATGAGACAAATATGTTGCAGACATTCTTACAGAAAATGTCACCCATCAAGAACTACCATCGATTTAATCAGAGAGATGGATATCAAAACAGTACCGGGGGGGGGGGGTGGGGGTGGGGCAGGGGAAGTATTTGTGGAGTAAGCAAAATAAAGCTTCTTAGAGCTTAGTGCACCAAAACCACTTGCTTGTGGCTTATATTGTGAAATGAACCGGTGTGTGAGAGAATTATGTGCTGTATTTACTTCCACTCTCTAAATAATCTTCCAGTGGTGACTCAGCCAAATAAGGACTAGCAGAATGCAAAGTCCTGCTTGTAAAGATGAGGCCAGATGCCACTCATTCAGAAAATTATGCTATTGATAGGAAGATCTACAGGGACCAGTTCCAAGATCTGAAAAAACTTCTCAGAATCATTTGAATTATTTTTAATTTTACTGTAGAAATATTATCTTGCTGCAGTATTTGTACAGAAACCTTGATAGCCTGATCATTACAGTTTTGAGAGTCACACGGAAAAAAAGTTATCTATGCACTACAGTGTAACATCTATTGCAGTTATTTACCCTGTATTTTATTAAGAAGTTCTGTTTCAAACTTCATCTGGTGCATAAAATTCACACACTTTTTCAGGGGACATTAGCGCTACTATCCAGATGTGATTAATTTTAGAGTGAATTCCAGAGAGAGCATAAGGATTACAAATGTTGAAAAAGATAATACAGAATTGCATCTTTTTTCAGGGGAAAAATAAAATGACCAGAGAAATGCTGATTTTTTCCAAATCAGTGAAAAAAAGCACCTCAGAAATTAAGTCAACACCTTTTGTATGTTTAATCAGTGATGACAGAAAAGCAAAGCCAACATCAACAAAAGATAGATAAACTAGTCTGAATGTAGTAAAATTCAAATAAAACTTAAGGTCAAAACAGCTTTTGAATTAAAATTGAAATCTTCCTTGGTCGGTAAAAGTGTGCTTGATGTTCTTGTTACTTCTCTGTTGTACACACACCTCCATAATTCCCCCCTTTTTTTTCCCTAGAGGCCAAAATATTTAAATGCCACTAAAAAGTCTTTTGCTTTTAGCTTAAGAGGCTGTTGAGAACTGTGCATGAAAGCATGATCTTCCAAGCAGATTTAAACTTGTTCTTATAAATTCATCAGTTTTTGAAGTATATTTATTTGAACAGTTAGTCTTTTGAGATTTTTCCATTGTGAATAGTTATCTGCCTTATTTGATCATTAAATAGTGCCTCATAATTAAATATAAAAGCATAAAAAATTATCTCATCCTGAGACTTAATACTGATTAAAATTTCAGTTTAAGAACAACATGGAGAAAGAGAGTGGTACTAAGAAACTGTATTGCACTTGATCCCAACATCTTTTTCAAAACCAAAAATAGTTCTGTTAAAGAAAAGTAAAAGCTTTTCTCTTTTCTCTGTCGAAGTTCCACCTTGACGAGAACAAACCTTTTTGCATATTTCAATTCTCAGCTCCACTTTATCAGATTTCTTATCTAAAATATTACTTGAGTTATTATTGCTACATAAACTTTGCGTATGTAGGAGAATTATTTCATCCAAAATCATCACAAGAACTAAGAAGAAAAAAACCAGGGAATAAGTTATGGTAATAGAGCCTTGAGTTTAAAGTCTTCCTTGTCTCTTGCCTAGAATTCTCTTCAGTTGTAAGTTATCTATCCTACTTTATTTGCCAATTTGGTTAGTGTATGATTTTCTCACCCTAATACAGGCAATATTGATGACTGATTAAGCTAATTAATTTCACAAGAGTTTGGAATTTACCTAGGATAATACCGAAAAGGGATTGCAGGTAATATCAAAGCAGCCATCTGGGGACAAAGCCTTCCCACTCTTTTGCTTGCTTAGCCTTTCCTTTTCTGCCTCTTTCCTGGTGGTCAGCAACATGCTGCACAGATGTCTGCCTCACGTGCCCATAGCTGCTTTTCAAGTGGTTTCCACAGCATATGCTCTGAGTTGAGATCTCCAAGAAATTTTGCCTGAAAAATGAAACCAACTCACTTGGGACTTCCGTCAGTTTCGGGAAAAAACAGGAGAAACCATTTTCGTTAGGAGATCGTGGGGTTTTGTGGTTACCAAAAATTTTCAAGGCTGATGTTTTGGTTTTGGGGTGCGCAATCCCGATGGAAGGAAATATAAAGATCAAACTGTAGAAATGCATTGTCACAACAGATTTATGTTAGCTACGTATTATTTACAACCCAAAAAGTGAAAGAAATGAGATTTTTTTACAAGTGTAAAAGCAATATTGATGAAAGAACAATTAGAATGTGCATTGCAAATTGTTTGCTTTTGCTCATATTGTCTGTCAGTAAATTGACTAAATGTATCACTCTCAGAAAACTTTCTGAGTTCCATAATGATATTATTTCCGATGAAGGAATCCGTTTTAATGCCTTTGATCCAGAGTTCATAAAAGGCAATAGAAGTCTCGGTGCAGCAACACTTTCCACACAGGAAAAAATGACATACTGCATATATGCCTTCTCAAACGGTGAAGTCTGTCTGTGGTATTTTTCGTAAGACAGTATAGGCAAGGATAAAAATATGCATTTATTTAATTGTGGGTTTGTAGAGCATTTTCTTTTGTCTTGACAGAACTCTCTCTTTGCTGTTTGTTTAATACTTCTTCAAGATTTTCAGATAAATTAGATAATTACAGAATACACTGGGCAAATCTGTATGGCATCTTTCATGTCATATGATGATAATCATTTCCCCTAGACATATGATGATTCTAATTACTTTAGCCTCCTTTGAATTATAGCTAACCAAACATTAATCAATGCAGATTTTTAATAATTACAAAAATTAATCTTCCAAGAGAACATTTTGTAAATGCTCCATTCAGAAAAAAGTTCTGACTTCTATTTTACCCTGTAGAAAATATTTTTACCAAGTTAGTGAATATGTGGTATGTTTTATGTCGTTTTTAGATGAACAATGTTCAGTTTACATAAACACTGTTATGAAATGTACTAGATTTTCCCATCCATGAGCAGATATTCATGTTGTAGTGACATTAAGACGTGTTAGCAATAAGGACACGCATGTGGTAGTTATTGGGATACAATATCTTGAAGATGTGAACTGTCGTTTCTGTCTATTATAAATTGTTTAACATCATGTCTTTATCTGGTATATGCACACAGGGAAATTATTACAAAATAAGGACAGATAACACTATGTATCATCAAATAAATCTTAAAGAAAACTAAAAGTATATATTACTTTTTTTAGCTGCGCTAAAACTGCAGTAGCCTTGTAACACTCCCCCACCCCCCAAGGTCAGTGACTATCCAACTCTCTTGCCTGCAACTAGGGAAAAAAAGAGAAAAGCTCAGGTTTTCAAATGCATTTAGGCACTTAGTACTCTTCTAAACAGTAGCTAGCTCTTGAATACTAGAGTGAATTAGGGTATATTCTCTTAACATGCTTCTTACATTGATGTTACCTCATCTAAGTTAACTGTGTTTTCCATGCTTCTGAGCTATTGGTTTGCTACGCGTAAACATTGGGACAAATGCAAATGTTCCCGGTGTCCTACCTTAAAGTGGTGTCACAGCTGATCAACACCTCATTCTTTGGATCCCATCTTCAAAATCTCAAAGGAGCTAATGACTGTTACATCTACTTTTTTTCAATCAAAAGCACATTGGTTAAATGAGATACTTCTCATCTGTTGTCACATTGCCTGTGGACTTTTATATTTCCTTTAAAACTTCCCTTTTATTCTGTTACATATTTAATGAAATGCAGCTAAAATAACAAAACAGACCTGATTAATTTATCGTTGCCACACAAGAACTGGAAATAGCCTCTAGGCAATGCATTTTTGCTATCTCTTACGGGTAATAAAGCATTCATACAGTGATGTATTGATTTAACCTCACACATGTCACTGAGTAACCTTTTTTACAGTATGCAAAGCGCCTTTTCTAAGACACCATAGAGCACATTTTCAAGGTGCTACACAAGAGTTTTAGCCACGTGACTCCCATAAAGATCAGCCAGAGTTCTGTGAATATCCATGCAAACTTTTGAAATCATGCCTTTACTTGATCAATTACTGCAAAATCTTTATAGCTGAGGTAGCATTTTCAAAGAAACAAGTTTCTGACTCAGTTTGATTTAAACATTATGGTCTGATTTACAGATTTATTGAAACTGATTTATTGGAAAACTGTTCTGGAACAATACTATTCCTCCAAAATATTAAGTTGGAGTGTTGAATGATAAGTTCTAGTTTGCCTTTAGTACTTCCCTCTACAAGTGACATTTTTTTGTTGCAATATTTCTTATGATGGAACAACAGGTTATAATGACATAATCAGAGCCTGTCCTCAGTTCTCCAGATGTCTTTTTCTTTTAGGTGATACCTTCAAGCAGGGAAGAGACCAAGATGCCATTCCGAGATGCTGTGACTATTCATGTTTTGTAAAAGCAAACATTAGAATGAAGATTTTCTCAAACTGAAACCATAGTATTGCTTTTTGCCTATGTGGTTCCTTGTTCGATTCTTACTTTCATTTTTCAACAGTGAAAAGTAGCCATTTACTTTGAAATGAAGAAATAATTACATGTACTATGTTTACTAGACAATTTTCCCATTCTCTCTAACTTTACACTAATTTTATTATTGTGAAATCTCATTTATTTAGATTTTTGCCCATAGAGTAATGTTACCTAGACACTAAGACAAATGCTCCTATAGAATTGCAGATAAGACTAACAAGTTTATTAATATCAGTCATTTAACTTTAGGTATTTCAAAATGGTACATCAGAGCACCTCTTTTTCTCTATAACACACTTACAAACTTTGGGTTTTAATTATAGGTGCTCGTTCCTATATTCAATGTCTAAGTTTATATTGTCTGGAACTTCACATTTTACCACCAAAATGTCCAGGAATATAAACTGTCAGGAGATCCCTGAAGCCTAGACAGAGATTAGGAAAAAAAAAAGAAGAAGAAAAGATTAATTAATTTTCTTTTTCCAAAACAGTTTTCTCTGTCTGTAGAATCCAAAGTTAATTTGAAAGTGTTGGGGGAAGTGCACTCTCTTTCTCAGATTTTGTTTGGGACAATGCACTCTGAAATGTCAGAAGGATAGCTAACATCCTAAAAAAACGGAATTCTTCCAAAACGAGATGTGGCACAAGAACAGGCTTCATGGAACAAGAACCATTATTGTACCAATAAGCAAAAATTAATGTAGATTTTTACAAGATCTGCAGTCTCTCTCCTGGTAAAGAACAGCCCTATTGACTTTGACACTTAAGTCAGCATATCTTGCAAATGCTGGAATAGTGTGTGTAGCTTTAGCATCAGACAGGGTTACATCTACATCTATGTATGCTAACAAGCAGTGAAACGTGAGGCTGAAAGTAGATTTATTTTTTGTGCACAGGCAAGGAGGAAAAAGAAATTATTTTAATCCTTTCTGCCAGCCATATCCATATAAGAGAACTGTATAGCAACTACAGGAACAAAGTGGCTGAGTGAAACGGGGAAGCTCCGGTTCTCCGAGCCAGGGTGCAGCACCTGAAGTCAGGGGAACTCCCTGCAGCAACGCAGAGCTCTGCCAGCAAGCAGAAAATTGCCGGTTGGAAACTAACAATAGCAATACCTACGTGAGCAACGTGTGTGGATGATTCAACACAGCTATAAGGTTACAATGTAATGCGTTTTGCTGGGTAATTGTTCCCAAAGAGATCATCGGGGAGGCAGAAATGAAGAGTAGGGTGAAGAATGGACAGGAGGGGAATCATGACTTCTCTTACATCATGTTAGAAATTTTTTTGCTCTTCCTTTTTATTTTTTCTTTTGGTTTTATTTTTATAAAATAAAAAGGTTACCAGCGCACAAACATGTTATACTTCTTGAAATATATATGGACTATAATCTTGAAGGTGGGTGGTTTGGGTTTTGTTGTTTTTTCCCCACAGACTATCACAAAGCAAAAAACATTCTTTTTTTTTTTTTTTTAAACTTTTACATAGCTACAGCACAGGTAAATAAGTGGGCCAATCTAGTCAAAAGTACTCAGAAGTTTATTTTGGAAACAGCTTTATTTGGTAAATATTGTCGTTAAATTCTCAGAAAATATAGAACCAACTTGCTTTACATATACAAAAAATTTGTTTAGTTGTTTTATATACTCTTAATGCTGAAGAGAATGGTAGGTAGAAATAAAGTGTCCTGTCTAATGACCATGGTTGCTATGGCTCCTGTTACTTCATTATGCAGTGTGTATAGTACTTACAAACATCAGGATCCAGAACTCTTTTTTTCCTAGAATTTTAAAACATATTTTTTATTTTAGTCAATGCCTTGCTTGACACAGGAATAACATTTTTCAGCTTTTAAATCACTTTACCTTCTTTGTAGTAAGTTATAATTATTAGAACAGACTTTATTAAGGAGTAATTTTCCAAAACAGTTGCCCAGCCCACAGCAAGTGGAAAAGCAGTAAATGCAGTATTCTAGCAGCTTTTAGGAGTATGTTTACTGATATGTGAAATACAAAATGTATCCAGGGGAAGGAAAGTAACACCAAGAATTTCTAACTTGCTTACATGACAAACAGCCAATGGTCTGTAAGACTGATCTACAGACTTTCCTGCAGCAAATAAAGTAAACAATATCAGCAAAGCAAAAAACTTGTTTCTGTGTATCAGGGCTCACAGAATAGACTCAAATCAGTTTCTAGGTCCCATTAGCAGTGCCACTATATTAGGAAGGGTCTCAGGGGAGCACGGTTTTATTGAAGACAAACCATTAAGGAGGTTACTGCCTCAGCACTTTCTACTTCGGATGAAGTATTCTCCATATGATACCTAAGAAAGTGATAGGACAGAGACTTGCTTCCAGCAGAGATTGTCAGTACTGAACCATATGTCTGATAACAGATACTAAAGATGCAGTCAGAGTTTACTGTGTTCTGTTGGGACATTTCTTCTGATTAAAGACAAGAAGGATGCACCTTCAAAATATGTTTAGTATTTTGTAATGTTGACAAATAAATGAAGTAATGGACTATGTAAAGTCTTACCCTTAACTCATCTAAAATCATAGAGTTATCAGAAATCCCTTCCTTTACCAAATTTCTGACCTGCTGCCTGCACCTTGATCCTGAAACAAAAATAGTAACTGAGTGGTTCCTTTTGTCGCACAGGTTGGTTCTAAATCTCTTTGATGCCACTGGAGCTGTATAGCACAGAGTACATTTAATATACGGGAGAGGATGCAGGAAAGCATATTAAAAGCAATCAGAATTAATTAAGCCTAAGTTTGGGAGATAAAAAGTTGTTAGGACAGGATTCATTTGCTCCCTACTCCAGGTAACTCAGTTTGAGGGAATTATGTAATTTGTGGCTGTGGTAATTCCCTGTCTCAGGCTATAACAGAGTATGCTTGAAAAATGCCTGTTAGCCTAAGATATTTTCTTCCATTGAACCCCAGCAGAAATCAGCTCTGCCTTATTTTATGAAGAAATTAGGTGGTGGAGGAGGGAGTCTTTTAAAATTACTCTTTCAGCCTTCTTTCTTGCAAAACAGTTTTGGTTATTTATGAAACTTGAATACATCAAGGTGTTCATTGACAACTAACAGCTTTCTTGTGTCTGCACAAAGAGTTACAGTGCAGTTACAGTGTTGGGGTTGATGGAAGTTCAGTCAAATACGTGTGTTTGAAAGCAGAGGAGAGCGTTCCAGACTTTAAATGTGAAAAACAGCAGAACATGTACAGTTTAGGCCAGAGTATAAGGAATGGAATCATTTCCCTCCTGTCCCCACTTGCTTGAGAAAGTGCAGATGTAAACTACATCAAAACTGGGGGAGAAGATGGTTGGGGGGAGGGTGGAAATAATGAGCATCCATAATACTCCCAGATAAATGGACACCCACATTTTACGTTTTTGCTTTTAAAGAGAGAAAAGTGGCATTTTTTTAAAGTAGAGCTGAGAGAGCAGCTGGTGAGCAAACTTGTTTTAAAAAATCAATTAAAAAAGTTATTTTGAATTGGCCCGGGCTTGCAAATCTTGAATGAAATGGACTGAAGTAAATGGAAACTTTTAAGTAAAGGGGAACAAATTAGTCCACTATCAGCAACACTAGTAAAACAGTAAATCAGATGAAAACAGTTAAGAAGAAGCCAGAATGGCTCAGTGGTGATTGGTCATCTGTGAGGATTGGGATTACACTGGAGAAGGGAATGAAATAAGGATTTTAAGTGAAAGGTTTTTGGAAAGAGGAGGATTGCAGACACCACCAGAAGGAAGGTCCTTTCCAAAGAAAATTCACATTTTCAGGCAAAGCTGCAGTTCTTCATGGCAGTAATATCTCCACCCTCGTTAATGGAAACCTGTAGTATTTAGAGTCGGTCCCTGTGTTGGTTTGTGGGGATACAGCTCTGTCATAGCCCACCTCTGTCTGTGCATGCATTGCTGCCAGTGGTCATTCTTTTTCCGCTAAAATCTCTCTGAGCCTTCAGCTTGCAGAAGAAGATTCTCCTGTATATTGTTTCTTAATCCTTTCTTGACCTTCCTTTTCTCTTCAGCAGATGACAAAATCAACTGCATCTTTCTTTGCTTTCCCCAGTCTAATAAAGCAAAAGACTCTTCAGAGCTGTTTAACAGAAGTGTTTAATGCTGGTCATTCTTCTGATCTTGTTTATAGTGTCTAGTCCTACAAGGTAGAAGGTAAGCTGTGCAAAACCTGTCAAGGACGCATCCAAGAGAGTTGTGAGTGTATGTGGGCTAGTTGAATCTGTTTAGTGCTCAGCTCAGTCTAACTTCAGAACCAGACTCCTCGGCAAAAATTAGCAGCAGATTATTGACAAAACTCAACCCATGCTGCTACTGGGCTAGAGAAAGGAGGAGGATCAAATAAGGTGGGCTGCCTGACACAATCAATCCTACACAACCATGCTGCCAACTGTAGTTAAGCCACCTGTATTTCCAAGAGAGTGAGAGCAGCCTGAATTTATATTGCAGCTTTCCTTATACTTATGCTGGAAAACAGCAAGGCCCCTTTTAAAGGGCCCTAGAGCCACGTTGATATGCAAGGTGTAACCGAGTTGGAAAAGAGGATGAGGCAGGCTAAGCACAGATGACTGCATGCTTGATGACACATGACAGGGTAATAAACCCAGTTTTTCCCCTCACATGCGTCCCAAAGGAATCAATGGATAGTACTATAAGCAAGAAACAGTTAAAAGTAAACATTTGATTTGTCTTCCACAAGGATATTATGGAAGATTTGATGCCAGAAAAAGATCTCTTTCTCATTTTTTCTTTATCAGAATACAACAGAAAGTTTGGAACTCCTGCTCTTATTTTTCCTCTTCTTTCACTTCCCACTGTGATCCCTGTTACCTTCTTAGAAACCTTTGTTCATTCCTGATTGTTCCATAGATTCCAGTGTCTTCTCTTTTGATAGCAGCTTTCCCAGAGACTGATAAGCTGTTTTTCTGCAGTCAAGTCTGCCTCATCCATTGCTTTTGGATCCATTCTTCTGTATCAAAAGTCTCTTGCCTTTAAACCTTCTCATTGTAAAGATTTTATTCCTTGATCCACCTTGATCCCTATACATATTTCCAGTAGGCTGATCCACCTTGATCCCTATACATATTTCCAGTAGGTTGTTTCTGAGCTCCATAACTTTCATTCAGATGTATTTATGTTTTTATTGTCTTCATCTGTACTTCTTAATTTGTTTCAGTCACTCTAACCATCAACTGAAGGCATATCTTTCACAGAAGAATGACATCTTCCTGCTCTATAGTTACAGCATCTTGCAGACATGCAGTTTTTACCGCATTAGAAGTTATGTAGTATTGCTCACCCACATTGCAAACACTCCTAAAGAGCTGGAGAAAGAAGTCTTTAGTAATGTTTTAAATATTGAAAGGGCTAATGGATTAATTTTAACAAAGGATAGAAAAGCCTAGTCACAGCAAAGTCACAAGTCCACAGGCAGACATTAATGATGACTAGTTGCAATCAGGAACACCCCTTTAGTGTTGAAATTCAAGTCTAGATTTTATTACAAGGGGGAATGTAGCTCTTTATGAGGACTACATTTTCCATCATACATTGTAAAAACCTGATTCTGACATTTCCAGTTGCAAAGCTCAAGCAGATAAATTTTAGCTTGTAACTAATGTCACAGTTAAAAGAAGCCAATAGTGTATATTAATCTTCGTGCCTCCATATGCTCTATGTGTTATGTGTCATTCTGTCAAAAGGTAATAAAACTTACAATAGTAATGCAGTAGTGCCTATTCCATTTGGCTCTAAATGGATATATGTGCAAAAGGGTTTTGTATTTTGATCATCATAAACTTGATTTTTGAATCTGAAACCAAGCTCTCACACTGAGGGATAAGGAGTAAATTTCACAGGTATTAATTTTTGCTAGATTTTATTCTCTGACATGCCCCCCCCCGTTATTTTTGGATGATAAATGAGAGAGAGGTTTTTTTAGTAGCCAATGGTTGTTGAAAGAAATTATTAACATTTATAATTGTAAATTATGTTGAAATGAAATTTTACAAGACTGGCACTAGAGCAGTTATTATAGACTGCAAGAAACATTGTCTAGTTTAAAATGAAAATGGCATTTTATCCCTGTTTCATTTCCTTAACTTCAGCTCAATTTCCTATGCATTCAGCTCTTCCATGACAGCAGCTCTGGGTATGCTTCTGCCACAAGTGTATCGCTTCCTTATGCGCCACTAAGGTCCCAACTGCGTGTCAGCAGTGGAAAACAAGTTCAAGACAGTTCTATAGTAATTTGTAACAGCACAAATATCTTGCATACCAGTGAGCACATTTAGATATAAAACTCTGTGGTATACTTCCATTTTTTGCTAGTGTGATTTCAAAGATCAGTATCTCGTATTGTTCATTCCATTTTGCAGTTACTCCATCGGCATTTTTTGATTTCCTGCAACTTTCATGACTGAATTTTGTTGTTATTATTTTTAGAACTTATGTTGCAGTAGATGGCACATCAGGGTTAGATCCCACAGCCCAGTAGTGTTTCTTTGAAAGACCATGTTTGCCTGTAGTGAATTGTCTTTTGTCTAGAAAGGGGTTTCGCTGGAGGTAAGAAAGACAGAACAATAAATAGAGTAACTTTGGCACAGTTTTTTATCAGAAGGGCCAACAGCGATTATATTTACCACCTCCTCCTTGTCATATGCAGGGATTACTGAAGACCTGAGCTTTAGAAAGATGACTTGAAGGAGGGCAAGTTAATGAATACCGTTATATGGATATTTAGGGGGATTTCCCTCTCTTCTAGAAAGACCCAATTTAGGGAGAAATGCTTGTTAGAAGAGTAGAAGTAAGTAAATGGGAATTAATTACAAAAAAGATCTTGGAAAAAAACTTGGGACTGGAGGTTTCTTTTTGAACAGCTTTCCTTCATCTCTGTCGCGTGCTCCTTGGTCTTCATGTTAGCCTTTGTCTCTCCTTATTGTTCTTTTGCTTCTGTGTAGAAAGGTTATACAGCTAGACATTTAAGCTTGTTTGATAATGTTTTAAAATATTATTCTTAAAAAATATTAATGACTGGTCACATTATTCAGGTTTTTTTTTTTATTATAAGTGTGAAATTTACAGTTTTTGTTCAATACATTTGCAGACTGCATTGCTGTGAAACTGAGGCTGGAAGTGTTTTTAGATCCAAACCTATGCCTGGCATCATTCCTTTCCTTCTGATTTCCATATGAGCAGCTACTTTCTTGTTGATTTTAAACCATAATGATGATTCACAGCAGGATGTTCCAGAAGCACAAGGAACATTACTTTCGTGTCATAATCTCATCTTCAAATGGTAACTTCTCAGAAACTTTGGATTATGGTCATTGATCCTGCCTCACAAAGCAGCATTTTTGTATTCCTGCTATGTTAGAGGTCCATAGGAAGCAGAGCATACATTACAGATTCCCAGCGGCTGTTCAGATTTATCCTTAAGGATTATAAACCCTCTGGAATAGCAGTTCTACAGTTATTAGATAACCAAAAGATATAGCAAAGAACTATTAGACAATACTCATAAAATCATGAATGCGAACGATCCTAAGGACGCTCAACTACCATTACAATCAGGGATACCCAAGTGCTACAACGACAAAAGGAAAATATTATGTAGGTGAAATGTAGTTTTCAGTATCTCTTGCGATGAGGTCTATTGTGTTCCCAGCCTGTTATTAAAATGATTAGCACTGAAAGTTGTAGTACTTCAAGAAAAATGTTCTATATTCTCTCCAAACTGCAGAAAGAAGGGAAAATAACATACAGTCATGCTCTGTCCTCTGTTTTTGATCAAAATTCTATATAAATGTTTCATGTACATTTTATTTTGATGCTGTAGTAGTTACTTATGGTGATTCACCACAGAAATGGGTAATTATAGGATTCTTTATCTTGGTTAGAAAGTTTTGGATTCTAGTTGACAACTTTATCAGATATAAAGATATTATTTTTGTTAAGTGCGGTTTAGTGTTTGGTTTTAAGTTACGTTTGTACTTTCAGACTTCTAACAGAGTAAAGTAGGAAAGAATAGAAAAGAACATAAACATACAAAATCATTTCTAATATTAATTTTATTATATAGAGTTGTTAAGGATAATAGTTACCAAAACCTGGCCTTGGAACTAAACTCACAGATTATATCTTAATAGTACAGTAGGACGAGTGTATGCAATTGTGTTACCTAATCAGAAATGTAATTTAAAAGGGATTAAGACTGGTGTGACATCCACTCAATGCAAGGAAAGAAAGGAAAAACAGGCCAAAAGAAAGCTCTTAACTATTAACTTAAAACCCGTACAGCAAGTTTCCACTAATAGAGAGTACCTCAGCATATTCACGTATTCACTGTCAGGCAATAAAACATACTGTATGTAATATATAAATCTTTAGTAGGGACTGCCTTCCACACACATGGCAAGGTGTTACTAAAAACCTGATCTCAACTTTAATTAAAGAAGCATTTCTACACCTGAATATAATTAAAACTGGAATATAAAGTTCATTTTTCTCCTAAAACATATTTTTACGGAGTAACTCCGTGTTTTGGGGAACATACATTTCAATTTTTAAACTTGTATTTTATAATCCATCATAATAGAAAAGAACAAAAGTATTTCAAATGAAACCAAAATGATGGCTTTCAACCTTATTTTTCTTCAGAGAATGCATAGATTAGGTGTGGAATATACTTCAAAAGATTCATTCACCCTGTTTCAAGACAGGGTTATCAAGACCTAAACCGTTTGTGACAAGCAGTACTGTTTCTGTAATTGCCATTAAAAAAATCTGCTCTTGTGTTTCCTATATAAATGTTTTGCTAATGTTTGACCTCAGTTTGTCTCAGCCCAAGAGATTTATTATTTTTTGTCATATCCGTAGTGAATTCTCAGCTACAGGGAAAGAGATTATTCATGAGGTAAGAAGTCGTACAACTAATGACAAACTAACAATAATAAAATGAGAAGAATTAGTTTAGGCTGCATCTGAAGCTATAAACTTAGGGATCATGGTGTGACATAGATACCCTCTAAATTATCTAAATCTCAAATCTGAAAATAGTCTGCCATTCAGGCAGAATGTCATAGGGCTTGTTTTGTCTCCTGCACAGATTTAGAGATGTAGCCTCTAGTTTGCTGCTAGGAAGAAAGACAACATGGAATTGAAGTTCCACACTGTTTATAGTGATGAAGTTGATACTTATTTTTTAAAAATCTTTGAGGATCAAGTTACTTAGATTTTCCAGACAGCTGATACTGTGAAATTCTATGGTTTTCAGCAATTTGAAACACACCTAAATTCAGGACACTTTAGAATTCTTGAGATTAAATAAGATTAATCTAATTAGAGATGTTTAGTGCATTCTTTTTACCTTCTCTTCAGTTGTTATTTTTTGCTACATATTAACCACCTCTATTAGCCAAAGTGGTTTTAGTGTTTTCTTAACATTGTAAGTGACTGACATGCTGTGATAATAGATCACAGGCTTTGAATAGTATACGCGATTTCAAGTTTTTCAGAATAAACACAAATAATTACTATAAATGATAAACCCACCATATAACACCACATTTATGTGCAACAGCAAAACTATATTTTATGCAAGTATGTTATTGTGGTTTGGCCTGAGACCTAGTTAAGCAATTGGTAAATGTGTCTCTTGGAACTAGTTCTTGGCCTTGAATGCAGATTACTTAGTTCACAAAATTAAGATTTCCTGCTGGGAAATTGGGTAGTTTCAAATGTGCTTTACCACCTTAATGGCTATTGCCAGATTGGACTTACATTCAGAGGAGAAGCAAAAGCTTCCATGACACAATGCACTGTATATAATATAGGGGGAGGGGTAACCTTTGGAGAGCCATAGGCACCTGTAAAATTAGTAAATTTAAGCAAACCAGGAGGTCAAATTTAGGTGAACAGGAGATAAGCAGTGCTGGTGAATACTTTGCTCTTCAGGAAGTGAAACGTTAGTTTTAGTAAAACTGATATTAAGGATTGCTGTAATTTTAAATATTATCCCTGCATACTGCCATCAGGTTTAAATGTACAGTTGTGTGAATTCCAGAATAGGACCCAAAGCTTTGACAGTGCCTCTGATATTGCCCTTTTCTCTGTGACTTTTGGCAAACCACTTATCCATCCAAAAGTATGCAAAAAAACTCCTTACCTGTGCCATGGAGTTTGAGGCAATTTATCCTCCAAAATTTACTAGCGCTTAAGAAGAATGAAGTGTAATATAAATGATGGTTTATAAAGGCCTTAAAAAATACAGTCCTTCAAAGGAGATGTTCTGAGATTCTCAGTTTTTAGCAAATTTTATACTTTTACACGGTTGGTTGATTATCTGTGAATATTTATTATATCTGTTGTGCCTTTTTAGTACAGTTGTCAAACTTGCATACAGTGGGAAGGGCATAGATTTCTCCTACATAAAATTTGTGCTGGTCCAAACGCATTTAAGAATCTTCTAATAGTTTGTATCTGTTAAAATCAGTTTTTCTTTCCCTGTGTTACATCCATTATACCAATATGAAAACTTTTATTCACCACTATAATTGCTGATGGTATAAAATATAGCTTCCTAAAAAGTGTACAATGGAGTATTTTGTTTCAGCATCTGTTAAATGTCAGTGCAGAATTTCAAGGGTACGGAACTGTGCAGTCTTTCCTCACAGAAGACATCAGTCATGAAAAAGTGAGACGGAGTTAAAGAGCTAGCCTTTTTTGGCTTGCGTTGCATCTAATTCAGGCATGCATGACCCATTGCCATCATTGTTGTACTTATGCCAGCTGGTTCTGATTATTAAGAAAAGCAGCATTGCGTGCTGAACATATAACAATAAACTATTGTCATATGAATGGAGCACTTTTGCTTCTAAGGGATATAAATATACACATAATAAAAATAAGGTGACTCCAACTTCACATCTCATAGAGAACAACTAATAGCTCATCAAGCATACTACAAATGGAATCTGGATGGGGAAGGTACCCTTATCAGGGTCAAAGTGATTTTCTTCTCTTTTTTTTGGAGGGGGGCATGGGAGGGGTAAAAGTTTTACACTTACTCCTCTCAAGTGAGCTAATTTCAAGAGCAGATATTTTTGAATAGTTAAGGGGAATTTTTTGTCACATTATATGTTTTCATCCTGTCCTGACATCAGATAGGCTGAGTTATATTTAATGCTTGGGGGAAATAGTCAGAATCTTTGATAAATAGGATTTCCCATCTCCTTCTCACTGATTTTAAACCAGACACCATGAAAAACCTGGACTCCTAGCAAATAATAAACTCTTTTAATATCTCCATCAGGGAATAATAAAATCAAGTATGTATAAAAACATACCCTTTAGCATATGAAAGTATAGAAGCATGTGAACTTATACAATAACCAGTAGATAGCTCATTTTGAGTACATTCACATATTGACACAACAATGTATGCCAAATAAAACTTTCATGAAGCTTGGAACTCAATAAGACAGTGTAATAAAATCTGGGATACAACTTCCTGAAGTGAGGTCAAAATCATCATGTTCTACTAGGAATTGCTGTGGAATGGTAAAATCCCTAGAAAAGATACCTAGGTATCTAGGGAAATAGTTGAAGTAAGAAGAAACCCCATTTGGCATATGTCTAAGTCTTACCGGTTTCATAGTGACTTTATCCATGCAAGGCATAGGTATGGATGTAAGCTTTTTGAACCTGAAAAAATGTGGAAAAAATACAAAGATTTTGCAGTACACTGAAATAATGTTAACAATCCATTTTGCAAAGTGCACATTCAGTTTCTCATATTTCTCTAGTATTTTTGGCCACACAGAGTTCTGGGCTGTTTTTATCAAATTCGTAACTGAAATGCAGGTTTGGTAAACATAATATTTCAGAAAAGAAAAAAAATCTGATTACCGTTAGTGTGACATTGATAATTTAATTCAGCATTACTGCAAAAAATGCAAAAAGGTTCAGTATTTGCTCATAATTCTGATAACAGTTATTTCCACATATTGAACTAATCCTCTAACTTTATAGCCAAGAGGCACACAGCGTAAGCCAGAGGAAGAAGTGAATGAAGGAAGCTTAAAACTCCTTTGTGTATTGCCATGGCTGCGTGACGCTCCCCTGGCTGACCATTTCATCCTGAATCAGGAGGTCTGTATGATCAGAGACGCAGCAGACCCACGGCTCTTCTCTAACCTTTATCTGGGTCTTCTAGGCAAGAGTCCCAGAGCTCAGGAATGGAGCTGAAGTCCCTTCACCTGGGCTTCACTTCACACCTAAGGATCCTTTTGATTATTCTGAGCTTACCAGATTTCTGTGGCCAGGAGGAACCATAGTGATGATCTTGTTGGCCGTGAAGGAAAACACAGACTACATGGTTTCATCCACTGAGTCCTGTAACAACCCTAGGACTTTGTGTTTGAGCCAGAACACTTCAAAGACAGTAGTGTTGATTGAGACTCAGAGTGATACAGACTCAAAGACAGAAAAAGAATCAAAGACTGAAAGACAGGGAAATATAATACATCCCTTGGTAACCTGTCCCAGGTGATTACGTGGATTTCCTATCTGCACCCTTTCAGACAGAAGGACAATACACGTCTGCTTTCCCCCAGTGACTGGGATCTTCACGGTAACAGCATGCAACCAGTAACAGCACTCAGGACCATTTATCCACAGATGATTAACTTCCAGGATATGCTGCTCGGACTATCAGGTAGATGCTGCTCAGGCATCAAGTATGCTCCTCAGACTTAATCAGGTAGATAATTTTAAAGCAAGCGTGTTGCTAAGTGCCTCATAGCACAGGGATAACAGGCGAGAAGGAACCATAAAGACACTGGCAGACAGCATTTCGCAAGGTGCAGCAGCTCGCTGCTCCTGTAATCTCGGTCTGCCAGGCTAGGGTCCAGTCCCAAGCAGCATCTGCGTAAGAAGCTTGTGTGTGGTGGCAGGCTAAGGCTTGCCGGATAATGCCTGTTGGACTTACAGGGCTTTTCAACAGCAGCAGAGCACCGCAGCACCTGCGTGCTCCCCCTCAGCTGGCTGCACAGCACCCTGACCACGCGTGTGGCCTAACGTCACTCCAGGGACGAGTCCTGCTGCTCAGCCTCTTCCTGATGGAAACCTCTGGGAGAAGGGAAAGGAAAGGGCAAGGCAAGGCAAGGCAGGGAAAGGCAAGGCAAGGCAAGGCAAGGCAAGGCAAGGCAAGGCAAGGCAAGGCAAGGCAAGGAAAGGAAAGGAAAGGAAA
>JAVKLA010000062.1:8579946-8598464 GCA_034782735.1 Sagittarius serpentarius | reverse complement strand
GCCCGTGGGAAGGGGTGAGTGAATTCCTGGTGTTGCTTTGCTTGCGTGCAGGGCTTTTGCTTTGCCTATTAACCTGTTGTTATCTCAGCCCATGAGTTTTCTCACTTTTAGACTTCTGATTCTCTCCCCTATCCCACTGGAGGGGAGTGAGCGAGTGGCTGGGTGGGGCTTAGTTGCTGGCTGGGGTTAAACCACAACAATTCTCAAGATGGTTAACAATAGACTGATAATCTCCCTAACACCATATGGCACTTAACAAAACAGAGTAAGACTGATTTTTCAGTGTGTGGTTGGTATTTTCTGTGAAATACTGTAAAGGATTCAGCAGCATTCATTCAGCAGCATGGCTTAGCTCTTTGCAGATTTTCATTTTTCTGGAGGCAGCATTTTGATGCAAGAAGCAGTGTTTTTCAAATTTTTTTCACATTTTCTTATTAAAGTTGCAACCACTGTCCTCATCATTCAGCTATCTTCTGCTTGTAAATCCAAATTCATATAGATTATGGGTCTGTTACCAGAGTTTTAAGTGTGTATCGTTATGCAACATTCTAGAAGTATCCAAGGTAAAGCAAAACTGAATGTAGCAGGACTTCGCTTTATATACCGTCTACACCATCTTCATAAAAATCTGGAAATCATTGAGACACCGTAAGTATGGAACCCTGTGAAGCTACTTACATGGACTTTTAGGAGTCAGATTGCACTTTGACACTTATGAATGTACTTGCCCATTTACTCTTCTCAATTTCTGTACTGCTCAGGCTATCCTGAATAATGTGTGTACCAGGATATCTTATATTCGGGTTTTATTGAGCTGTGGACCCATGAGGTTATGAAAGTATAAAGTGTGCTTCCAAACTCAGGAGGGTGGTAGACTCAGCTTTATCTATTTAGTCAGTCAGAAATCATTAGAATACTAAAGACTATTTGTTCAATCAGTGCCCAGGGTTTTTAAGCCTTTGGAACAGGTAACTAAAACCTGAAGGACGGCTTTGAAACCCTCATATACATGCAGACCTTGGCTTAAAAGATAGTGTGTCAAAGCATAAAGCATTCAGTCAAATGTACTGGAAAATACCATGGGTGCTGAATTTTGAATTTGAGCTTGCTAAAACTAATGCTATGGTCTTCGAGCAAGCATGACTTCCCAGAAGTGATTAATTTTCAACAGAATACTCACTGGCTCTATTGCCTCATGTTATGACAGTCTGCCAATAATATGAAAGAAAAATGAACAGATTTTGGAAAGTAAGAATATGGATAATATATTGTAAGAACTACTTAACTGAATTTTCCCAGTTTTTTTGTTTTATAGTTAATTGTTCTAAACTATATAACATTAGTATCATAATTTTCAATAGAACTAGATGGACAATGTAAATTAAACTATGAAAAACTCATTAAGTACTTCCTGAAATACTCCATAATCTGCTATCTGTATGTCAAAGACAAAATAATATAAATATATATAATATATAAATACATACATAAATATAAACAAATAATAAATAAAATAAGAGAGAGAGAAATATAATCAAGCATCTTCTTTATTTTGATCACTGCTTTCTTCTAAACGTTTCTTAAAAAAATAAAGCAAAGATACTTCGGGGTAATTCAGATTCACTGCATTTTGTGAGACAAATTCTGAATGCCTGCAGTTAATTATCAGAAGAGAAAGCAAGTAAAGTTAAATAGTCCAGAGGTGAACCAATGCCATTAGGTCACTGTACTTTCAGTGTTGGCTAGCTAAACTTGCTGATGTGGTCTTGCAATACGATTTTCCAGAGTATGATGCTCATAGAGGAAAATTCTCAAGATTCAGCATCTAAATGGTAAGTTAACATGTTTGCTTTTAGTTTGTCACTTGGAAAATAATACGATCATCTTATCATAACTAGAGGTTACAGAAGGTGAATGAGAACTTCTGCTGATAAAAGTAGAGCCTCCGTTAGAGCCTCCAGGACTGAAGTACTGAGCTACCCATTCACTTGCTTCTCAGGGCAATATGTGAAAAAGTATCACTCATTTCTCCCCTTAAAAAGGTGAAAAGTTTAGTTTACTGTGTTTTTTATTAAATGCATTGTGTAGACTGAAAGAAAAAGAACATATATGAGTCTGGGAGAAAAAATGTTAGCAAGAATATATTGAAATAAAAACCAAAGCATGTTTGTCATAAACTCATGTTTTCTCTCATAGTGCTTGCTTTGTTAAATCAAGGTTTAGAAATCTATTTATAATGATTCTTTACTAGAATCAGGATGCAAACCACTGTCACAGGTTTTATCAAGAATCCTAGTCAGCCTGGGCACATTAATTCCTGAACAATAAATTTTATGGGGAAAAAAAAAAAGGTTTTTGACAATGAATCATTAACTTCAAATCAAACCTTTTCCAGAAAAATTAGAACCCTTCATTTCATTTCTTCAGCCCTCTTCAAGCTCAAAATTATCTTACGTAGCTATAAAACAATGAACTTTTAATCACATAGAAAAGGAATGTATTGAACCTTTGATCATCTTAAGAGTCACACTCAGCTAATGTAAATTGTCAGAGCCCCGTTGAAACATACAAACTTAGGACAATTTATACAATCTGAGGAATTTACTTAATTTTAAAAATGTTGGGGTTAAGTTTTGTAGCTTATTTATTAAAACATATTGAATGCAGCTTCATTAATTAAGAAAGGAGAAGGAAAATGAAGCAGTTTTACCTACTTAATTAAGTATTTATTGTGGCCTATCTGTAGAATTTAATTTAAATTGAGATTATTTCTTGCCTAGATGTAGGTTTACTTATAATGTCATTATTTTTACAGTGATTTATTTTTTTAAATAAGCAGAGGTTTACAATTTGGCCCAGGCATTTTTGTAGGTATCATCTTCAAACTATGGCATGAGAATGGGGCCACATTTGTGGTACAGTCCTGTCACCATAATAATCTTTATGTACTGAGAAGTTTATGGAAAAGATCTAATTAGATACATCTAAGGTATTAGAAAAATTCTAGTGACTACAGCGGACATGGATTAAGCCCACGGAGTGCTGGAGCATTGGCTGAAAACAACCAGACTCCATCACTACAGGTCTAAAAGGATTCCCTAGTCTCCCTAGCCTGGCTGAAAAAAAGTTCAGGGAAGTATATTTATGCAGTAACCTACACCAATAGTTTGTCCCGTGGGAGGTAAAAATCACCTTCACAAATCATTTCATGGGTAAGAGTTTTGTTTTCAAGATCACTCAGGACAAGAGTTTCATATTTTTAGCACCTCACAGTGGGTCAGCTTTTCAAATAACCAAGCAACAGATACCATGTGCTTTCACAATCTGAACTCTGTTCTGAGCAATAATATCTTTAAAAGATCAAGGTCTTATTACCAAAGTAACCTTAGCATTAAAGCTAATCATGGTATTTTTCATAATAAAAAGTTGCCATTTTAATACTAGACAAAATATTTCAAACCTGTGCAGGCAATATTAACTCTGGATATTGTCATTATCATTGACTTATGTCTAGACACTTGCAGACTTCTTAAGAAAGCAGATATATCCAACAGGTTTCTTGAGTTCCTTGGTCTGGGCATGTATCTCAGATTTGTCCCAATCCCATGTTGAGGGAGAACAGTTTTCCCTCACAGGAGCTGTCTGTCTTTCAGTCCAGGGTACAAGCACAGAGCAAGCTTCGCAGGGATCTAATCTGCCCAACCAAGGGCCCAGGAGCCTGGCATCAACTGCAGCAGTCACCCACTCCTCAGTGCAGGTGTAGCTATATTTAAATAAGACGGAGAACCAAGTATGTTGCTGCGAAGAAAGAGACTAAGCAAGAGACAGGAAGAGAAAAAGAAAACACTTTGGTTGTGTACCTTTCTTATCATTTAGGTCATATTTTTAAATTACATCTCAAAGATGTAAAGAGGTTACTAGGACTTTACAGCTTAGCAGTCAGCAGTTGCAAAGTAATGAAAATTAATTTCCTTTAGTGAAAGAGAGTTAAATTGATTCACATTGGAGTTCCGTTGCCACAGACTAAGAGTAGGCACCGGGACAGTCACTTTTAGACAGTGATTGAACTGGTAGGAATCGAGCTCTTGCTTTAACATTGTTTCTGCAAATCTCCTCCATAAAGAATCATTTAAAACTCAGCACCAACACAGAAGGCTTATTTTGTAAAATGCACTTTCTTTACACTGGCAGGATCCTACCAAATTCAGTGGGAATTCTCAGTCACAGGTCCAGTCTCTATCCAGCTGTCTGTCTAGATTTTGGTTTTACTAGCTCATGTCAGCCCTTTTTAACTAGAAAACTAGTTTTATTTCCCATGTCCCTGAAATAAATGTCATTCATTAAGAGAGAAATAAAGAGCATCTAAATGATTTAACTGTGTTTTGTCACATCACTCTCTGGTGCACTGTGGAGGCACTCAGTCATGCTCAGCTTGATTTTAGTTCGGTGACTAACAGCATCTGGCTATTTCCTTTTCTTCAAGTAAGGACAGAAATAGGCTTCACATGGTGGAAGTTACTGAGCATACTAAGCAGGATAAAACATTACAATTTGTTCTGTGAAGCAGAGAACTCAGACATCAATGACCTCACAACAATCTTTGACATTTTTTGCCTCATTCACATCCATGAACTGATTCAATAACTTTTCCCTCTTTTCTTTATTTTTGTCTGTTTTCAGAAAAGAGAAAAAACACGTTTGCTGTGTCTGAGTATCTGAATTTTGAAGCTGCTGTTCTTCAGTCAGTTTTAAATTCGTAACTCCCCAGTATGTCGTCTTAGCTGAGAAAGGAAAAGGATAGATAAGCATGTTTATGTGAAGCTTTCTTCAATATTCCCTGAAAAAGGATATAATCCAGCTACCACTGAAATCAATCATTTCAATAGTCTGTGAATCAAGCTCAGAGAAATGAACTTCCTTTGTACTAGACAGCTTTATACATGATTTCAGAATAAGCAGCTGGAAATAAATGCGTAATCCTTACAAATGGTACTCTCAAAGGCAAAGCTTCCATTAACTTTAATGAGAGCAAATTTGAGTGTATCATAGGAAAGAAGGGGACATGATAAAATTAAACAGCTGTAAATTTAATACAAATAAAAGGAGATCTTTCCTAACCCAGAGTATAATCAACATGTGGAGAAAACCTTCCGCGGGAGGTCATCTAGGTGGCTAGATTTAACAAATGACTGGATAGCTTTGCAGCCATTATTAAAATTTGTTGCTATGCAAGCTCAGACAATGATGTGAGTAATCACATTTCAGGCTTCAGGGCTTAAGCTGATTGCTCATGAGGGTTAGAGAATAATCCGTCTTCTCATTTCATATTACTCCAAATTTATTTAAGTGCCCTCTGAAAAAAGGACAATTGATTTATTTCAAAATACGAGGTAGTGGTCACTAAGTCACAGCAACAATATGAAAGGCAGCAACCCCTGTAGTCCACATGCTTTGTTTTGGGTTTTAATTACATGCATGCTAATTTAAAGATAGGGTCTGGGAGCTTATTGCATTGATGAATGACTTCGCAGTTCATATAGATTTCTTTTGTGGCTTGGAGACTGCAGAATACCTTATTAGAGATTTTCTTCATGTCTGATAATTTTTTATATCCACAGTTATTGTTCTGTTCCATTCCAGAAGGCAAATAATGAAACAGATATTTCTAATCTTTAGGAAAGACACTCTTTAGCAAAAAAAGTGTTAAATAATTTCTAAATGTTCTCAACCGTGTTGAAAAAACCACTTGTCTCAAGTTTTTCCATCTTCTTTATAAAGCTATGATCAGGATATGATCTATTGAAATGATAAGTAATTAAATCTGCAAAATTCAACAAAACTGAGATAACGAACTCATTTACTATAAAGGGGATTATTTTATAGAAAATATGAATAGATAGTGTAGAAATTATCTTCTTCGCTGCATCTCACCAAATTTTATGATTGGATTTTTCCACAGGTAGTGTTGTGCAGGATAATGCATATTCACTGTTCTAAGACTATTAATGAAATAAGGAGGTTTTGTTTTAATATTATAACACAGAATCACTGCAAAATAGGTGTAATGAATTTCATAAAAATTGGCTTATTGCTCTGCCATATATACATTATGGCAGCTTGGCTAGACTTTCACTTTTCATATTTTATTGTAAATACAGGTGGAAACTTCTTTCTTCAGAATGCCATTTACTGCGAGGTGTGCAGGGAGCAGAAGAGTTTTTGCATTGGCTTCAAAATGTGAAAATAATCTGTGTGTTTCCAAAGTGATGTTTTGGCTGTATTCTCCCACTGGAGTCATTATGACTAACCTGCTCCGCTATCTCATCAGTGGAGATCATGGCCTTCAGACAGAGTATTAGAGACGTTTCAAAGGAGACAAGGTTAATTTGGCAATTAAGATAAAAAAAATCTAGTGGGAAAATCTATAATGTGACATCGTTCTGGAAAACAATCAGCTTAAGCTGTTTCCATTCCTTCAATGAAGTTTGTCTGGCATATTCTAGCTGCTCTCATCTAGAAACATTAGATTGAGTTACAGTTTATAAACATAAAACTAGGTTACAATACCCACTATTGAGATTTCTTCAGACCCCAGGTGCAACTTTTGTTGTAAGCTCGGACCATATTCTGACAGCATACTGTATTGCATAACCAAGACCAGAAGTGCCAAGAATTAATGTTGAGCCAAATATAGGTCAAATAAACTGTATAATGACAGGATATGAGATGGGATGGTTTAGATGTTCTTATACTGAGAACAGTATAATACAGGACTACAGTGCAGTACTTCTCTTGAACCGGAGCCAGACTTTTCCCTCTCAAAATGCCCATTTGAAAACTAAATCAAGAGAATATGTATCCTGTTTGGATTTTATGGCTTGTTACTGATGCTCCTTTAGACGTAACAATTTCAGAACATACACAGTTTCAAAAACCTTGTTAGCTTATTTTTCAGGCTTAATTATGTGCGTGCAATGATTTCAGACAATTACTTACTGCAATAATTTAGAACAATACAATGAGATTTTCAGAGTTATGTAATTTTTTTAAAAATACATGTTTTAGATCTGCAAACTACCTGATCATGTCCTGGAATTCAGCCAGAATGACAGGATTTCACGTTTATAAAAGACATTGGAAGTGTAAATCCAAATGTCCACAACTGCTCAGTCCTTTATTTCCACATGCTACCAGCTGAATCAAGTAGATCCTCCGAGCTGACAAAAGGGGCTTCAGCATACATCAGAAATACCAAGTCATCTTAATAGGAATTAGACTTGGTGCACCACAGCACAATTAGGAGATTTAACTACATCAACATCTTCTGCAGATGTATGCTAAATCATCGCCAGTGAATGACAAGGATCATAGATTAAATTTCCTTTATATGGACATTTTTCTGTAGCACCCACCCATTGCAGAGAAGAAGAGATTGGCGCCAAAGTTCTGTCAAATATTGACTTTGGCTGCAAAGCCAGGTAAAATGTTCCCACCTCTTTACTTCCCCTTGGCTCTCCATTCTTACTCTGGACTGTAGTTTGCCATCACTTTCCCACCACTACAGCAGTTCACAGAGACTGAGTTCAAATAGAATAATCCTACTAAAAAATAACCCTTTTTTGAGATTCATTTTTAATCTGAGTCAGTTCAGCGTCTGGTTGTATTTACAGCAGATATGTAGGACCATTGAATGCTAGTACAGAGACAGCATAGAAAAGCTGAGGAAAGATCTTATTTCACTGTCAGAAATCACTGTATTTTTGAACGTCCTGAGATCTTGTTCCTGTTCCCATCGATATTAGAGAAGTAAACACGGGATCATATTGAAAACAGATTGACAATGGGACACGGGCAGTTGGAAGAATTCATAACCCTGAGGAAGACAACGAACCTAGCTATGTAGTAAATGAAGAGAGTTAGGCATTCAGAACAGATGGAATACATTAGTGCCAGCATACTGGGTAAACATCACAAGGAAACTAATAAAAATGCTGAGAGAGGAATACGAAAGATATCTGTACCTAATTTAAAGCTTCCCTCCATACAGCATAGAAACTACTGACTCCCTTTTAGTTAGGCTGCTAAGCTTTTTCTTTTAAAAACTGATCAGGGAGCCAGTTCTTTCTCTTCACAGGAAACTTCTGAATGAAATGCAATATTCTTTGTTTTCGCCTGGTAATTCAGTGGCTAGGTACTTTCTCTTGCAGTGGGTTTCCTTCTTCAGGATAAGAATATTCAAATGCGCATCTCCCATGAAAATAGTATCCTCAGCAGAATGTGATTTACGCTGGAACTTCAATCCAGTCCCTGTATTTAGCATAGGCTGAAAAAATAGTGCAATGCAGTGAGGATTTCTCATCCCAGGTGTGCACCTTAAGCAACAGCCTGTCAGGTCACACTTAGTACTTTTGGTCCAAACAATACTTGATTGTTCCACCAGCCGGGAACAGATGCTAATAAAGTTGTCGTGAAGTTCCACATCAAAACTGAGAACACTGAACTGGACAGATCAAGAACTTGAGAAGCCAATGGAATTTTTTGGTTTTATTATTATTATTTTGGGAGCTTCATTATTATCATCTGTATGCTTTGTATGGTGATGGTTAAACAAAGGTGGTCAGTGGAATAAAAGCAAACATTGCTAAAGCAATCAATGAAACACAGCAAGAACACAGAAAAATGGGCCAAATCTTCAGCTGATATAAACCATAATGGCTGTATTGGCCAGCTCAGGATCTGCCTCAAGATATTTTTTCTCACAAAAATAATAAACAGAACATTAGGCTGCGCATGCTGAAAAAGGAGGGAAAGATTAAATATAGGGTTTGCCTACATTTGAAACACACATAGTTTCCAGGGAAATTAGTTTTTAGATCCATATTTTATTTGTGAGTTTTCAAACACGCTCTGACACCATGCAAACATGTATATGTCCATATTTATGGAAAACCATTTAATATTTATTCTACAAGCATATTTCATATATGCTTTGCAGTGCTGAAAAGAGGTAATCTTTCCTGTTACTACAGTTTTGTTTTGGTGCTAGTCACTGACTCACTGTGAAGATATTCAAAAACAGAAAACTTTTCATACAGGCCAAATGTCTGAAGTATAAACTACATCTCCATGACTAGGAACATACCAAAACCTTAAAAGGGGATTTTCCAAGAAGTAATAAGACAAGTACAGAAAAATGTTACTATGATGTGGACTACTTTTATCCAAAGGTATTGTGCTAAGTTAGATAAACATAGGACATCTGCCCAAACACACTCAAGTTAACAGAAATCCAAGGTATGCACTGAATCAAATTAACTGTGGATGATATCTTGGACTTTGTCAGGAAGGATGGATTTTTTAATCCCTTTTGGTGTTTTCCTGTAAGTGTTCCTTTGGATATATGCATATGCCATTGTAGTCTCATGTAGCTGTCAGTAAATGATGAAACCTATGGATCATACTGGAAAAGACTAGCTGACTATAGTGAAAGTTACAAGGTACCTTCTTTTCCATAGATTAGACAGAGGCTGATGATACATTTTATTCAGACCGCATCCAGTAGGTTCACTGGAAGAGATACCTGAGAAAATACATACTGTGGCATGCCTTTATGTCTTCATTTTGCATTAGAGTGCTGGAAGGTTTTTCACCGAGTTCTTCAAAGGATGTATTTAACTTTAATCTGAAAAGAAAGAAAGAAATAGCTATGGAGACACCTCTGCCCTTTCCTGAAATTAACTTACATGCATTTCTGTTAATAGTGTTCTATTTCTGCTGCCACAGTATCCGATAGTGTAACAGACTTCAAGTCTGGAATACATCGGAGAGGTTACAAAGACAATAATGAAATTCTTTATCAGACTTTTTCTTTAAAATAATCTTGCTGTAGACAAAGTAATAAACACTTTGTATTACTCCTCAGATACAGCAAAAACACATCCTTTCATCATTACCTCTACTAAATCTAGTTCCCAAACAGATGGATTTAAATGTTCTGTTATATTTTTCCCACTTTAGGAGCCCGTGTTTGTCTGATAGTGCCTTAATAAGGTTATTAAAAGACAATAATCATCTCCCAGTGTAAATGATTCTCAAATGTGCTGCAAGCTAATGACTAATCTTAGTAGCCTTTGGTTATACCTTTCTTGTAACTTTTTGTTTCACTCAGATATGAGATTTCACTATGGAGTGTTGCAACTACGATGTGTTACCCAGGCAGAAAAATGTTCTGTTTATCTTACACAACAGCAGGAAATCCCCAATCAATTTTCTTTCCAAATTTCTGAAAGTGATTTGAAAGACCTGTAACAAAGAATTCCTCAGGGTTCTCAAACTAAAAGGCTCATTCTTGTTATATTTCCATATTAATTGCTTTAGCTATTACAAATAGCAGTTCTAATTGGCTTTTGAAGACTTTTTGAACTTTGGTAATTAAGTCCATAAGGTACTCTCAAAACTGTTGGCTCTAACCTGCTGTCATCTCCTTGTCTGCCCACACATTGGGTAATTCATGCAGATTCTCTATGCAGTCCATCCCTTCATTTACAGTTCACTATTTGGAATGTGTATGTCTTCTTGCACAGACTGATATGCACAGCATACGAACAAAGGAAAAATCCAGGGAGGATTTGAATCTGGGAGTAAAGTAACAATCTATTCAATCTGTAAAAAAAACTGAGGGGGGGGGGGGGATGAAACATTTCCATTCTGTAGCAACTGTCTCTCATCTCCTTTTCCTTCCATAACTGAATGACTGACCCTTTTCTGTTTCTTACTGAGCTAGTTTTGATGGTACTGTGGAAAAAGTTTGCACTGAAGCCTCAACCTGTGCAAATCTCATGAGAAATTGGCATTGCTAACAGAAAAAGAAAACTGAGTTTGCCAAGAAGTTCACTAGCCTTTTGAATCAGTTCAGCCTGATTTACGCCAGGATGATGCATCTGTTCTTGTTTGATCTTGGAAGCTAAGCAGCTCTGGAAACCACCTGAAAATCTCCTGCAATATAAATATAAACTAAGGTGTCACAGCCTGCCAGTTGGTGAACACCAAGACGCACAAAAAAGTCTGTGTAAGACTTGATTTGTTCCACTGCTGCTGAGAAGTTGAGGTATCAGTACGAAGTGGTGAAGCACAGAGCTACAGCCTTTCATGGAAGCCACACAAACAGCATTCTTCTGGTGTCAGGTTCAGCAGGTTCCTTATACAGCAAAACTTTTCATTAATGGTTGAGAGTATATAGATATCTGGGGCATGATTCAGTAACCTAAACACAGACATCTAGTTCTATCTAAGTTGTTCCTGGGTCTCTGAGGTCTGGCAAATGGGGCTGGAAAATATGAATAAAGATTTACCCTGCTCCCACATTTAGGCAGAGTATCACTGCAGAACACAAAATAATACTAAGCACCCATTTTAGAAAGCTGAACCCTGTAGTGAAATTCAACTCCTGATGAAGACACTTAAAACTATGTGGCTATAAGAGGACCTCTATTTGGAGGTACTCGAGTGTCCAGACTCCTAGTAGAGACAATGGAAATGCAGCCAGTGGAGTGAAGGGAGTGATCCTGCTACTGTAGATCCTGCTACCTACTGTAGATTAGAAACCTCATAGCTGCTCAGATGTGTAGCTTTTCAAGTTGTTACTGGTATTAACTGATGATTTCAGTCAGCTGCCCACAACATACTGAAATTTGAGATGGTGTCTCTTCCCAAAGAATGCAGATTTCTCACAGAGCCTATGTCCTACCTACCAGCTCCATGCAGGTATCTCAAATACTTCAGGGCATCCTAAATGATACTGGAAATGTTTGTGGAGATGTAGTGCACATAGGCATCTAAATTAAGATATCTAGTATGGAACTGATTCCCATCTTTGGAATTCCTGATTTTGGTTAAGTCCCACTGAATTAAGACCTCAGATTATTATACATAAAAAAAACCTCTACAGTGTCAATTAAAATTGATATTACAATTAGATTCTTGAAACAAGCTTAAAACAAGAAGAAAGATAAAGAGCTCAGCACCTCCCTCCCCACGTCCCCTCCTCAGGAAGCTGCAGAGAGCAATGAGGTCGCCCCTCAGCCGCCTTTTCTCCAGACTAGACAAACACACAGTCCTCAGCCACTCCTCCCAGCACACGCCTTCCAGCCCCTTCACCAGCTTTGTTGCCCGCCTCTGGATGCATTCAAGCACCTTCACATCCTTCTTAAATGGTGGGGCCCAGAACTGCACACAGCATAAAAGGTGAGGCTGCACCAAGGCTGAACACAGTGGGATAATCACCTCTTTTGCCCAGCTGGTTATACTTACAATTATGAGATACTGGAAGCAGTTGACAAAGTAAAGAATGACTTCTACAGAGAAGATGAAAGTCCAAGGTAGCCTTTTGAATGAATTTGCTCCTCCATCTTCACGTTTCCTCATGGAGCATGTTCATTGTCTCATGTTCATGCAGGAAGACAGGCTGTTCTTGTTTCCTCCAAGCAGCCTGGAGAAACCCCCAGACAGTTCTGGATGCCATATAGCTGGGTTAACCAAGCTCCTATGTCTTTTTGAAAGTCATGCCTAAGGGGCTCCTAGATGCAAATCCAGTCAGCTCAGAAAACACACACAGGAACTGGATACCTGCACCCACATAAGTAAACACATTGTGAGGAGGCCTGCTGAATTCATAGACCTATGCTTCAGTTAATATTAATTTCAGTTCCTGGGGGCTGTTTTATATGTGCTTAAAGACACATTTTTAGGCTCCTTAGCTTTCAGCATAAACTGTAATACAGACCTTTACTTACAAATTCACATTCCTCACTCTCATTCAATTAGAGGGGAAGATCAAATGAAATATATGACTAGGGCACTGCTACTGGACATAATTGGAAATCTGCTGGAAATTAACTGAAAAATTCATCAAGATAAGATTCAGCTGACAGTTTTTCACATTTTCTCATGAAGGCTTATTAAATTATTTGAGCCACATGTCCTATTCTCAAATGAAAAAGAAAGAAAAAAAAAGAAGTAGAAAATAAGGGTCCATTCTATGTGCAGTAGTTGCCTAAATATAAATCAAGTGGAATTTACTCTAATTTCCTCTCATATTTTTAGAACATCTCTTGTATTAATAAAACACATTTTCCAGAAAGGGGTTACGCCACTTTTCCCACAGGCTTCGTAGTTTTTAACCTTATAATTCCCATTTATTCAATGAAAAAATCACGTACAAAGTAATATACTTAGGCCTGAGGAGAAATCTACTCTGAAATACCTAAAACAATTATCAAAACTCTGACACTTCAACTATATTTGTGTATGATTATTTCATAAAGGTACACTCCTTTTCACTGCTATACAAACATGTGTTCTGGATTTGTAGACACAGAAACATAGATGAATAATAGTAGGTAAACAAGAATTTGTACCAGGATAAAATGTAATGCAAATTAAATTGCAGCTGGCTGAATAAATCCTTGAAAAATGGGGTTTCTATTGAAAATATTTCAATATGAAAATATAATTATGTCAAAGGAGGTACCCTGCGGAAGTCTACAAATTGAAGACGATATTTTGAACTGAACAAAGTTTAAAGCCTTTGGCCATAATTTAAACAGAAGAGGAGAGAGAAAACCACCAGAAACTAAATGGGATTTCAGACTGTTGAGAGGTCAACTATCTATGCAAAACATTTTAAAAGAAATCTCTTTCCTTTCTTCTTTTCCTGCACTCAGGTTTTCAAGGGAAGATGGAGCAGCAGTCTCATTCCCAGACACCATGGCTGCATCCCTGTTTTGGGCTGGTGAAGTGGCTGTACTCCTGAGTTTGGCTAGATAACCCATAAAAGGATGAGCAAGACATAACCTCTCTGTTCTATACGCCACCTTCAATGGTCAGTGAGAAGGTGTTTGGACACTTACCAGTTTTACCAGCTTACTTTAATATGGTCTGTGGTATTTGAACAAAATCAAAGACTGTCATCTCCAGTTTCAGATGTTTTTTACAAAGAAGTTGTCCTGCTGTCCTGAAGGTTATTGTATACCTGTGTGAGTCCCTGAAAGCTAGGCCAAGGGGTGAGAGATGAGTCTTGAAGGCCTGACTTCACTGACCCATGACAAAACACTCACTAACTTTAGCAGTGGCAGGCTATCATGCCAGAAATTAGGCATCATTATTAACACCCTTGTATGACAGAGCATTTAAAATTATGTCTATCTTTATGCATCAAAGTAGTTGCCTTTCATTCAAGACTCGAAAACTAAGGCAACAAAAGGTTTCATTGTTTTATAAATAAATAGACTTCTTTTTTTTCCCCTCCCTACTTCCTGGTGAAATACATAGTTCTGAAGAAAGACCTTATGTTTTAAACCTAATTTGTGACCAGACTTAGTAGCCTGAGAATGCAGTTACAAGAGGTGGCAACTGAACAGTCCATGAAAATCACACAGAAGGACAGCAAAGAGGATAAATCCCAGAAGAATGTTAACGCTGTTTCTTGCTGCATGACCAGAACTGGGCATCCAAATTCATGCTAAAGAAGTACTTTCCATACCAAGATTTACAGATGTGAAACTTTATTTTCTAAAAAAAAACTAAAATAAGAAAGTCAAAACCCAGTAGCATTGAACAGTCAACTCTGTCACAAACTTCTGAGAGATGACTTCCTCAATGTTATTGAATTTCATCAAATTAGGGATATTTTAGGCCTAGTAAAATGAAACAATGTAAATATATGTCTTTGAACTAGGTGGAAAAAAAATCCCAAACGAGTAATTGGGTTTTGGAATGGAAACATTTTTTGGAACTGGAAAACTAAAATCCAATTAAACTAAGTGCACTTGTATGCCTTTTCTATTGTCCTGGCTTATCATTTAGACAAAGAGCTTCAGTTCACCTCTGCCTTTTACACATATCTTTTCTGTACTCACAATGTAAAAACTGCAGGCAAAATTAAAATTTGTAATGGCATGTTTGAGTTGGGAAGGTTTTCCTTCTTTATCTATGTTTAAAAAAACCCTAGATTTTCTTCAAAGTAGCAATCATATGAATAGAACAAAGTGACTACAACATCTCTTTTCTGGGATCAATGTAATGTGGTTTTTCCTCTAAGAAAAAAAAATTGTTTCTCAACAAATATTTGCTGAGTTTTAAAAATAAGGAAAAAAACCCACAAAGCTAGCAGAATGTTCTTAAGGAAATTAATATTTTTATACTTAATTTATATGATAATTAGACAGACATAAATATGAAAGCATTATGGAAAATGAAACCTAATTTCTAGGGAGAGCCTGAAAAGCTCTAATGACCACAATCATCAATGACAACTAGAACTTCCTTTAAATACAATTTTAAAAAGGAGGGCAAACGCAGTGTAGCAAACAATGGCAATTTAAAAAAACTTTGCGTACACAAACCTCCAATAACTCAAATCTCAGTATATTAAAGTTACTATGTAACAATCTGGAATATACCTCCATGGAACTGGACTAGGGGACAACATAGCTCATATGCTTTACGTGTGGCCCACATGCATACATGTACACAATATTTTAACTCAGCAGTCAATATTTTTAAGGTGCTAATATTTCTATCTTTGAATAGAAATATGAGCTCACTCATTGTGAAGTACATTCATGATGATCCAACACACCCAGAACACTTCAAAAAGACTGCTAACTTATTATAATATATTCAGAGGGCATTGTGCTTTACTGTCAGGCCTCCTGTGTATTTTCACTTACCCTACAGCAGATGAACAATTATTCCTGATGTGACAGATACAGCACATGAGCTGTGCAGATGATCTGGGATCGTGAAATCACCACAGGTCAGCAAGCACAATCAAAGCTGCTTCTTCTGCATCTGCTGCCATGCCCTGACCCTCAAAAAACTTAACCAAATGGCTGAATTCCTGGTGGGGAAGGAAAAGGAGAGTTGTCAGGCAACATGTCCAAGGAGAAAAAAAAACATGTCCAAGAAAACCAAGACACAGGGTTGGCATTGGTTGCTAATTCATTTTGGAAATGTATTAATTTTCTAATGCCTGTCCATTTAGATCCAAATACGTATGCATAATGGCATGTCCTGGTTTTGGCTAGGACAGAGTTAATTGTCTTCCTGGTAGCTGGTACAGCGCTGGGTTTTGGGTTTAGTAGGAGAAGAATGTTGATATCACCCTGATGGTTTCAGTTGTTGCTAAGTCAGGTTTAGACTAAGCCAAGGACTTTTCAGCTTCTCGTGCCCAGCCAGCAAGAAGGCTGGAGGGGCACAGGGAAGTTGGGAGGGGACACAGCCGGGACAGCTGACCCAAAGTGGCCAAAGGGGTATTCCATACCACGGGACGTCATGCCTAGCTTGGGGGGGGGAGGAGCGTGGCTCAGGCGTCGGTCGGCGCGTGGTGAGCAACTGCACTGTGCATCACTTGTTTTGTGTATTCCAATCCTTTTATTATTATTGTCATATTATTATCATTATCATTATTATTTTTGTCATTTCTGTCCTGTTAAACTGTCTTTATCTCAACCCACAAGTTTTACTTTTTTTTCTGATTCTCTCCCTCATCCCACTGGGTGTGGAGGGGAGCGAGCGAGTGGCTGCGTGGTGCTGAGTTCCTGGCTGGCTGGGGTTAAACCACGACATGGCATAATACATGAAACTATCCTGAAGTAATATCTGAATACATGTATTATTAAGGATAATTACTGGTTTGCTGTGTAGTTATGGTGACTGTATGAGGCCAACTAAGACAGAACATGTTCTCTCTGCTAACTTGATATTTAGTTCATTCTTTGCTTCTAACAATAACTAAACCCAATACATTATAAAAGGGACTGGAAAATATGTGTTTTAAAAAAGTGGAAAGGAAGGATTTCTCTCGTACAGGCTCAGAATTCTGCTCATTATAATAATTTTGGAGCTGACCGGCAGCTGCTGTACTCAGAGACAGGCAAGGAAAGTGGTGTTTGCTTGCAAAAAACAGCTAGATACACAAGCAGGCATCAATCTGTCTGTCTATCTATTTATCTATCTACCTACCTACCTAAAAGCATCCTGTAATCATACCTGAGGTTCTCTCTGAGAAACTGTTATGTTCCCTGACAAACTGCTGCTGGATATAGCAGTTTTGAAAAACATCTTTGGAACCTGGGTGTTCACAAGGTGTAAACAAATTACAGAGGGCTGTCTCCTCTCTTTTCACATCCATTCCTACAGTTTAGAGCCCTTTTAAAAAAAATGGCACTCCTGATTTCTGTTCTCTCCCTTCTTTGAGAGAATTCAGACCTAACTTTTCATTCTTGCTGAACTCCACTATGCAAAATAAAGCAAGTTTAAGTTGTTGGTTGGTTTTCTTTGGTTTTGGGTTTGGGTTTGGTTTTGGTTTTTTTTTTTTAAAAAAGAGAATATTTAATGTAAAATGCTGAGACAGACCCATGAGAAGACTGCAGAATTTTCTTGATGTTCCATAACCATTAAGCTAGGGAGTCTGGACTCAAATCTTTTGCCCCAGATATTTGTCTATTGCCATTTGAGACAACCTTGGATATATGACATAGTTTTCAGCTGCCTCCCACAAAGGCATCTGTCACCCATATGTCCACAGTCATATCTATCTAGATAGTTTTCTATGACTCAGATGCATCCCTTTCAGAGTGCCTATTATCTCCCACCCTGGTCTAAAATGAGAACCTAGAAACCAGCTCAAATTTCTGCCTACATCTTTGAGACATTTAACATTAGGTAAGATAAATCTCAGGAATAATAAATACAAGAGATAGATTTTTAAAAAAAAAAACAACATAAAGGTGAGTTTGTAAAAAAGGAGCAACCAGGTTCCATAGAAATCAAAATTATTTAGGATTCCAAAAAATTGTCAATGTTTCATCAGTATGAATGATATACCAGGAGAAAAAGAATACACAGACTTACACCTGATAAGCCTGAAGAACTTTGTATTTCTTATAAGCATCTTCACAAGCTTGTGTTAATGATAGTGGTTTAAGGTGTTATGACCATCAGCTAACCTTTATCCTCATGCCAGAGGTAATGCCTGTAAAACAAGTGGATAAATCAAGTATTCAGCAGCTTTCTGACTGCTGTAACTCAGCCCAGCATACAAGACAAACTGCCATCCATTTTGCATTAAAATAATACACCATGCTGTGAGCATTAAGAACCAAAGATAGTCACACATATCCTTCTGTTATGCCTGTTATAGGAAGATAACCTCTGAATAAAACACAAAGTAACCAAGTAAAGAAGGAAAGTTGGCTAAGTGTTTCACTGTGTGACTAACAATACCTGTTTTGTTACCAAACAGATATGAAATATCTTACATTTTTAGACACAAACTTCTATTAAGTAGACTAAACATCCAGTGAAGTTAAAAATCTGTCCGTGAAGCATCCCTTACAGACCACTTTTCCATGAAATGGAAGTTTGTGACATTGCAGGAGCAATTGGTTACAGGCAGCTGTCAAAACCTGTAGTCTTTTTCCAAATAAAGTTTTAATTCTCTTCAAAGAATTACAACA
>JAVKLA010000062.1:8557740-8576209 GCA_034782735.1 Sagittarius serpentarius | reverse complement strand
TCCTCATCCCACCGGGCGGGGGGGAAGGAGTGAGCGAGCGGCTTCGAGGTGCTTTGTTACCGGCTGGGCTTAAACCGGGACTACTCTTTCTACGCTATGTTTTTTTGCTATGTAGATTTAGATTAGAGGTTCCACCATTATGTTTGCATCTCTTGACTTCAGTTAAAAACACACAGTTTTCTTTCCTAAATAATATTACCAGCTTTATAGCCACCAAGTGTGCTTAAATCTTAAAACATTTCTAGCACTTTCTGTTTAGGGCTGTGGATGTAGGTCAGTGTAATCCCGCTAGTGATGCATGACACAGTTCCATCTGTCTCATTACTCAAATTCAAAGGGAGATAGAAAAAAAGAGGGCACATAAAATCCAGAAATCAAGTGTTTCTTTTCACAGACAGAACCTAGCAGTTACCAGCATGCATTAAAAAGAAACAAGCAAACAAACAAACAAAACAGGTACCCCCAGTTATCCCTAGTTCTTCCAGGTATTTCAGTACTGTGGCAGCTGTTGTCATAACAGCACAGTCAATGATGGAAGTCCAAAAACTGGCATCCGCTACTGAAAAGACCATCGTGTTCTTGCCAGTCAAGATCAGCAGCTTTTTTACCACTTGTTTTAATAAACTGATTCACAGCTGTTGGTTGTCTGAGATGTCTGATCCAAGGTAGTACCTTTTATAATATTAATTCCCTCTTATTCTCTAGGTCACCATTTCTTTCACAAAAACAGGGCAAAACTTGAAATGCCTATCTCATTATTCAGCCTGTCTTCCCATTTTAATCAAGGTAGAATCTGTACTTGGCATAAAGTTATACAGATCTTTACCTTTTAAAATTTTATAACTGAAACAAAAATGTGCAGTGACATATTTATATCTGATCCAGACAAAATAGCTTTTATTCCTAGGGAAAAAAAAAAATCCAACAAGCAACTTTGCATGTCAAGTAGAGGCAGTTTTTCCTTCAGCACCAAAACCATTTCAATTTAATTCCCACGTATTTAATTAAAAAAAAAAAAAAAGTAAAGGAAAGCAAATGCCAAAAGCAGTTTTCTTAAAGTTTGACATGAGCATCAGGCAGAAAAGTTGAGGCAGGTCCAGCTCCTTTCAGGTGTCTTGAGTATCTAATAATCTTACATCCCAAGTCCCACTCTGCTTTTTCCTAGATGTAGTTGAGAATAGATTGGAAAAGAATAAACTGACCAACACACCAAACTGTTTTTCTCTGTAAGAACTATTTAAGAGTTCATATACACTCCAGCAGTGCCAACAGGAAAGACAGAACAGGTGAAGACAATCCATATCTGAGTTACTCTAGGACACTGATTAAGTTCTGTTGCGTGCATTCATCAGATTGAGTCTTTCCTAGCCGAAGAGAGGTATGAATTCACATGTCCTATACATAGAGTTCTCTAACTGCACAACAAGTACTTAACAAGCAGAAGCATGACATAGTCTCTTCATTGTCTTCGTGCGATCTTTCCATTCCTCTTCAGAGAGGGCCAATACTTGCTATCCCATGCCTTTGCATGTTCAGAGTCTTATTAGTGATTTGCTATGTTTTGTCCTCTGTTCCTGTGGATACACAAGGTATGCCAAATAAAATACATATCCATACGTGACTTCCCCTTTTTTTGAAGGGAATTACAAACTGTATATTCCCCTCTGTCTGCATAGAAGGCATGCTGTGTAGAGCATGTGCAATTTGCAGAATGAACAGGTATTTTTATGTTAATCCACTACTATGTAAACCAACTTCTTATAAAAGCAGGGAGATGAGATTGTAAAATGTCAGTTGTTGGTAAAATCGAGTTGGGATGACTGTAAGTTGCATACAGAATCTGTTTTACAAAATCTGCTGCTGAAGTGTACAATTGGTCTCTGGGTATCCATGTTACGTTCTAGCCTGCCTAGGTGCACATTAATTCCTTGAAAATGGTCATCGTGCTGTGCAAATAGAAAAGTGGGTGGCTACAGCTAACAATAAATTCTCTAATAAAGTGGTCTGTGCTGTACCAGGCTACGTTTGCAGAAGGGGAAGACTAAATTCTAATCTTATGCTTCACTTCTATTTTACTTCCCAGATAACTTTCCATTTCAGTCATAAATTGCGTATTCACCATATCCTTTAATCTTCTTAACCTAAGTCCAGTCAAAATAGGCAGATTTTTAATTAAGAAAGCTGCAAGCAACCCAATCATCTCTAGCTGGAGAAAGAAAAGCAAATGACGGTTGTGTGGGTATAATAATGTGCTGTGATCAAGGCTGAATCATAGCTGAAACCCGAAGCTGATTGTCCCACTGTGGGTTGAATGAAATGTGAAAAAATAATTTAATGCATGCAAAACCTTTACACAGATTCCTAAGTGAATTACAAAAACTAAGGTAGTTGCCTTAAAAATAAATTATATTTCAGTGCTTCCACATGCATACTAATCTGCATCCCTGGACATTTTATCCTACTATGGTGGGAAAACTAAAGCAAAATATAGAGTCCTGAACAATTCACAGTTTTATTGGGGCCTGAAAAAGGCTGCTTTTGTTTTAGCTTGCATGACTTCTATTTTTGTAAATATACAGAAATTTTAGCTCATTATTCATTGTTAGTTTCATTTCAGAAGTGCCTGATTGGCAAAATACCTGGGCCATATAATACTAGATGTGGTACATAAAATGAGAAAAAAGCTCCTTCCCAAAGGCCTCGTTCCTTAAAATGAGTAACAAAGAAAAGAGTAGGAAGACTGTTAGAATACAGAGGCACATTTCTTTGCTTTTTCTGGTTCGTTCCTATTTTGTTTGATTTATCTTTAAGCATGATTATACTATATTGCTCACATTGCAATGTATTTGTTCATCTAGAGTGCACCATCAGGAGGATCCTGAGGGGTGGAATAAATAAAGCACTAGAATTTTAGAATATTAAAATTCAGTGAACGAGGCTGTATAAAATTGAAGATTAAACCTGTCCTACATTGACATCATTTGGATTTTGCCATTATCTTTAGCGAGGCTAAGATGCTCCTTAAGTGTCATACAGATAGGTTCATTCAGCAGTTTGGTCCCAGAATGTGGTAACACAATCTAGATGACTGAAGTGCATGTGGTTTCCCTCTCTGATAGAATGATGAAGCTTTGTGGGAATGTTGACTTTGGATCTAAACATGGAGGGTTGCTCAGAAACTCTCACAGAGTATGTAAGTATCTGACTCATTTATGAACACATTGTTCACTTCAAAGAGAAGTTGTAAGTTTAAAGCTTCACTTCAAGCACTGTATTTACACTGAACCGTATGCTATGTCTGAACAGATTGTCACATCCAGTGTTTGAAAGCTGAAACAGCATATGGAAGAGGTATTGGAGGTATTCATGTTGCCTAATGTTTTAACTTTGCTTTTATATTCAGGAATGTTAATTGGACCCACACAGACACTCTCATATGCAGCATCTTGGGCTTTCCCCCTCTTAATTTCTATCATTTATTGAGCTTTTTTATAACTTGTCCTGCTGTTTTACATTTCACAAATGAAAAATAGTGCAATGCAAAACCTGCTGAACTGATAGAAGCTAGAACTAGTAGACTCTGTCTACAGTGACTTCCTGATCCCCAGAACAAAGCTAGGAACGCCATCTGAGAAATCTGTACTAAAGTCTCTCCCAGTAGAGACATCTCCAGTCAAGATCTCTGCACAGTAGCAAACAATGTAGTTTCTATAGCATGAGTATCTCCACATAAAAATCTTATCGGTGTTTATCCAATAGCTATCTAGATTTAAAAATACCTTATTACTTCTAACTCTTTTGTTCTAGAAGGCTAATAAAGCTTATAGTCTTTGACTAGTCTATACTTGAGGCATATGCATCAAAAGAGAAGAATGGGGGCCAGAATCAAGTCCAGGAGAGGTTGTTGAAGTATTTTTAGACACCTTCCTGACAAACTAATTTTAATGTCCTGAGATCTTGTACATTAGGAAGCTAATACCGTGTTAAAAATCCTATAGGTTACTGAATCTTTAGTTGTTTTACTGTATCTCCAAAGATAGCACAAGTGGAGCTGGGGTGGGGATAGCATCACTAGAAAGTTTTTGGACAATTCATGGGAGTGGGAAGGAGGTAGGATTTCATTAAACATTTTTATAAAGATCACTTAAAGATCTCCTTTGTTCTCTTTACATAACCTTCTTAGTTACTTTAAAGAGTAAATTAGTTTCTAGTATTTTGTAAATATTATTTCAAACCTATATAACATATTGCTTAAGAAAGGGTCATTCTATTTATCTGAGAGATTATGAAATGCATTGTTTTTCAGATATGCTAAAAATACCTTTGCCTTTAAATAGTATTCTGCTAAGTTTCTGTCTGGGAAGACATCACTGAAATTCTAAAATCCTGTTGGGACTCATGTACAACATAACTGTTGGGTATATGAAATATAACTGAAAGTATATTCTCAAAAAAGGCGAAATGAAACAAATGTAAAATTTTGTCAGTGGAAGAAGTGTTTTGTATTGGGCCAGTATAGCTTTTTCAGCATCATCAGTCTGCTTGAGGAGGGAAAAGAGTGTTATTCTAAGGGCATCCCAAATGGACCCCAGATGATCGGTTAAGCAACTGAATCCATTCACTTTCAGCGCTGGGGAGAGAAGCTTCCTGCTGTTCTGTCTTGCCCGTTAAAGCCTGCAGGCTCCAGGATCAAATCAATACACTTATGCCTTTATCTTTTTTTTAGGAGCACATTTCATCAAGTAGATTTCCTAAGAATAACCACAAAGCTGTATGTAAAGAAATACAGGAAATCCACATTTCCTGTCGGGGTAGACTCAGAGTTTTTAGAAGTTTTCTTTATTCAGGACAGTAGATTTCTGAAGGGCCAACTCGGGCATCTAGGATAGACTTCACCAGTGCACAGAAAATCACAGCTCTAGTCTTCCTGAAACCTTTGGTTTCTCATTCTTTCTGTGTCTCCAGAAGCTTCTCATCACTTGAAGCCCTGAATAAGATATATCCCACTTTTTATACAAGAAATACAGAGGTAACATAAGGATACCACTACTGACATAAGGATACCACAACAGAGTTTTTTTCAGGAATGCTTTTACCCCTTCTTTTCTCAGCTTCCAGGTGAAGTAACTGTAGTGGTGCATGGAGAAATGGAGAGCATGACACTGAAAGCTCAAAGAAAGGCAATGGGAATGTAACCGATCCTGCATTTAAACATAGTATGTGAGGCTTTCTGCGGTTGCCAAGGTTAGATTTGGGAAAAGGAAGCTGCTGTCCTCTGGTACATCTTATTCCTGTAAAATACAGAGCGCTGACTTCACAGGAGCTGCATCTGCTGAACATCTTTCAGGAGCTGAGTCCTTAAGTTCACTGACAGCAGAAGAAAGGAATGATTTTAAGCCAAACAGTTTGTAAATCTGTATTGTAGAGCACTTTATCAGCAATAGTGGTCTGGTATTGCAGCGAAGGTCACAGGGCAAAGCTGCATCGCTTCAGAACTGGAGCTTCTCGTATCTTCTGGTTTTCTGAGGCACTACAGGCATAAATAAAAGCACTGCAAGGGAAGAGGAATTACGTTGTAATTAAATGGCACACTATATTAAAGAATGGAAAACAGTCATGCTGTCTTTCAGTGACTCCTCTGGAGTGTGTGTAACAGAGCTGCTCTGTAAGGAATTCCTTAAAGGAAAGTCTTTGCAGCACATCTTCCCAAGAGAGCAAGAGGGACTGTGGAAATATTCAAATAATTCTGAAATTATTTAGAGTCTATATAGTCTCTCTTTAAAGGCACAAAGCTCAAATTGCTCTGTTCTTCCTTATTTGTATGCTGAACTTAACTTTAAGTTTTGTGGGCAGACAGTATAACCTTGAGTGCTATTGAGCACATGTCAGAACATTTAAGAGCTGCTTTATTATTTCTAAGGAAAGGACAATATGAGATTTTGCTAAACTGTAGGAAATCAAATAAATTAAATGAAAATTAAAACAAAGAGCTTCTAGTTAATGGAAGCAGATTATAAATCTCCTATAAAAACATACTTTGTTTATTTCTCCTGTGGTGTGACATGACACCAATAACAAATGACTTAGCATGTAACACATTTAACTTGTGTTGAAAACACTACAATCACAGGACAAAGAAAAACAGTCATTTCATGGGTTATAATTTCAGGAATATAAAAGATACTGCTTCAGAAGAGGTCACAGCGTTAAATTTTCTTAAATTAGCTGTGATGGCTGTATAAAAGATGAGAACTTTTACATGTAAATCTAACCTCAGAGAGGGCTCTTTAGTATGCTGTAAAGCCACAGAACTTCAGGTAAATGGTCTGAAATTTTAGCTTGCTGGACTGGAGATTTTTAGCATGGTTGTGTTTCTTCCATTTATTCCGTATAGTAATACAAGGTAAACGTCTCAGAATGGCCTGCAATTAACACCTGCTGTGATCTCTCAGATTTCACAAACTAAACAGGCTTGAGCCAAGACAGTGCTTGGAAGATGTAGGTGCTTTTTTATATATGGCTGATGAGTAAGTGGTTCCAGTTGAATGCTAGTCTGTCTTTGCTTTCCATGTGGATGAACAGGGGAATTGTGGTCTTATCTTCTCAAAATGCATTTAACAAAGATGTCAAGGCTGCCTGTCTTAAAAAAAAAATATATATAGTTACTTAAATTCTAAATTATATGAAATGGTGAAAGATGACCTAGAACTACAATGAAAGGGTTTGAAAAACAGTATTGTTTGGGAAATGATGTAGCCTAGGAGTTCCTAGAAAAAAATTGAAATAGCCACTTTATAGCTTTGTAATTATTAAAGTTGGATTATGTGAAGCTGGGAAGATAATTTACAGTAGAAATCATTTTGCTATCACAAATACATTCTCCCACAAGCCACTAGGAATTCTTGGTAGAAACTGTAAACTATAAGAAGATCAGTTTCGTGAATGTGGGTTATTGGAGTGTGGTTGGGTTTCTTGATATCTCACAAGTTGAACTGGCAGTTACTTGGAAGCTATTTTCCTTTTCCAGGAAACTCAATTAGAGACTGATCCAAAGATGTGTGGGTCTAATTGCAGAAATTCTTTGCACCTGCTGTTGTCTTCTATTGCACTGTACCAGACACAAAGCATTAACTTGAAGAAAATTTACTAGGAAGGATGATTGCTGCTAAGTAGCCTATCTGTGTGGTATGGATTCACAATTCTTTCCCACACAGTAAAACTATCTGAATTACAGTAATCAAAGGGAAATAGATTTTTCCTTCATAGTTTGTTATTACATCCAGAGACTGATAGTTTACCAGCCACCTGTGCTTCCAAGTACTATGGGCAATTTTCTGTGATTTAAAGCAGGATGCAACTGGGAAAATAGAAAGGTTTTGGAGTAAATTTTACCATGAGAAAATGTTGACACTAAAATGTACTATAGTAAGAAGTAAAAATACACCGTGCTTTTTATAGGTGCATTAATTGCATTGTGTAGATAATCAAAGAAACAAAACTTTTTTAAGCAATGCTATTATAATTGAGATAATGAAAGGAAATACATCTGGTTTGCAAAATTAAGAGCTGTTTGTGTTCTGGAATGAAATGCCTCCATCGTTTTACGTAAAATAAACAGCTGTGTAACATAGTTTCTAGGGTCAGTTTCCAAATCCTGGAGCCAAAATCTATCACTGCTCAGCAACTGAGTTAGCAATATAAACCCATCTGTAGGTGAAGGTTGTAATGTACATTAGCTGAGAATCTAAAGACTAATGTTGTGGACATGTGTTCTTTACCATTACTGAGTGCATGACTACACGTACCTATACAGGTAAAACTAATCCATTCCCATACAGCTACATTATATCCTTTATTTCAGGGCTCAGTAGTTGAGATTTTGATTAACTCTTGTTTGTGTGACAACACAGCTATGAAGTTTTTCTCCAAGCCTTGTTTACATCCAGACATCTTAGGGAGCTGAAAATCTTATCTAACCATAGTTGTACAGAAATACGCTTAAGTATATTAGTTACTGAAGAATTTCATTATTTATATTGCTATTGTTGTTATTACCATTATTTGTATTTTAGCAATGCCTAAATTGATCAGGAATTCACTTAAATAAACAAAAACTATGTTTATGCTCAGAGTTTTTGGCAATACTTTTATTGGCTGTGGGGAAAAAAAAATTACAGACCAGCTACCATTAACGCACCTACTCAAGTACGTCTATTACACTGTAGCACTGCACAGGCAAAAATCTACTTTTGGATGTTTAGATCTATGATTAGAAATAATTTTATAAGTTATGAAACCAAATACAATTTGATTCAAACATTAAACTCCAAATTTTGAGGTATGAAATCCTTCAAAACTTAAAAAAAAAAAAAAAATAATTAGGGCCTCTTCCCTTTGGGGGGGCAGGGGGAGGGGCATGTATTAGTACTCCCAGCAATGTTCTAATCCAAATGCCAGAAATTACTGAAAATTTAAAAAGAAATTTGTTCTCTGTTATTTCTCTCTCCTGTAACAGAAAATGCTGGAAAGTTCCAAGGAAATCTGATTTCTAGACATTTTAAGTTCAATATTACTTGTAGAGTAACATGGCTAGTAGCTTTGGAATCTGTAGTGGCAAAATCACCAAGTAACATAGAACAACAGGATTTTTAGGAACAGGTGGCAGTAAATAAAAGAGAAACATGAACAGAAAAGAATATAGAAGAAATGAGTGGTTCCCAAGAAAGTAGCAACAGAAGGAAAATTTTTCTCTTATTTCTTCTTTTCAAAAAGAAATCCATTCAATAAGAAATCTGTTGATACAGTCATAAAAATTAAATTAACTTAGTAATAACATTGACTAACACATGACTGGTCACATTTCACTTCTTTATTGATACACCCCTTAGACATCTAAAGCCTTGTGTTTAGTAAAATAAGTCCAGACTTTCCTAAGGTATCAAATGAGTATAAAACGTTACTAGATATACCAGAGACAGACAGACAAGATTTAGTTTTGTAGAGAGTAAATACATGATGATGTTTGAGAACTGAACGGAGACTTTATTCACAAATGCTGAAGAGGTTCCCAAACATCTGCTAGCTTATTACCTGGGATGTTGCTACCAATGTGGTAAGGAAAAATGAAAAAACAATGTTGGGATTTAAAAGACACACAGTAGATCCCTGATTTAAGCCAATGAGACTTATGAAAACACAGCAGGTTTGGACAGAACAACAATAGAAAAGATCAGAAAAAAAATCTCTGACCTCTGGCTGTCACAAAAGTGAATTCCACAGCAGAGAAACTGAAACCATGGTAAAGGTGTTTTCAAGTTTCAGTCATCAGGTCTTGCTTAGGTATGGATATAATAATCTTACCTGACCAAGCAGTAAGATCCTTCAGGATCAGCAATAGAGTGATACCAACTGCAGCAACTGAAGTGGTGCCTTCTACAACAAGGCAGTTGAAAATCCTATAGAAAGAAGATCTAAAAGAAAAAAACTTTTGGCTTTCATGTCTAGACACTCAGCCAATTGTTCTAGATTCTGCTTCCAGTTTACTTATCTGAAATCACACTAGATGAAAAAATAAATCTGAGACCAGAAAGCAAGGCCTAAAAGATTACCAAGATCATGATTTGTATCCAAATATGCAACATTTCTTGATTCCATGGGCTTCCAAGATGTTAAAAAGAGGTTACTACTCCATGTCTCGGGAGATGCAGGACCAACTAAGTACAAGCAGAAAGGACAAAAACACAGACAGAGCATTTTCCTTATGGTGCCACTAATCTCAGTCCATTGGATCATGCTGGCTCTGGTTGTCCGCCAGTCTGTCCCTGATTGCAATGACTGTATGATAGTTAAATAACCAACTTACATCAGATTTTCACCAACTAGCGCTTCAAAAATAAATATAAAGATCATATGTCAGTTCTCTGGCAATCTGGAAAATATAAACTAGCTAGTAATTTTTATGCTTTATAATTTCTAGTAGGCTGAGAAGTCAGGCTCTAGAATCACAGTAAGGGTTGAAAACAGTTATGAACACAAAGAGCGTAAGTAATTTGCAGAAAGAACCAGTAAAAATGTAGGGGGGGAAAGGGAAAGAGTGTATGTGTACTATAATGCTAAGACACTTAAAATCTTCTCCCAGCTTTCACTTTAGCATGCCTTATTTCTAAATGTAGCACCAAAACAGAAGTAATGATGCTGAAGACTGGATGATATCAGGGTGAAGTGATCCATCAAATGAGTCTTAATGCTGATTAGCAATTATAGTCTGCAGAGAAAAAACTCTAATTGCCTACTTGATTAAGAGCTGCTGTCAAGTAGGTTGAAGTTCAAAATTAAGTTTTCTGTTAAAGCAGACACTGAAAAGGACTTTGGAGTTGAATGGTAGAAGCTCAGGAGTACTCTCTGAATAAGTGCAGAAGAGATTGATTTTATTTTACTAAGAATTTCACAAGTGTATCATGCTTTTGTTTCACTTCTGTTCAGCCCCGTTCTCCAAGTTAAATTCTTTGCATACATTTTCAACTTCAGTTTCTTTGCAAAGAAACTACACTGTAAAATTTTCAGAATAAGATGTGATGAAATTCAATGGAGGAAGAAATTAAGAGATGGATGAGGAACAGAAAATGGGAGAAGATGTAGGGACCTCAGGAGGCTGGTTACTAGGTGACAAGTAACTGATGACATGCTGTACAAGAGGATCAGAGTAAAAATGACTTCTGCTAAATTGGAATTTAAGCTAACCACGCTAGTCACTAGACTACACATATGACTCCAAACGTTATCACAGTGTGATGTATCAATCATTTCTAAAAGTACTTGCCAATCTTGTTTTGGATATGTGTTAATGGGAAGTTTTTTGTATCACATGGACAGAAAATTACTTAAACTAAAAAAAAAATCCTCTACAGACACGCTCTGCGAATCAAACTGAAAATTGTTCAGTAAGTGATGACCCTGTTCATTACTTCCTTTCAGCTGTTGGATAGAGACCTCACAGTGCAGATGCTTGAAATGATCTTTTGCGCTTTCCTACACCACTTCACTGCTAAGTGAGAGATTAAGTCTGATTGTCTATAGTATTGACCTAACCTGAACTGATTGTGTATTGATACGGACAAGTACTGCTTACACAATTAGTTACAATGTCTAACTTGTAAGCCAGTAACTTCAGTTTGTGATTAGTTAAGATACTTAAAACTAGTGGATTCTTAGCATATGTGTAAAACTCTACGTGTCTTTGTCTTACTTTTTTCTATTTTCATCAGATAACAAACCGGCACATATCTCTACTATATGAATTGCTAATGAGAACTACTTCACAGAAACAATAGAAACATTTTCTTTTAAAATTTTCTTTATGAACTTAGAAATAAAATATCATCATGCTAACATAAGACACAGAAACTGCAAGTATCAGCTCTGAAAAAAGGATCATTCAAGTCTGGTCAGAAAAAATAAACCAAACATAGAATTCCCACACTTTTACTGTCAGTCATCCAAGAGAGGATTTACTTGACAACAGTTAATATCTTTGTTCTGTCTTTGAAAGAATTCAGTATGAGAATTGAAAGAAGGTAACACATTCAAATACCTTATCTTTGTAACTTCTGAAATAGCTTCAGGCATCTCTTACTGCCTGAAGGTGATACCTAAGTCATGAGGGGTAAAAGACACTTTCCTTTGTCAAAGGCTACTGTTGGGAATTTTAATATTTCAGCTGTCCAAAGGCCTAATCAAAAATCTGTTACAATAAATAGATTAATTCCCATTAACTCTCATGAGCTCTGAACCAGGTCCCTAGCAGCGCCCCACAAAAATGATCTGATTTACAAATAAAATGAAGCTTTGTGTCTACTCAGTCTGCATTTTTTTTTTTTTGGGGTGGCAGGCACCTTGTGAGCCTTAGCCAGCCTCATCTGTTTTTCTAGCAGTCTCACTGAACTTAACCCTACTTCTGTGTGGAACTGTTATGGGGACAAATGCTTCCTTCTCATGCTAATCCATCAGTGCTTTAAAAGTTATAACTAAGCCTTAAAGCTGGTATCTTTTAAAGACTTAGTATCTTTGACACAGTAACAAGCTTGAGTTAAATATCCATGTAGATGCAGAAGTATCAGTGTTTAAACAAATGTCAGCAATTTCTTAGGAAATGGAACTAATGTTACAGATGATGATGACTGAAAAGTTTAAAAATAGCTCTGTTGCAGTAATAAAAAATGGCATGTGAGAAAAAATAAATTGCATTAGAGCAAAACAGTACTTGAAAGTTAAGGTTAAATTAAAAACAAGAGTTGCACCTCAAGCTCCAAAACTCTTTTCTAAGCTCAGAATTGGAAGCTGATTAGCCGACACTCATTTTTTCCCAGAAAGATGTAACTTTACAAAGTGGAATTTAATATAGCTATTCTATCCAGGCACAAGCATCCCAAAACAAACCTCAGCAGGCTGCTTTTGTGAACTTTTTTAGGAATTGGTGTGTTCTTACAGCACTAAAATATTGAAGATAATATGAGAGATGGAACAGGCCCAAAGCAAGTATAAACGAGTAGATTTTGTCCTTCTTGTAACTATTACAGTCCTAGCCCCAGTTACTGTTTTTACCACAAGAAAAAATAAAAAAGAGGAAGAATGGAACTGTCTCTTGAGGCTATTTCTTAAAGATTTCATCATTCTTTTAGGACTTGATTCCTTTCATTGACTCCAACTGCCAGTTTCATAGGCAACATGCGTTGAAGCATAGACCTTTCCAGTTTCATTTTTCTCAACACATGAGATAAATGGCACCAAAGGAAGTCTGCCCCACAGCCAGGCCCAGGGAACCAGGTGCCTGTGAGCAAGCACATCCTTCACCTATAGTGCAGAGCCATATCTTCTCTGTGGAGTGTCCCTGATGAGCAGTGGCTGGCACATGAGGTCATGTAGCAAGAGATAGGTCCAACCATGAAGAAACAAATGCATGAGAAATGTGAGGGGTTACCTCGTGGGAAGTAAGAACAAGTCTATTGAGAAATGTCCAGTGAGTGGTAACTGCATGGGTGCCAGCAGGCTGTTAGGACACATTGAGAAGCTGGAGACAGTTACAGGGCTGTCACTGGGAGGTGAGTCTGAAATTCTCAGTTGGGGCTGGCCAACTACAAGGTTTGGTTTGGACAAAATTCTAACCTCTCTTCATTTCATCTTTCACTATGTAGCTCAGTACTAGCTTCCAAATCTTTCAGGGAGTGCTTCTTTTGTTTTCTTTGTTAAGACTTAAAAAAAAGTAGTACATGATAAATTTCAGTAGTGAACTATGAATTCCTGTGTAGCAGAGATTCATTTTAGGGAATGAAGTCTCAGTGGAGACAACCCACCAGCTCTTTGTACAGTCACACCACTTCTATTGTACTTATATCTGGTCCATTATTTTGGTTTTGATTAAAAGTTGTAAAAAAACCTGTTGGGTTTCTATGAAGGGTAATAAGTTTTCCTAACCTTTGACTCATTTCTTCTCTTGTGCAAAAACATTTTCTGTGCTAAAAGCTGGCAACAAGATCTTAGTCATCCCTTGTCGGCAATTGGATTTTAAAAGTTTTTTTAGCACTTGAAGTACATGGTTAGAGACCCATTTCCTGCAAACTTTAAATAGAAAAATAATTCCTTGAAGCTAAGCAAATTTAAAGAACTATTTGCCAAAATATCCATCAATTCATTTATAGTTGATAGAGTGAAAGTGTCAGAAAGTCTTTTGCTTGCAGAAGAGAACAAATAAATATATTATGGGGGGGGGGGGGTTCGACAATGGATGATTTTACCTTAAGCTAAATATAAACTCTGTTTTCATTTCTTTTTGGATAAATCATCTCAGCTATGTTGCGCGCAAGAGCTGAACACCTAAAATACTGGTATAATGTAACAGCTTTAAAACTGCAGTCGCTGGACAACTTCACATTATTTCATCCTGAGATTTCAGTCATCACAGAAATGCAAAATTTTTTACAGACTGCCATCATTATGCAGGGACTTTCAAGATACTGTTAACTTAAGCTAACTGCTTAATACTATGGACAGTTGGTTCTGTATTGCTACAGAAATTAGAAACCTATAGGCGGTAATAAATTGAAAGCTTGTTATAGAAGCTTACCAGAAGAGGTAGTAACTGTCTCTGACCTACCACAGTGGCTGCACTTTTAAAAGAAGTTTTGGAGTGTAATGTGACAAGTTCCATTAGGTAGCTTTTCACTGGCTGGAGTCAAAGAAGTTGCAAAATACTTAAAAGGAGTGTATTCACATGTATCTTCTTAAAAATAAAACAAGTGATAAAAATGTCAGACCAAGTTCTACCCCTAATCTTATGTTATACCACCACAGTCAGTGGCCTTGCGTGGATACAGCTGAAGGAAAACTTTTGAAGATGAAAAGTTTAAAGTGCTTTAGTTTCATGGGTATAAAACATGTTAGGTGAGTTTGGAGAAGTTCCATGTTGAATACACCATAATTCCTTTGACCTGCACAGAGGGTTTTCTTGATTGTGTGGTGGATGTGCATTATTTTAATATAGAACATTATTTTAAAATATTCTATGATAACATGGATTATTATCTAAATAGTCCATGAAGAATAAGGTGAAACAATTATGATGGTGTCTAAAGACAGCACCTCCCCCCCCCAAAGGAAATTTACTGGAAAACGTAAAGTTTTCGTTAAAGGTAAATTTGTTTGTTTTCTTTAAGATTGAGCTTTCTTCTCAGTGATGGGTCTCAGACTTTCATACTTCCAAGGAACTGTTTTTAACTGGACGTAACTCTCATAATCTTTGCTGTGAAGTCTCCAGTTAGGTCCCTTGGTTCTATACTTGTTTCAATGAAGTGGGCTTTGGAAGGAGAGCTTTACTTGCTGATCATTATCAAAGGGATTACAGTTTTACCTATTGACTGTTTTATGTGATTCACCAAATAACACAAAAATATCTAGAGTGAGTTAATAGTCTCACTGTAAGAAAATCATCTGTGATTTATGAAATCTGTCATAAAGCATCAACAAGCTAACAGTTTGTAAATATTCATGTCTGGCAGGGTAGTAGCTTTGTTGTGATTGCAGGAGGAATTAAGATTTTCCTATATTTAATTAAATTTTAAAAACACTGTATAGTATTAAGTCTCAAGATAAAAATACAGTGTCTGTCATTTAATGGAAAGAATACTTACAGAACTTAGGTAACCCCTCAAATTACCATAAACAGAACTGTGAAATGAAGGCAAGAGAAAGTCCTTACAAACACCGTTAGAAATCTGTCACTATCATCTTGAGAGACTCAGTAAGGAATGTTGGTAAAAAAGTTTATGATAAATGACTGGTAGATAAGGTATATACGCTTGGGTATTGTTCTGCCCAAGTAAGAGCTTGTCAGAGGCTTCAACAAAATATAACAAGAAATGCAGCATAAAATGAAATACTCTGTTTTATATTTGAATAATTTGGTTTCTTTAAACAACTGAGATATAATATGCTATAGTGGAAAGCTATGTTCAGGTTTAACAATAGAACATGTACTTTGTTCAGTTGAAAAAGTATATTTCATCCACTATCCACTAGAATTTCAACTTACTTCTTTTAATCTGTGTCCTGGTTTTGGCTGGGATAGAGTTAATTGTCTTTCTGGTAGCTGGTACGGTGCTGTGTTTTGGGTTTAGTATGAGAATAATGTTGATAACACCCTGATGGTTTCAGTTGTTGCTAAGTCAGGCCAAAGGGGTATTCCATACCCTGGGACATTATGCCTAGTATATAAACTGGGGGAGCTGGCCAGGGGAGGAGCGCTACTCGGGCATCAGTCGGCAAGTGGTGAGCAGTTGCATTGTGCATCACTTGTTTTGTGTATTCCAATCCTTATATTATTATTGTCACTTTATTGTTGTTATTAGTGTCATTGTTGGTTTCTCCCTTTCTGTCCTAGTAAACTGTTCTTATCTCAACCCACGAGCTTTACTTCATTTTCTGATTCTCTCCCCCATCCCACTAGGTGGGGGGGCAAATGAATGAGTGGCTGTGTGGTGCTGAGTTGCTGGCTGGGGTTAAACCATGACAATCTGAAAAGCCTAACACCTTATAATGAAAGAAAAGTTGTCTAGTTACTACCATTCAATTACCTATAATGATAAACATTGAGTCTTGTAGAGGGGAAAAAAACCACAACCATTTAAAAAATAGTTTTGTATAGTAGGTCAAATTTGTGCCAAACAGTCTAAAATCTAACAAGATTACGTCTGCCTGGAGATAAGCGCAACAGTCATTAAAGAGGGAAAAGGAAAGCCAGAGGAACAGATGTATTAAAACAGATTTCTCCAAAGCTTCAGGATTCACAGCCAAAATCAATGTTCACAAGATCTGCTTTAGAACAGTGGAGTTCTTACCGAGGCAAAGCTGGGGCTTCTTCTATGCCTTAAGAAGCTAGGGCTTAGCACAAAAATAGCACAGAGTCCCTGAAGACCCCCTTGGCAGGTGGTGAGGGGGTCCTAAGTCATGCATTACCCATGTGCTCTGTGATGGTCTTGCTCTTTCAGTTCCTCTTGTCACAAATTCCTTAGAATATATCACAGATAATATTTTTACAGAAGATGTAAATGAAATCTCCTAGAGCATTATTGGTCTGGCTGGTCTATACCAGCTCTTGGATGTTATTTTAAAACACGTTGACTGGGTATTTCATATATGTGTATGTGTCTATACACTCCTATGCATGTGTGTGTGTGTTTTCTTTGCTTGTTTGTTGGGGGTTTTTTGTTGGGAGGTTTGTGTATTTGTATACTGATAACAGAGCACAGATCAGTGCTTTGTTCAACTTGTGTGATTGCTGTAACTTAATGAAACCCATCTGGGAAACAAACCTGAACATTTGCATACATCTGGGTATAAATAACATGTTACTACAAAACTGATTAATAATTGCATTTAGAAGGCCATAATTAGCTGTATTTACATTTTGGTGCCAGTGGGAAAGTAGAAGATGAATATTTACCATTCCTTCGTTGAGTTGATTTGAAAAAGATAGTAACTGAACTCATGCTTTATGTACAGTATTTTTGCATGCTTTCATACAACAAATAGCTGTTCCTTTTCCTCTTTATAATGATCGGGAGGATCATCAGATCACTTTGAAATGAAATAATTTCTCTGTATTGGCGACATCAGAAAACAAAACAGTTTGCATAGGAGATGGGTCAAGTGCGTTTTCTTCAGCAGGTATAGTGCCTAGCAACTGTAGTTCATATTCAGAAGTAAATGAGAGATCTGGTAAATGTAATTCTGGTAGTCTAAACAATGTGTGGGCTCCCAACTTTAAACAGTTTATCCTCACTGGAGTCATTTAGGAGAATCTGCTTTATTCTACAGACGACTAAATACAGAGGTGATAAGATAATTCCTATATACTTGGGAAAAATATATAACAAAAACTTCAAAAAGGCAGTGCTGTATCACCTTTAAAAAGCAAAAGTAATATGAGGAGCACAACCTGTTGTGTATTTCTCTTCTCACAATTGCAGAAGTTTTGTGCACTGAATAACATTGATTCGGGGACATCATTCCAGGTTGAATGGCTTTTGGTATACTCGCAAAATGTAAATGAAAAGTTTAATTTTCTTTGGAGTAGATGTTCCAAAATCTAAATTCCAGGACAATGGATGCCCGGTGAATCTGATGGCTTTATTTACAAATGCCATTACAAATGGAAGTGACCTTTCAGTTTTCACTTGGGTGCACCTCTGTTTATTTTAGCAGAAGAACAGACTGCCACATCTGCAAGGTCAAAGCTTCAAATCACTTGTCATTACATTTGTCAAAAACAGCACAAAGAAGCTAGCATTTCAGGGCACAAGCCCCAGCTGATCAGCAATAGGTCTAGTGATGAAACACACTCAGGCCATATAGATTTTTCAGACTAAGTGAAAAAGGAAAATCTCTGCCATCAGCAAAATATTCTGTATCAAGAAGTTTAAGTTATGACAACACAGATTTATTTATTTATTTGTGTGTTTTGGGAGGGGAGGTTGCTTGGGTTTTTTTTATTATTATTTTATTTAAATCAGTGTAGCTCCAAATCCACTATCCAATATATGCTGGTAGGTCCAGTTGTAAGAACTGTCAGAACCTGAAGTCAGACTTTAATGTCTCCTGGAATCTGTGTCTGTAAATGTCCTGCATAGATAGTTTTATCTGCAAGAGAATTCAGTAAAAATATTCAGGGACCAGGTATGAAACAGAGAAGAAATTTTGCACGATATTGTCCTGGTTTCGGCTGGGACAGAGTTAATTGTCATCCTGGTAGCTGGTACAGCGCGGTGTTTTGGGTTTAGTAGGAGAAGAATGTTGATAGCACCCTGAGGTTTTCGGTTGTTGCTAAGTCATGTTTAGACTAGATCAAGGACTTTTCAGCTTCTCCTGCCCAGCCAGCAAGAAGGCTGGAGGGGCACAGGAAAGTTGGGAGGGGACACAG
>JAVKLA010000062.1:8513775-8557640 GCA_034782735.1 Sagittarius serpentarius | reverse complement strand
GTGCATCACTTGTTTTGTGTATTCCAATCCTTTTATTATTATTGTCATTTTATTGTTGTTATTAGTGTCATTGTTAGGTTTCTTCCTTTCTGTTCTATTAAATTGTTCTTATCTCAGGCCACGAGCTTTACTTTATTTTTCGATTCTCTCCCTCATCCCACTGGGTGGGGGGAAGTGAGTGGGCGGCTGCATGGGGCTGAGTTGCCGGCTGGGGTTAAACCACGACAAATATATAATTATGAAAATCTGGCTATGTAATATAATTATCAAATTTATTAGAGCAGAATGAAGAATGGAGAGCTGTGTATCAAAGTTAATGCATTTCAGATATATTTATGAACTTTTGTATTTACTTTTCTTGAGCAGTCGTGATCAAATTTGCTAGTTCAACAATTGCAGAAAAGCAATTTCCAGAGCTGTGGATGTTTGGGAAAGCAATTTTAAAAGTACATGCAAAGTATTCATGCCAGAATCATTTGTGCACTCAATCAGTTTGGAAATAGAAACAATATCACATTATATATAAATATATATATATGTATATATAGAACATGACAGTGGTGTACAGTCACAGAAACAGGGATTTTCTTCTAATCTTAGACAAATGTGGAAAACATTGTTGCCCCTAGTTGACTGTTTCTTTGCTCTGTTGCGACACTCTGATAAAAACCTCCACCAGCCTCTCCTGACCATCTTGTACACAACCTTTGGAAGCGCTTCAGCCAGGCAGTAGAGCAAATGTTTATGCTTTAATATTACTGCTGACAACAAAACAGCAAGTTCAATAAATAAAAATGACTATACTAATTACAATATTTAAGATTAGGTAGGCAATATATGGAAAAAAAGTCCTTCGCACCGTCACAGAATCACAGAATAGCTGAAGTTGCAAGGGACACCTGGAGGTCATCTAGTCCAATGCCCCTGTGAAAGCAGGAGTAACTAAAACAGGTTGGTTGGAGCCGTGTCCAGTCAAGTTTTAAATATCTCCAGTATGGAGACTCCACAGCCTCTCTGGGCAACCTGTTCCAGTGATCACCCTCACCATAAAAAAGATTTTTCTTATGTTCATTTCAGATGGCTTTCAGTTCACCTTACTGTCTATGATTCCTCGCTCTCCAGTACATACTTCTTCAGCTTGTCAATGTGGAAGTTATGGGAGCCAAGTCAGAGGCCTTACTAAAGTCAAGGTAAACAGCATCCACTGCTCTTCCTTCATTCACTGAGCCAGTCATCTCATTATAGAAGGCAATCAGGTTGATTAGGCATGATTTCCCCTCCATAATCCATGCTGACTGCTTCTAATCACCTTCTTGTCCCTCATATATTTCAAAATGGTTTCCTTGGCTCATGCTTTTTGATATTTAATTTTACATTATGCACGATATTATGCACTGTTATTACTAAAAAGGAAGAAAATACTTTTTCTTGCAAGAGCAATTTAGCAAAACAGTGAGATATAACTAAATAGCCAGGAAAAAATCATTTACTGTACAGAGTACTTGTCTAAATCCAATGGAAAAAATGATGTTGTCTCCAATCAGTATAAGAGATATGTGTGATATACATGCCTTATCAAATTAGATCATACTGAAATGTCTGTAGAGCAGATTATACACTGTAGAGATGTAGAAGATAAGAAAGGGACCATTTGTTGAGCGAGAGCTCGAACTTGCAGCATTTGTCACTTCTATTTTCTGAGCTTAGATGATAATAGACTCTCTTTAAAGAGTGACAATACTGATTTGTTTAAAAAAAAACCAATTAAAATCTATAGGTAAATACTGTAAGGTACTTTTAAATAGCTTGATGTTATTATACAGTGACAAGAGCAAGCAAGAAGTCAGAACACCTAAAGAAGGCCTTCAGAGAGTGATATCTTACCTTTTTCCACTATATTATCTTTTCCAATAAAAGATCTTATCTCTTCCAACAAACTTTGCCTCAGTGGAGAACAAATAACTTTGCAGTTAAGATGAATATTGCAATATTTTTCCCTAGCAAAGCCTATCTATTCTGTGAATTTGATGAATAGCCTTGGCAAAACTTTCAAGATAGTTAAAAGATGGTTAAAACTTTGGCACCTGTTGTGGAATGCAGTTTAGAAAATTCATGAAAACCGTCTGACTGTAACTGTATTGCTCTTTATCTGTGGAATTGTGCTCCAGTTCCAGTACACTTATTAGTTAAGTGCCAGTTTTGTCAAAATGATCAGTGCCGTTGGCAACACTGAATCCAAAATGTGCTTGAGAGGTATCCAAATATTTAGATCTACAGATGGTACTTTGGTAGTTTCATTCTAGTTAAAGAATAAGGTTTGGCAGTAAAGCAATACACAATATGGATGAGATATTAAACTTTGCAAAGTTTGCTGCATATTCAGCAGCTAATTTTCATTAGAAGTGTTCTAAATATTGTGTTAAATGAGCCAAGTTCACTCTTGCATTTGTGCTCAAAGCTCCCATAAAGTCAATGGAATTTCTGTGCAAACATCTGATAACAGAATTTTGGCTTAAAGAATTTTTTGTAGCAGCTACAAGAGTGAATGACCATTCAGGGTGTTGATGGGAGTCCTGGCCAGTTGTTCTGCCTAGGTTCATTGTCTAATCCCATTTCCTTCTCTGTCTACAGTGCCAGAAAAAAAATTCAGTGAAGAATGATAAGATAGTCAGAGATATATGTTATGACAAAGAAAGGAAAATAATGCCAAAGATTAGAATTTTGTCTAGAAGGGTAAGAATTGTCTTGAAAGGAAGGATTAAAAAATAGCTTAACTGAGCTGAATGAATATTGTGAAGTATACAGCATAAACAAAAGATTGCATTTTCTTACTTTTAAGGCGAAAAAAAAACCAAACCAAAAAACAAAAACAGTGATTTAATTTCCAAAATGCAGTAGAACAATAAGCAGATTAAGATAAATGCAATATCCAAGATTTGTAAACCCGAACCTTTAAGACTACCTAAAGCCTGCTAGGAAAAAAGTAATCCATAGTACAGTTATAAAGGATACAACAGTGTTTCTGGGTGGTATTGTAAATGTGTTTAAACTCATTGAACGAAAATAGACATTAGGCTCCTAAATTCTACCATTCCAGTCATTCTGAAAATTTCAACTTGTTTCTAATGTTTTTGCATACCTTGGGTAAGATTTTATTTCACCAAAGAAATTTTAAAAAATGTTATGTATTTTTCACAATTCTTACGCTGATAACAAGCAGATTACAAAGATTTCTTTGGGAACATTTTCAGTATCTTTTATCAGTCTAAGTGCAAAATATATATGCTGAAAATCAGTATCTTTGTTTTTCACATATATTCACATATATTAACAACACAAATTAAATAGGACATTGATTTAAGTGTTTATGAAAGTGGACTCACAAAGCGTGTGAAGAGAGGTAGAAGAGACAAAATGTGGACACCAATGTGAAAATATTCAGTTGAGTAAACTGCCATACAAATTCAAGTTTTCGTAACCTACTAGTATTAGGTCATACAACTAAAACCAGAATATTTCAGAGAATATCTTTCTTAACTGTGAATGTTTCTCCTGATACCACAGAGTAGATTAAAAGTCTTCCAGTTAAAGGAAAACTTGTGAATCCAATTTTAAGACTTCCATATTTCTGTTACACAATCCACCAAGACAGGACTTATTTAAAACTGTTAGAGAGGAAGCAAAACTTGCACCTTGGCAAGGTAGAATTATGACATGTCAATACATATCCATTAAACAATTCCTTTTCTTTAGAACTGAAGGATATTTAAGATTTTCCGTATAACTGAAGGTTATGTCAATTAACTAAACACTTTCCAAGGACTCTGCTAAATTATGTTGAGAAAATTAATTTATGTCCAGATATCAGCTGTATTTTTACATTACAGAAGAAAGAAAGAAAAAAATATGTTATGGGTCTTGGCTCCACCTAAACACCAAAATGCACTAAGTATTGAAAGAAGAAAGATAACAAGAAAAAAAGAGTGTGCTATAAAAAGGACAGGTGTAGAGACTCTTCCATCACACAGAACTAACTATTTCACCTCTAAAGGAGGAGAAAAGTCACTACTAGGATGGTTATGAAGTTTTTACAGTGAAGAAAACCATAAATTCCTGAAAAAAGATAATATAAGTGTAAGTAAATAATTCCATAGTAATGTTACATACGTGTTTCTCCTGCTTCATGGTGGAAATCCTACGTTTTAGTATGAATACATTTTTGTCCTGACTGTAAACTTCACTCATTTTCTGAACTAGTCACCAAAGCAAAAATGTTTTTTACATCCTTTGTAAATAGATTTCTTTATGCATTTCATTTTTATCTCCTTCCTATACAAAGTCTCTCTCTGTAGTGTGTAGATATTTCTTTTTGCTGTGCGGCAATTATTTCAGGACTCAATGACAGCCTTGTTGCTATGAGCTACCTTTTTGTAGGATTGCACTCTGAAATAAAACAGATCTGGATTAAGTGAAAATATAGAATAGTGTGCAAACAGGGCCTTGAGGTATTGTATCAACAGTACAGAAAGCAGAACAGCCTTCTAAAGATCTATTATGTTCGTTTTGGGGTCACATTTTCAGAAAGACTGAATGTTCTAAAAGCTTTTAGTCCATTTTAGATGTTTATTTAAAGATGTAAAAAGTTTCAAAAGAGTTTATTTTTCAATTCAAATGTTTAATTTACTTTAGCATAGTCAAGTAACAAAAGAAACTCTAATAAAATCAAATCACTGAATTTTAGGTTCAAGTAAAGTAGAGGTCAATAGAGTATATCTGGTAACACTTTAAGTTCTTTTAATACAGTAACAACATTATTCCATATGGCAGTAATCAACGGTGGTGAATTATAATGAATAAAAAATGCCAAATTCTATATTCAGGATAGGAAATTGAGGTGGTATTTATTTATGTCATAGTCTAAAATTATATGCTTTTTACTGATAATTTATATTTGTTTATTGGCTATTCCATTATTGTAAAGCAAGATAAACACAGTTGAAAGGTAAAGATCATTTGCATAGATTTAGGTTATTTTAGGTATTTCTTTCACAGCCTTTCTCCATCTATTTGTTGTCACCTGAAGAAGAAAAACTGCATTTGCAATACTTAGAAACAGATCACTGACATTCCACTGCTGCGCTTACACCTACTGTCAAACACTATCTGGAAAGGAGGTGTTTATGGTGCATGTGTTTCATGTAAAGAAGCACTCCAGGCAAGCAGGGAAAAAAAAAATGACAGCAGAGAAATAAAAAACATGAATAATTTGTTAGTTAATTTATTTAAGATTTAATTAATGTTACATAATTCAGGTGGTTAAAAATAATGAAAGCCATGTTTTTAAACTGAGAAGAGGAGGTGGTGTTAGTGTCATCATCAAAACCAAAAAGGCTAATATGTCTACAGAAATTACTGATTGTATTAGGTATGTTTACGCAGACAGCATAAGTACTCTTAACACGCCTTGTTTCAATATGGAAAAGAGTTTATTTTTTACCTACCTGAGGTTCCAGGGTGGAAGCTAACTGAGAGTGAACCAGAGCTAAAATACGCATGCTGCGTGCCGTAAGTACGGTACTAGTCCAAAACAAAATTTACTCATTTTCCTCAGGAGGAAGGATGGATTAAATTATGAGTTTGTGCTTGTCGTCAAGCTCTCTTGCTTTCATAAGTAGCACAATTTTTGGCTTCCCCTGAACTGGGAGCTTAGAGAAGCTAAATTTTAAAATTGTCGTAAGATTTTGACCTGAAAGAGGCAATGAATTTCAGGAAATTCTGAACTTACTGGGAGCTGAAAACCAGAAACTCCTATCTTGAAAAGAGGAAAAAACTTTTTTCATATGAGGTAAGCTTTCAAGCTTCTTCTGAGTAGGAGCTAATGATCCCAATGGCAGGTCCTTCTCTCAGATGTGTGAAATGCATGTAGTGTTAGAGAGACAGCCTTTCAGCTTCCTCTGCAATGAGAAGTTAGCAGGTCCGGGAGCAGCCGAGTTGCTGAGGCAAGATCTCTTCTGAATTCAGTAGGCCCTAGAAACAAAAACACCTTGCAACTCACGAAGAGCTGTTTCAGCACATGGGGCTCAGTTGGAGCTCCAGTGAGCAAGATCTTGCTCCTGTAAGCAGTAGGTAGGCTGCTGCTAAGGCAGGTTAACTGCAGGATGGTAACAGAGCTGGGCCACAGCTGGGTATACTTGAGCCTTACTCTGAAAGAAAACCTGATCTTTAACCACCTAAAGACATTAACACGTAGACATTAGACATTGCAGGTGCAGCTACACTACCAAATATAATGAGCCTAGGACCATTCTTTGGCCCTTGTCTCCTCCAAAACAGAGTGGCCACATCTAAACTGTCCATTAGGAATGGTCCAGAACTATTCCCTGGCCCTATCTATTTTACTAATATAGATACCTATACTGGTAAGCAAACTTCCATAATATTAAATCACTTGAGTAATCTCTCAAACAGTTATAGACACGTGCCCAATCACTGATTTGTGCCTGTGCACATTTGGGAGGATATGTGTCAGTGATGATCCCGAAAGGGTATCTTAGTTATAACCACTCTGGTTTGGGAAGTTAGGGAGTTTATTTGTACTTAGCTTCTCCTAGAGTGAGGTCCAACATTTTATTATTATTATCATTATGATTTTAATTAGCATAGATATAGCCAGTGCCTATGGGAAACTAAAGTGCTATAGGCACCAATCCTGAAGGCGATGTCAATACTAATAAGTTAAACAGCATCAGAGAATGTTCCAGGCTCTGAAACTTGATTGTCATCACTATTACATTACTAAAACAGCTCCTAAACCAGTTTTAGCCCGTACCAAGTTTTGATGCAAACAGTTCCCAAGTGCAGCCTAAGGGTTCATTCGGGTCAAGGACTAACTATTCCCAGCAGGCAGTTTCAAGTTTTGCAGGGAAAAGACTTTTGCAATATGGATGTTTGCCTCTCTGTGATGACTGACATCAGTGCCACCATACAGTCTCAGACATATGTAATTTACTAATTAAGACACAGCTAAACTTGATCCTCTGCTTGGGAAGTTTCTGAGGGTGGTGAAATTGTGTATTTGCTTTATAGCAGACTTCTACTTGTGAGTTTGAAAGAGACAACATCTTAGCAGGGAATCAGCTGTATATTGAAAAAAACTGAGCTATTATGAGACAGAGGGAACTTTTTATGCTTCCTCAGTCCCAGGGTTGATTTCATTCGGTACTCAAGTGGTGCATGTCACATGAAAATGAATCCTCGGTTGCCACGACTGCTAAGAATGATGTTTTTCATACTCAGCCCACAATGCCCTTAAACCCCTCTGGGTTCTGTCAAGCCAGGAGAATGAATATTTAACTGAAAAGTAAGTTATGCTGTTTATAGACCCTCTTACTTCTTTCATTCCTGATATTTCCTAAAGAAAACAATTTATATTTCTTATGGCAAGTAGTGACTTCTGTCAGTTTAAAGTCCTTTAGAGCATTTATGAAAGAATACCAAAAAATACCCAAACCCCAGACATTATTAAATAGTCATAGACTAGAGTAGGATTAGGATAATTATGAGGGATTAGATTCCTTGTCATCCTGATATCCCATCCATGCTGAGCTCCTGAAGACAACGAAGCCACCTGAGATAATACAGTTCAAACCAGAAGTACAATCTGGCTGTCAGTCTAGTGCTGTGCAAATGCGATGTGAGACTCAGTTGGGGCGTCTGAGTCCTTGTCCTACTAATGAGAGTAAAGACTTAATGCGCAGTATAGACCATGCTTCAGGGCAAGCTGACAGTCTGCCTGTGCTGTGACCAAAGGAACTTAAGGAAATGAAAAAAAGAACTAAACATGGCAATTATGGTTTAAAAAAGGGATATCAGAAGCTCCTGGACACAAAGAAGGTGATGCAGATTTTCTTAATGTGAGCGTTGTGGTTTAACCCCAGCCAGCAGCTCAGCACCACACAGCCCAGTGGGATGGGGGAGAGAATCAGGGGTGGGGATGGGGGTGGCGGGGAAGGTAAAACTTGTGGATTGAGATAAGAACGGAGAAAGGAAGAAACTAGCAGTGACACTAATAGCAACAAGAAAGTGACAATAAAAGGACTGAAATACACAAAACAAGTGATGCACAATGCAGTTACTCACCACTTGCTGACTGATGCCCGAGCAGCGCTCCTCCCCTGGCCAACTCCCCCCAGTTTATATACTGGGCATGACGTGCCAGGGTATGGAATACCCGTTTGGCCACTTTGGGTTGGCTGTCCTGGCTGTGTCCCCTCCCAACTTCCCTGTGCCCCTCCAGCCTTCTTGCTGGCTGGGCCTGAGAAACTGAAAAGTCCTTGACTGAGTCTAAACCCGACTGAGCAACAACTGAAACCATCAGGGTGTTATCAACATTCTTCTCATACTGAACTGAAAACACAGCGCTGTACCAGCTACTAGGAAGACAATTAGCTCTGTCCCAGCACAAACCAGGACAGTAAGCTTGGTTTATTTATCATAATTATATCTTACCTTATCTTATGCATTAAAAAAAAAATGTTTCCATCTTTTTACACACAGTGAATAATTATAGATCATTGTACTTGCTTTCTATTTGTGTTTTGATGTTTATTGTATTTTGGTGTTTATAATCTTGATAAAGCTTTCTGATTAATAACCTAAGTAATTGCAAGAAAATGCTACATGCAGTTATGCTTTGTTTCTAATAGCTATGTTATATCTAGTTTTTTAAATGGCAAACCAAAAAAATGACATTCTAGAACTTTAACACATACCACTGAGAAAGTCAGATACAACACTGTATAACCGTATTACAAGTGTGTTTTGCTTTGCTTCTTTGCGGCCTTCATTACACCTAAATAATTTGTTCCAATGCCTGATAAAAATTTGGAAAAAAAAAACCCAAACCCAAAGTCTTCATTAACATTTTTAATCAGTAGAGTTGTAATTTCAGCAATTGACACATGCAACTGAAGTTATGGTGATACGAACTGACAGTGAACATTTGAAATTATTTTCAAAAGCAAATAGTTTGAACTGAGCTAACTACTCAAATGCCCTTTCATAACTTACATTAAGTATGAACCCATAGAAACAAAATTGCAAGCATTTGATAGTTAAATATGTGAAATCAACTTGGCCTCATAGTAATGTCAGTAAAGATACATTATTAATTCAAGTTTAACGCTGACATTTATTTATGCTGCATAACTTTGCCAAGCAAAGATAAGATTCAGATGTTTTTCTCACCTCTTACTATCCATTCCTTTGCTCTGGTGCAGTTAGCAGTGAAGCTGAACCAGCCTCTGGTTCACATCTTGGGCAGGTTAATAGGTCTTCAGACTTCATTTACCACTAAGATTTCAGACCATCATAAGTTGAAAACATAGCTTCATGCTGACAGTTTAATGGTCAAATAAGCAAAGAGTTAACTTACTTTTAACATCTAAACCTTCTGACCTTTCTTCCAGGGCCACAAAAATGAATTTCAGCATGGATTTTCTGATGTGTCTTTGACTGTGCACATGTGGCAATGTCTAAAACAGCTGCCCATGTTTACATTATAACCCTTTCAAAATATTTTCCTTATCTTTTTATTTTGCATGGCCTCTGTAAGACAGGGAAGGTAAGCAAAGAGATTCCCCTTTTCTTACCTTTTATTTGTGTAAGTCAACCTTCAAAGTCACATTATAGATCGTCTGAGGGGAGGGGAATCTCACTCAAGTTAAACATTCCACCTTCTCTTTGGCTTTTGCCAAGAGAGGGGCTTGGGAGTTGTTTTATTTCAATGAATGTGTCAGACCCGAAAGTGTTCACCCTACACCAGCTCTTGCCAACAGTAGGTCAAAGAATTATATCATTGTATTCCTGAGACAGAAATGTCATCCCTTCCCATTACACAGAGACCCTTCACCTTCTAGCCTTGTAAACACTTTAATTGGCTCTTTTCCAGCAAAAACGCATTAGTTTCTTAACTTCATTCTAGCATACGAAGGTAAAAGAGACATTTGCAATGTGGATAAAACCTTGTCAATATCAAAGAAGTTAAGATTTTTGGTGGTAGAGAAGAGAACAGTTCAACTTTCAGGTGATAAACAAAACCATTATCTTCATTTTTAGCTTTTAATAAGCTCCTTGGTTTAAAAAATTCTGTATTATTTTTGATGTTTCATATATATAGGCATAATACTTGTGAATATCATATTAGATGTTTTTAATACATGCTGCTAGAAGGGAAGGATTCTGCTGAATCCTTTCAGGACCTCAGAAGCAGGTATAAAAAGGAAGAAAAAATCAAAATATCAGTGATCAGTATTTTGCATTTCATGCCAGTCAACAAGAAACTACAAGAAATAACATGAAAGTACACATTTAAAGAGCTTTAAACTAGGTTCAAAGGAGGAAAGGGATAAAATTAGGCATACTAGTGATAAGCTACGGGATGACATGACAATGTTGGAGGGACGATGTGCTATTGAGGGCTTTCACTCTGCCCCACGGTGTGCTGAGCACACTGGAGTGCATTTGAGATGTTTGTACAGTGATGCACACAGTATGAGGAACAAACAAGAGGAACTAGAAGCGTTGGCTATGACATCATTGGCATAAGTGAGACTTGGTGGGAAGAGTCGTGGGACTGGAGTGCTGAGATGGAAGGTTATAGGCTCTTCAGGAGAGAGAAGCAGGGCAGGCGAGATGGAGGGGTAGCGCTGTATGTAAAGGAGGGGCTGGGCTGTGCAGCACTCGCAGTTGAGGAAGACATGGTTGAGAGCTTCTGGGTAAGGATTAGGGGAAAAGCTAACAGAGCGGATGTTTTTGCGGAAGTCTACTATAGATCACCCAGCTAGGATGATGACACTGATGAGTTACTCTATAAGGAATTAAGGGAAGTCTCTAGATCAGTTGCCCTTGTCCTTATGGGTGACTTCAACTTCCAGATGTTAAAGGGAACTATGATACAGCAGACACCATGTCCAGGTAATTCCTGAAGCACGTTGAAGGTAACTTTTTGATACAGGTACTAAGGGAGATGACTGCGAAAGGCGCCTTCCTAGATTTTTTGGTTGTAAATAGAGGTGGTCTCATGGGTGAAGTGATGATTGGTGGTTGTCTTGGCCACAGTGATCAGGAAACGGTTGAGTTTAAAATCTTTGGTGATATGAGAAAACTGGCAGCAGAGATACTACACTGGATTTTGGGAGAGCAGAATTCAGGCTGCTCAAGGAACTAGTTAGGAAGGTTCCCTGGGAATTTTCTTTTGAATGTATTAGGGTCCCTGAGTGCTCATCTGCACTGCAACTTTTATCTTTCTTCATTTTGCACGACATTAGTAGTCACATCTCTGACTTCTTCACACAGGATTGTAAAGAAATTCGGTATCTCCTAACTGTTACCAGTGCAGTAAACATTTGAAGAAACTCTTCAGTCATGTTGCTGTTCTTTCCTCTCCTGAAAAGCTTTCTTTCTCTTGACAGTGCAAACAGAGTGGGCAGTGAGCTCTAGATGGAGGCAGAGCTGATTCTGCCAGTTTTAAGCCAAGGCAGATCTCCCTGTCAAGAGCTTTAAAACCACCTTTACTTTCATCTTTGCCTAGTCACAGTTCTATAAGTGGAAGCACAACAAATTTACACTCACAGATTCATCAGTTCCGAGAGTTACTGTCATGTGGTAAAACTATCCTCTAATATGAATACCAGTTGCAACTCCAGTAGAGGCTGTGGAGTCTCCATACTGGAAATACTTGAAACCTAACTAGACACAGCTCTGAGCAACGCGCTCTAGTTACACATGCTTTGTGCAGGGGCGTTGGACAAGCTGATCTCCAGGTATTCCTTCCACCCTCAGCTATTCTGGGATTTTGTGATGTTACTTGTTTCACAGATTTAACAGGTGCATGCATTTTCGGCAGGACAATATTGATGCACAATTTCAAGGAAAATGGAATAGCACATTTATTTAAGTTAAGCCACCAAAAATTTTCAAAATCCTAAGGATGGCAAATTTTTGCTTTTGATTGAGAATTCATCAAGACTCAATGGTTTCTGAAGGTGAAGTGATTTTAAAACAATGGCCTTTAGCACAATGTTTATTCCACACTAAAAATGTCAAACAGGTACTAGCAATGCTTTTCGGTATTCAGTGCAGCAAACTGGGTTGTCAGTGTAGCCAAGAAATGGACAACACATTGATGAATCAAAGTCTGTTGTTAACAACAGACTAAAGAGAAGAAGGAGAAGCTTATAAGAAAGCAATGACTGAAATGTTAAGTAGCAACCATTTTCTCATTCTATTTTGGATTTTATTTACTCAAAAGATCATTTACAGTAAATGTAGAATAGAAATAGCAAAGATAGCAACAGTCCAGGATTCTTTGCAATGCTCTTTCCGTGTGCATCAATCAAGACTTCAGACATCAAAACTTCCTTTCCTCTGTAATATTCATTAATCTGTTTCCCATTTTTATAAGTATATATCATGGAGTTACTAGACCTGCCTAATTAATTCTCGTATTGTCTCCAACAGGAATGTCTGAAGTAAAATGAAGTGCATTGGTTATTCATACTGTGTTAACAAGCTCTGTAGAGACACCCATAAATAAGTAAAATGGCAAGAATAAATAAATTTGTGAACTTTACGCATGGTTGCTTTACATTCTAAAACTAACTTAAGACTCTTCCTCTGTTGCTTTGAGATCCTTAAGTTTAAATTCACCTATCCTTTAAAGAAGCAAGCAACCAACTTCTCTTTTAGTATGGATAGCATGGCTACACTTAATGGAAAATGAAGTTTTGTGTCCACACATTGTTATCAACACAGTGTATAAATTTAGTGGGTACCAAAGAAGTAGATAGGCTAAACTCTTTCAGACTTCTATCATTTCAGCTTAGCAACCCAGTACTTTCAGTAGTGGTGAATCCCCAAAAGAAAGCTTTTTTCCTCTTCACATTACAAAGAAGAATTAGATCCAACACAAAATTCCCCTTAGTTTTCACTGTTTTTTTTTTAATTATCTGTATACTTCAGCTTCTCAGTGAACTTGACTTACGTTTCATAATTTCTGTCCTTTTAAAATTCTCAGTCTAAGTGATCCCATAGGGATTCCCCTTAAATACATTTGCAACCCAGAATAATTGAAATCATTCGTATTTCTAAAAGCTTTTTATAAGCAAAAATGTTGTTCACACATCACTAGTATCAGCTCATATCAGTTTCTGTTGGGAATTTATTCACATTTATTCATAGAGCCTTGCTGTAGTGTTTGATAAACATATATGAATTGCAGTGGAATGCAGAGTTTCACAACTTACACATTATCAGCCAGTATCTATAATTAGCAATAGTTAAGAGACAGTATTCCTACAGGACGTGGAGTTTTGCTACAGAAGCAGAAAATAGGGAAAAGCTGCCTTTCTGTGTTAAAAAAATAACAAAACAAGGCAAAACAAAAAAAACCACAAAACACAGAAATCTGAAGTCAGAAGGGTGACTATTTATCAGTGTTTATCTGAAAATAAGACCAAACTGAGAGATTTGTGGTTTGTATGTATTAAAAATAAATAAAATCACAGAACATACAAATTATTAATTAAAACCATGAAGAACCATCTGTTTATTATCCTCTGTAAGCAGCAGAGCAAAGACATGTGCATTTTGTTACATGTGGAAGCAGTTTCTATAAGCATATTGTGCTTCTGCAGAGTCTGGGCCACCCCAAAGTCCATTGCTCCAGAATGTCTGAGCAATACAAGTACTGCAGACCGGTGTTTTAAAGGAACCTGCATGACTATAAACTAGTGCTTCGTTTTAGTAATAAAGTACCAGACAGAAAGAATCTTCTTGCATTCCTTCTACACAGACTTGGAGTCCACACACATTGGAATGAAAGAAATTACCCATTCACTTACCCCCAAAAGCAATTGGGCATGAAAGAATGGATAATAGGAATCTTGGATTCAACTCACAGTTGCAGAGCCAATAGGAAGGAGATGGAGTGATACTCATTTATTCATTGTATAATAAAGCAATAAACGACTACCTATTTGGAGGCAACAGATGGGGGTGTTAAAAGGAGAGTGTATAGCATATGTGAACTCCAGATATTCCAAATACAGTTGTGCCTTTGTGTGGTACCTAAAATGGTAGTCAAGGCTTTCTATACCATTGTCTTCTCGGTCATTTTTATGCACACACTAACCTAGCCTTGCAGATAGACTTAACAGAAAGTGAGACGCTAGTATTTCACTCTTACTTGTAATGAAGCAATTTACCACACAAATATTGCTCATTATTACATGTTGTATCATAAGACAAATGAGATGTTCTTTGGCAGCTTACAGAAAACCTTCCAAATATACTCTGTCCTTTTATTTATTTATTACTCTGTCTGCTACTTTTATTTTCTCTTTTCAAATCACTCTAGTATTCTTGACTTTTGTCCAAAATTCAATAGCTATAGGGATTATTTCCATGTTTGTATTATAAAATGTAGGAATAACTATAGAACAGCTCTCTCTTACATCTGGTACTATTCATTTAACACCTAACCTTGAAGCCTGTCTCACAAAGCTATTTTATAATTCTCTCAGTATTGGAAAAAAATAGCTGGTTTAATTTTTTATTATTAGTTGTTCATTTAACTTGATAGTATTTTAGAAGGCATTTTGAGTCACTTAATAGATATTTTATTTTCCAGCTTTATGATGGGAAAAATATCTACTACTTTGACATTTGATTCTGAGTGCAAGAAAACAATAAAGGATTACTGCTGCTTTAACTTTCATTAAGGTTTTGGTACTATTGCCTGCATAACTGTAGAACATTACATATATTTACAATCAGAATTTTTCTGATTCTCAGAAGGCAGAATGAAGAGAAGACTCATAAGATCCTTAAGTCTTAAAGAAAATATATGCTTTGGATTTGGATATAGAGACAGACACCTTTAAAGTTTCTATAACGAGAATTTTACCAAGGATTCGGTCTTAGGAAAGAATTTACAGATATGGTTTAACAAATAAATGCTGTCAATACTAATAATGCCTAATTGTTCCTGCATGGAAAAACTGACAGAATTCTCCATGAAGCAGCAATTAAACAAGATGTAATGCTATTATAGATGCAATGCAGTAATTAATGCACATCCTTTTTCCAGGGTATGTTTGTATGCTCTCTGTTTATGGTTTTGTAGCCTTTTTTAATGTGGCTATTTCTAAGGGTTTTTTGTACCTCACTGATACACAGAGATATATAGATAAATATTGCAAATATGCATTGAATTTATTCAGTTTCAGAGTCACATAGCCTAAGTTTAATCATCAAAAAGTTTGTCACATAGTCATTCAGACTTCCAAGGAAACTGTAGAGAAATACAGTGAGAAATATCTTTTTTATATTTCTAATATAATTTTGATAAATTAACAAAACAGTTGAATAAAATCTGCAATCTAATTTTTTTAAGCAAAGGTCCAGTGAAGAAATGTGAAGATATTCTCAACTCATTTTTATCAGACATTGATTGGTTGTTACCAGAGAAACTTGTGATGATACAGTTACATTTGAATTCTCAAACTCTTTTCTTTGGTAGGCAGGCATCCTCAGAGAAGTTGAGAGAGGCAGTCGTTCAGGACACTCCCTACTGCCCATGCAAAACTTACAAGGAGATTAAGGTTAGTAATTATTTTTCTCTTATTAACTACATAAAGTTCCTAAGGGCGATAGAGGAAAGTGAAGGATATGAAAGAAAGAATTCCGTCCTACAGTTCCATTTTTCTTCAGATTCTTCCAGGCGTTGATGTGTTGTTCATCATTTAGCTGTTTCTTCAAAAGTGTAAATGTACTGAAATGTAGCGGAGTAGCTCACTCTGTGTATTGAATGCACAGCCTTTCATGAGAGGCAGTGGGCATTTTAGAGGTAACTGATCTGGTGAGGTCTGCTTTAAACATTCACATTTAGAATTCTGCTCTTCCAAATCTATTCCACTCTTTAGGAATTTTGAATTTCACAATTTTCAGTATGTCTACTTTACTTTTTTCCACTCAAATCTACTTAAGAGGCTCAGGCATTCCCATAAAAGAGATGTTGCAATTCTTCATTGTCCAACGCAAAGCCTAGCTCCCAGATTTGGATATTCTCTATTTATTCCCATTTATTCTACTTCTGTTCCCGTTCTAATTCTACCTTTATCCCCAGTTTGTAGTCTTCAGCCCTTGCAAGTGGCATAACGCCACAAAATGTGGTCTGCAGCTAACCCACAGAAGCTTTATCATTTTTTTTTAACTGAGTTCAATGGTAAGTGCAAAAAACATTCTCCAAAATTATTTTAGGGAAAGCTCACTTGTCTAGGAAGTAAAGAAATCACTCTCCTTAGTCAGCTTCCTATGTATACAGATAAGATGTAACCTAAGTCTTTAGCTCTCTTTAGTGAGTGTACTTAGAGGACTGACTGACTATTTCTGTGGGAAAGTCATTATGAATAGGAAATTACACTTTACCCACAGATACTTAATTCATCTGGAATCCTCATTGATAAATCTTCAGAGCAGGAGCCTCTCATCTGAAAAACACAGCCATCTAAATGCAATAACTCATCAACTATTTTAAATAAAAATGAGTCACAAATATAAAAACTAGGACTGTGAGGATGTTCTATATTCTTAAATTATTCAGATGATTTTAAAATGACACCCTAATGTTTTCATTTAACTTTCCAAAACTCCATACTACTTCATGGATGTCATCTTTTTTTTCTTTTCTTTTTTTTTGTTTTTTTTTAATAAAGAAATAGTTCCTTGGAAGGCTTTCTGAAATTAGGTGCTTTTTTTGGCGGGAGAAAGAGACAGGAAAGGAAGGCAGTAAAATTGCTACTGATATTTGTATGAACTGTGTCATCTGCAATATCTAACTGTTATTTTCATATACATAGAGACATGAAAGTAAATCTAAAGTCTGTCCATGTGCTTTATCATTATGTACCATACAACAAGGGAAATTTGAATTGAGCACATTAAATGTATGACATGTCCCATATAAAAGTTTCAAAGAAAATGTGCGCAATTATCTATATAACAATCTTTTTTTTCCCCACTACAAAGGAAACCTTGTGTCACCCAACCATCTCATTCCTTTTGACCCAGTTTCATTGGAGGAAATCAACTCCATTTTTGCAATACACCTGAAAGAGTGGGCCACTTAGTGATTTGGCAGAAAAATAAATGAAAGCTTCTGCAGTTCATAAGATAATACTTTTATGATTTCATTGAAGTTACCTCATAAATATAATGATAAACAGAAGGTCTTGCTATTTTTCCAGCGGGAATAACTTAAAAAAAAAAAAGTATAATTTCCCTTGTGGTTTTGCTGTGCCATATGAGTTTTTTCTAGGAATATTTTTAGCAGGTTAAAAAATTGACTGGATATCTTTTACTCACAGACAGCTCAGATATCCTGTTACTACACAACTCTTCAGTGTTCTGTACAGCACAGCTACAGTGGCTGTAAGCGTGGTGATATTTTTTGATGGTAGTGTTACTCATTGTACCACTGTCTGTCAGGACTAGATTGTGGTTTCTTTCCACCTGCTTGTAAAGAAACGAGGACACAGTCCAGATATTTATATTACAAGATTTAATAGCAATTATTAAGTCCAAATAGAGGAAGGAAGTGGCAGAAGTAGATCAGGATTTTTGTTGGGTTATATATTAACTCTTTTTATAGTTCATATACGAAGATTTACTACCTTACAGTTTTAATCAAGTTTTGTTCAAATGCATACTAATAACACGGTTTTGCAAATGGTTTGTATGCATTTTATTTATTCATTAATAGAGTGCCTATTCCTGATACGGGCAGACAACTATTAACATCATAATTCAGTTATTTGCCTACTGGTCAAGCACCCTCTGAAATCTATGATCCACTGCGATCTCATACTGGATGGAGGTGTATGGTGCATTATGGGGAACATATAGCTGCAGATACATTGTGAGAGATGTGTATAGCAATATAGAACAATAGAGAACTGCAGTTTAATGCTGTGTGAACTCAAAATGAAAAGTCACCACCTCACAACCAAAGCAGCTTTTACAGTATACTGTTCTTTGACAAGTTCCAATTTTTCAACTCAATTAGGTACAAAAACCAAGCGTTGAAATAGCTGAATTTCCCCATGGAACAGTAATTTCAATTTTTGCTCAGCTCTACTTAATGTTACTTCTGCAGCCTTCCTTTTTGCCTGTCACACAGGTTTGTCTGCATTACTAGTGGGAAAGCATCCTTCATTTATGAGGTGGGAAAGCAATCTCTGCAGAGCCATTACTTCCCCTTTCCATAATGGTGTGAAGAGAGTAGGCTGAGCCCTGATATTGTTTCTTTACCCAAGAATGTAACTGCACTAAACAGTGGCACCTGGCCATATAATTGCATGAAGTATAGGCCTGTTGTATTACAGTCTATTCTACCCAGAGGTGATGGCAGAAGGTAGATTGTGGCTCAGTTACAATCTGCGTCTGGGGCGCTGCAAAAAATCATATGCTGTTTTCTCTTTCTCTGTGCCATTGGCACAGTATCTGTACAAAGTTGCAGTTTAGTTATTAGCTATAGCCACTGCAAAGACTGTGGTCTAGCAGTGTATCAACTGAATAATTGTTTGGCTAGGATAACAATGTCATTAATTACAATAAAATTATGATTGTGCCCTAGGACTGAAAAGAAATTTTCTTTTTGAAATCTCTCTACAGAGGAAATCAAATACAAATCATCTGCAGTTCCAGCAAATTTCAGATTTACTGGATTTTCAATGTAACATCTTTTTAAACTACTAAATTTTGGTTTCTTAAAAAGTCTACCGATATTATTTATTATTTCTTTTCTTCAAAAATTATTTTTAAGAGTAATAAAATTATTCTGTGAATATGCACTTTAACATTCATTGAGCTGATGGCCTCACAGTAATGCAAGCCAATATATTCATATTGCAGATTTCTGTATTATATTATTTAACATCTCCCATGTTCAAGCTGGAAATTAGAAGGAAATAGCTTTTTGATACACACTGTATGTTGCCTTTAAGGGGAAGTCTAAGACATCAGTTCATGAACATAAAGGTGTTTTCTTCTCTGTGAAATGGCACTGAAGTTAGCAGGACTGTCCCAGGACAGTGCTGCTGCTCAAATTATGGACATTACATTCCAGCCCTAACATGCCTCTTTATTACCTCTGTGTATATGTATGCAATATTGAAAAATAATTCAGTAAGATGTTAAGAATAACTTTCTAACCAAGTTCATCTTAATATAAGTTTTACATTCACAAAAGAGTTTGGCTTATCCATCCAGTTAATTGTGTTTTAAAATTATTTGTTAACCTATGAATGGATCAAAATTAATCTTCTTTTATTATCACACTAACTGTAGAGGTGCATATGCCAAGTATGATTAGGTACAGCCACATGTAAGCTCATAAAACGATCATATTCCTCTTTCCCAGCTTCCTAAAAGAAAGAGGAATCTCATAGCAAGCTGAGCATACCATTTAATGAGAACCAAAAAAACCTGATCTTCTACCTGGTCTGCCTGGCTACAGAAATAAGAGTTAATGACACTAATCTTTGCACCATGATTCAATGTTTTCAGGTACTTAAGGTTCATTGGTATTTCGGGCAAAGCTCTGTGATCTCTAATCTATGACATGGTAATACTATATTAAAAAAGGGTAATTAGGCCTTTTAGGAGGTGATACAAGAAAGAACAGTGGAAAGAATTTGTACAGTGGATTACTGTATTTATAATAAAAGGATTCTCCTGGACTGGCACAAGTGTAAAAAGGATTGAACTCGGTCAATCATACTTACTACTTTATTTCTGCCAGATTAATTTTAATCTATAAAATCAAGGTGGGCTTTTTGTCAGTAACTTATTTATGGCTTAATGGCTTCCTGTGTATTAATTTAACAGGTTACAAATGGAGCCTGTTGAGTTTCATAGTTAGGGTACACAGCTCTAGAAAGGACATTTGCTCAGAAAACTACAGTAGCTTCAACATTCTTCTCTGGGCTGCCTCACTATTTCTCTCATCGGCACACCTATATAACTGTTTTCTACAAAAAGATACACTAACATCACGTTGTCTCAACAGTCTCATTACCCATGGGTATTGAGAGCCAATGGCAAATAACAATAATGTAAACCCACAGAAGAATGATTTGAAATCTCAGAGATTGGTAGAAAATGCATCTTGTTGGAAGTAGATGCTCTATCTGCACAGTAAGCAGAGAAACCAAGTACTTATTTAAAACAGAAAGAAAAAAAAAACCAAACACTGAAAGTACTTGATATATCAAGTTAAATATTGCATATGGCTTTGCAGGTTCAGTGCCTAGCAGATGAATGAGCAGACACACGTGCCAGGGATTAGCCAAATAATCCAGTCCGCCTAGAGAAAGAAAAGTGACTCTATTGATCTTGGACATAATAAAAGCTTGATTTTCCTTAGACCTTTGGAAAATGGGACTGATGATACTGTCCTCACTAATGAAAGCAGAATCAGCTGCTAATATACTGTTCTCATTAGAGCCAATAGCTTCACATAATTTCCATTTATGCTTTGAAATAAAAGTTAAATGGAGTAGGATAAATTTTAGTCTTGTGAAATTTTAGACCTAAATGTCTCAGTTAAGAAAAGTACTTATATGTCTTGTGTCTCAGAGATGTAGGCAACAGTAGCCTCATCTACCTTTTTTTTTCTAGACTCCTGAAATTATCTAGTTTGATCTCCTGACCCAGCCCATTGAAAAGGATTTTCCCTTTTATGTGCAGTTCCAGTTCACCTTATAAGCAAGTATATGCCTCTGTTTGCTACAAAAAGTATTTATATGTTGGCCAACAGATTTGTCTTTTAAGGCTCCTATTCTTTAGATCCTTTTGCAGTCTCATGGCATGGCATATTGTATGTGCCGTGTCATTCATCTTGGTTTATCACTCTATGTATAGGTGTTTTTTCTTTTATTTCAAAACTAACTTGGACTTTCTCATATAAACTGCTGACAGAGTATTACTGTCACATATGTACAATTCTTCTCACCCAGCAGATGTCTGAATCTGGCCCACTAATTTAGTAAGTGAAACAATTTCTGTAAAGTTTGATGCAACTGATCTATTTTAGGCCAGATAGCTGAGCTGAATCAGCCCCTGAAAGTGAAAACTTGACTATCTTAAATGTAGATACTTAGACTGTAGACAGTTCAGTTAAGCAAGCTAGTTTTCCCATGATGCTTAGTCACATATTCAACCCACTACACTTGGCTTAAATCTAAAACTAGGAAAGAGATAACTAGATACAATACGGAGCTCTACTGTCTTGAAAGAACCAGTCTATTCTCTGTTATCTGCATAAGAATCCGTTATTATAGCACATAATTTAATGATTATATGATCAGTTGTTTAGCTGTCTCACTGAAGTATTTCCTTTTGTACATTTACTATAAACAGTAATAAAGTTTAAAATTCTTTCTTGTTCACAAATATTCACATATGTTAATGACCCATCAAATGCAGTAAGAATATGATTGTTAACTGTTGCTTAAATTCTGTGGGGCCTGCCAAGATCTATTAATATGCAGGAAAGGAAAGGTAAAATAATCACATTCATACAATAGGAAAAAAGAAAGAAAGAAACTCACAGCAGCTGTTAATTAGACATGGGCAAAAACTGAAATACCCATGTGCAAGAACAATAGAAATTTGTTAGTGTGAAAAATTCATGAATTCCAAGGGATTAGTTTCTTCCTTTGTCTGTTTTAAAGGGAACTCCACGGTAAAGTCTCCTTCTGAAACAAAGTTTTTCTGTGTAGTTAGGTAAGCCTGGCAATGTAGAATGGTGCGCTTTTATGCCAAACATACACAAACACTAGCTTGAAGATAACTGTGAAATGATCCCATTCATCTCCATGGAGTGTTAAATGTGAGGCCTAATTAGCTAAATTTGCTCACCATTTTACTGCTGATCACCCTCCTTTAAATATACAACTAAAGCTATCCGTTTTGTTTAAATGGCACTGTTAAGCTTAGAGTCAGAGGAACTACTGAAGCCATAAAAACAAAAAAGCATGCAGGGTGCGCAAACTTTTGTTATCATCTTGGCCTTCGAATCTACTTCTTGTTTTGTGAACTTACTTAAATTTTTTACTTAGTTGATTGTTATTATTGTTGCTTTTTCCATGGTGAGACTTTCATTCATTAAAGAAACTATATCAAACTATGAACTACTTATTTAGTAAATAATCTCAAAGGTTTTTCAGACACCCAGTCTGTGAGCATACTGAGGTTTAAACTGATGGTGGCTCTCCACTGTTACATTTTTCAATGTATTTACCAAAGTTAAGAAGTAGCTAATACTTTTTTTTTTTTTCAAAATGCTACTTATATAAACAGCATGGAAAGACAACTGTGGAGTGAAAATGAAGGACAGACTCAGAACGTTCCTGAGAAGAAAAAAACAAGGCAAGCCTAAGTCTAAATCCTGAGGCAACAAACTACATATGTTCACCACATGAGTAGGAGGCATGATTATGGTGGGTGTGAAAGCTATTCTGTATCCTTAATATAGACTTTGTACACTTCCTCTGAGCATCTGGTAACATTTTAAATTTTGAAGTGGAAGTTTTAGCGATACTGACCAGGTGGCAGCAATATCTCAAAAGCTGTGAAGTGGAGATGAATTAATAGGGAGATGGAGGTTGGAGTAACAAGAGATCTGAGACACCTATGTGTTCATTAGTCTCACGGGCAGTAGGTGTCTGTATCAAAAAATCAAAAAGCAGCCTTCAGGACCTCCTTAATTCAGTGTGATTTTCAGTGTGCTAATGATTATGGGAATGGATAGGGAGCATGACACCTCAAAGACAGAAAGCCAGGATGGAGAAAAATGAAACTGAAGTTCTATGCAGGACTGTGTCAGTCAGTCTGTCTTTCTAAGAGGCAGACAGAAAACTGCTACATCCATGAACATGGATCCTCTTGGACATGTTCAACTTCAAATCTGAGTAACACCTCTGGTAGCCAGGGGCTGCTCTTGAAATCTAGATCTACACCTGTCATGGCCAGTCCAACTCTTGTTTACCAGAGTTTTCCCAGGTATAAAATAGAGCTAATGCTACTGATCTAATTCAGAAGTCTTGTAAAATGATTAACAGGGTTAAACACAGAATTTTTTATGTGTGAGCTCTCAGTTAGCAGAAAGCACCTCAGTTAAATAGCTACCTGAACTGTAAATCTGAACAATCCTTTATTTGAACATACTCAGAAATAGTTAACACAATCCAAACCCCATTTATGGTTGTGTAAATTTGATTCAGTATCTAACATTACTGAATACTAGAGCATAATGAGGTTATGTATATTGTGGGTAAGAGAAAATAAAATATTTTTTAAAAGATAATTTGAAGAGCTGAATTAATTTAAAAGTTGTAAAACTTCTACTTTTCAAAACCTACATTATGGAAAGTATTAGTATACAGAGATAAATAAATATTTCTAGTAAGTGTTACCAAGCAAAGACACCTCTGACTGGAGATCCTCATTACTTTAGTGATGCAGTTCTTGTCAACGTTACTATGAATATGTTTCCTACAGTAACAAGAATATTTTCAGAGAATAATGAATCAAAACAGTTTGAAGATACATTTTTTGATGAAGTCACTGAATATTCTCTATATCAGTCACAGCGTTGTTCTCTTAGTAGCATTGCCTCTGGTTTCATGTAAGTCTGATGCTGATCAAATCGGTTACAGAATACAACATATTAGTAAAGCTGGTTTCAGTCATCCCTCTCTTCCGTTTGCTTTTAATTTACATAATAAACTTTCAGTTGAGGTAATAGTCAAGTGCTCTGAGAGACAGAATGAGTGTATCTTTATGCAATATTTAATCAGTGATTGTCCACTTTGATTTGGATGAAACCTAACCCCAGCTCCTGCTGCTCTCACTGTTACCCATTTCCTGAAAACAATATTGTTCTCTTGATTGTCGAGTGGGTTTACTGGCTAGCAGTCTATTCAGATTCATAAACCCTTTCCCAGAGATGTGTTGTTAAGCCTTCTTTTTGAGATGGAAGGTGGGGGTAGTCAGACAATCATTGTTAGCTCTTTCAAAATACAGAACATTTTATTTTTCTACTCTGAAAACAACTACATTCACAATTAGCTAGAATTAGCGCTATGGTTTCAACTCTGGCAAAGTTGATTGACTGATTAAGCTGTGTTATTATTTTAAAAACTATGTATCGGCTATGACTGTTCTGTTGCACAAGCTGGCTGTATCACAAGTCAACAAGGACATGGTATAGCCAAAGATCTTCAAGGATCTTAAAAACTATGTATATCTGATGTGTTCTTTGAAGCCATGGGTAGAACAGAACAGCAGAATTTGTTTACCAACAAAAACGTATGCTACCTCAGGAAATTATTTAGATTTAATGACAATATTCAGCATACTGAAACACTAAAATATTGGCTGTTTAGAGTTTCTGGTGAACTTAAGAGATAGAACAGGAACCCTGTGCTCTAGGGTTTCCATTCTGAGTGTCTGTTTAGTCAAGGTAGAGAAGAAAGTAAGCTATGATACTTAAATAATTATCTAGTATAGTCTCTTAGCAGTATAAATTTTTGGCAAACACATAGAAGCAAGCATTCAAAAGGGACTTTAACAGAACAGTTTAATTTTTAGTCACATCTGTTTTACTGTGGTAACTATGCTGCATCCATTACAGGTAAGCATTCTGCATATTAAGACTAGCTTTTAGCATTTTTTGACTTTTCACGGGAGTCATGCAGAGAAGCAGAAGAGATCATGGTGGGGAAACACACAAGGCTTTTTAGCAAACATGCAGCAGTCAACAGCTGTAGGCTTACAGCCTGGATATTTCTGCCTTTGCACATCTGGCCCCACAATTAGCAGAAGAAGCCAATGCCCAAATACTTGCCTATAGCTACTGTCCTTTCCACAACCTAAACCCACTCCGACTCTCAAAAGCACAAGATTGACTTGCATTTTTTGTCAGATAACTAGTGTGTTTTGGATTTCTTTTTGTTTCCATTTTGGGAGTCTCTAAGGACTTTTTTTTCCTAGAAACCAGTAAAGACCATAGTGGAGGATCTTGAAGGTAAAACGAAATGTCTTTTCTATATGAAAGTCTTCTTTTTAAACCTTATGCTGTATAGACTCAATTTGGTCAGAAATACAAGCAATTAAGAGCCATCAATGACAGTAGTGTAGGGTATGTAAATGTCTTTTTGAATTTGTGCCCTACCTTCTATGTACCCCAGCTTTCCAGCTGAAAATGGTGATTATCAAACATTGTCAGAAAAATTAATAAATATGTTAAACATTCGTATATTACCAGAAGAAGATATTTAAATACCTAGGATAACAGAACTATGGGTGATAAAATTTACTGACTGAAATTCTTTTGTATTCACATGACTCCAGAATCATGGGCTCTTAAACAAAAAAAAAAAATCGACATTATATCCCGAGATCAATGAAAAACTAGTAATTGTAGGCAATACAGGCACAGCAACATACAGCACATCACTTCTGTTGAAGAAGTATTGGATTAATTTATAGTAGCAACTCCAGTGTAAGCAGATCTGGAAATACTCAGCACATTCCATTCCCTCTCTTATTTAAAAAAAAAAAAAAAAAAAAAGAGAGAGATATTAAATTTCCAGCAATTGATCACAGAAAATACCAGTCTGGTAGAGTTACCTTTGTACTTTGTAAGTGTGCATAATATTACAGTGTCACCATGGTTATGGAAATATTTCTTTGCATGGTTCATTTTAAATACACAAATAACATACAGAGAAAAAGCCACAGAACAAAGGAAATTCAGCAATGGAATGCAAAAAGAAGACTGAGCGATACCAAAGATACAAGCGTAATAACATGCAAGGTCCAGTTACCGACAGCTGGCCTGCATCCGGGCTGGGTTTGTGAAAGAGGTGTGAATGATACAGCCAATACTTTATCACACAGCATTATTTATGAAAGTCACTAAAACCGTAACTTCACATTAGGAAGTTATTTGACATAAAAATCTAAAAAGAATTGCCTGGGTTTATATACATAGTTTAGGGGTCATGCACAAAACTGCTGTATTACGAATGGGGTCTCTTTCAAATGAAGGTCACATCTATCCTAGAGCTTTCAGGTATGTTTTTAAGAAGGGAGATTACAGCAAGTGTGTATCTACAGGTGATAGTTTCAAATTGTGTTCTGTCATTCTGACCTTCTTCTGAATTTAGGTGGCAATAACACGACTGCTGTACCTTTTTGTGTGTTTTCTCCAAAACAGAAAAAGAACTTACAGCTAACAACCTATGCACATTTGTTCTCCTTCCGTTGCCCCATAATATATTGATAACAATAACTCAAGTAAGAAGCATCTGCGGCCTTTGTAGGTTTCTTCATCTAGCAAGAGCTTCTGCAGTTCATTTGCTTTCCATCAAGTTGAAGAAATGGTCAAAACCAAAAAGGCTGACCATGGCGCTATGTCACGATCTCTCACAAGGACATGAAATTACTCATGAGAATCTTGTCATAGAATAGAAAAGGCAGGATCTACACATTACTTTTTTTTTCTTTTTTTTTTCCCCCCAAATGGTATTGTTTTTCTTCCTCTGAAGTTATGTTCATTCCTAATAATCTAAGGAAAGTATTGTAACAGTTTTTCCCTTTCTGATGAGCTGTTGCTACTATGAAAGTACTGTTGTTTTATTTATAGTCTACATATGAAATTGACCTGGCCTATTTCAATCAGTGCAATCAATATTACAGCTTTCAGGAATAAGTTCTGGCTGTTTGCAAACCCTAATAAGAAGGTGGAAGAGTATATGAGGAATAAGTAGCAGATTGAAGATTCTTAAATTTCTTATTCTCGATACTGGGTTTGGAAATTTAATCACTTTTCTCCATCGGTCATGTCCACTGTGAGCTATCCTTTGGATCATAGAATCATGCTGGTTGACGTCCATGGACAGCTAGTGCAACCACATGCTCAAAACAGGTCCAATAAAGGAAGGTTGCTCAGGGCCATGTCCCGGCAAGTTTTGGATGGCTCCACGACCTCTCTGGCAACCTGTTCCAGTGCTTTACCAGCATCATGGAGAAAGACTTTCTCTGTTGTCTCCCCACGCATGTAATAAGCTCCATCTCCCTGATCATTTTGGTGGCTCTTCAAAGAGCTTGCTCCAGTATGCCCATGTCTTTCTTGTTCAGGAGCCCAGAACCGGACAGTACTCCAGATGTGATCTCACAACAGATGTCAAGCAGAGAGGAAAGATCACTTCCCCAGACCTCCTGCCAGCGCTCCTGCTAATACAGCCCAAGAAGTGGCTGGTCTCTTTTGCAGTGAGGGCAGACTGCTGGATCATGTTCAAGTTCTTGTGTAGCAGGACCCTCAGATCCTTCTCTGCAAAACCGCTTTCCATCCTGTTGGCTCCCAGCCGGTACAGTTGCATGGCATTATTCCTTAATAGATGCAGACTTTGTATTTGTCTTTGTTAAACTTTATGTCTCTGCTAAGCCATTTCTCCAGTCTGTCAGGGTGTCTCTGTCCTCCACAGCACTGATCTCTCCTCACAGTTTGTTAGAGACAATGAACTTGGTGGTCCCACTTTATCCTGTCATCCAGGTCATTAATGAAAGTGTTAAATGTTATTGCCCCAGCAGCCATCACTGAAAGACACCACCTGTAACCAGCCACTGGTTGGACTTTGTACTGCAGAACACAACCCTCTGAGCCCAGTGCTCCAGCCAGTTTTCCAACCAACTTATTGTCCATTTATCTGTCCTTATCTCACTAATTTGCCTGTAACAATATTGTGTCAAACAGCATCAAAGTCCTTGCTAAAGTGAAGGTACACAGCAGTTGCTGCTCTTTCTTTAGCCTTGCAGCCAGTCATCTCATCAGGCAAGACAATAAGGTTAGTGAGGCATAATTTGCCTCTGGTAAATTGATGCTGGCTGCTCCCAGTCAACTTCTCGTACTTCATGTGGCTGGAAAAGACTTTGAGGAGTTGTCATTGACTAGGGTGAGATTGTCCAGCATGTAGTTCCCTGGATTCTCCTTTTCACACTTCCTGAAGGTTGCTGTGACATCCATGCTGCAAGCATTCACTTTATGAGTATATGAGGACCTTCAGTAGAAATCTCACAATGACCATATCCCAAACAACCTTATATTTAGAGTAGGAGTTTATGTCTCATGCAACAGGAAGTTCAGTTACTGCTTCGAAAGGACACAAAAGACTTCTGATCAAACTGCAGGCCTTAGAAGTAGGTAGACTAAAATGTTCACAAAATATGCAGAAGAGCAGGGTTCCAATCCTTAAACAGTCACATGAAGACTTCAGATGATGATAACATAGATTTTAACATGTTGCTTAAAAACAGTGAGAATACAGACATTTGTTACTACTTCTTTACAAAGTTATAGTGGTCTTATAATGTAGCATATCCTCAGCTTCTAGACCTCCTGTGTTCCATGAGTTGTATCCATACATTCCAGAATTTTTGAGGGTAGTATTCACAGTGCTTTTTTAAATGCTAAATGTTAATAGGATTAAATATTAAAAAGAGCTGTTCAGGGTTTTTTTCTTCGTTCCAGTAAATTTAAATTGAATACAGGAAAGTTGCAGATAAAATCAAACATTTAATTTTAAATACTTGCTTTGTTAACATCCTCAATACGTAGCTAAGCATGTTTAATATTTGTATGTTATCCAAATTAGATATGTCATAGTCATCTCCAGTTTTCTTTCATGACCCCAGCTGAGCTGCTGTCATGCAAGAATTAACACTTTACCTCTAGGTTTTCCACTTTATTCCACATGTTTGTCTCTCACATTATTTTGAAATCTATTTTGGACTAAGTAACTATCCAAGGGTACATTGCAAAGACATGTACTCCCTTCTTGGTGTGCTCGCTGATTTCTTGCTAGTACTAATGGAAGTTAAGTGCATGCACATCACTCAGAGAGCAGTCCCTGACGGGAGAACAAAATGGCCAGGTAGAACAGGTTTCACTGTCCATATCAGACTTGTCATTTGAAAAAAACAGAAAACTGATTGAAGGGAGAAATACGATCATTTCTCTGTTTACTTCTTACCTATCTTCACTTTCCATAGGAGTTATCCCACAGTTTAAGTGCTGTCTGAGAGCACAGATCATGCATCCATACTTTAAAGATGCACTTTGATCTAATAATTTTAACAGAATTCAAATAGACACTGCATTGTCTCAGTGATAAAAATTTTGGCCAACATTGATAAAAATTAATTACTTCTGTATGTGCAGTCCAAAAAATTTTCAAGAGGGCTGAGCACTGTTGCCTGTTTCACCAGTTTTCCCCTATGGTTTTGAACAAGTCACTTTAGGATAGATCTGTGTTGCAGCACCCAGAGTTCATGCAGCTGGCCCCTTTGCAGAACCCACTTTGAGAAAGGGGCTGCATTAAAGATTCATAATCCTGAACCTTCTCATGAATTTTGGAGCCCAAGAGCTTTCTGTTTTCAAAACATGGAAAGATTCAATAGTACCAAATGGGATAATCAGAGCATCCAGGACTGCTAGCTTCAAATTTGAAGGAATCCAAACCCACCTTTCCAGGAGAGTGCTCTACCAATAGATGGTCTTGTGAGAGGGTTCCATCATTCCTCACAACTATTAATTTTTAACTAGGCTAATTAGTCTGTTGGCCTTTACATAAGCTTGTAGCAAAAACTTTAGGCTTTTTGCCTGAAGCAGTACAACCTCAAGTTTCGTTCTCTTCCCCAAGGAATTCTATGTTATGATGCAGTAGAGATTACTGCAGCAGTGGCCTGAACATAGAAAGTCCATATCTTGGAAGAAAGTCTTATGTCCAAATGCTTAGAATCATTTTAACACTCTTTCTTGTCCTTGAAGAAGATATTCAAGTACAGGCTTTTTCCTTGCTGGGGAAATATCCTGAGTATTATATAAAAACCAACTTGAAGCATATTCCTCCACTCAAGGAAGAAGACAAAATGCAAATCACTGTATCACTGTGTCTGTGGTCTAACCACTGAACTATTCCTAATAAAGGATAGTTACCTTCTGTGCTTTGTGACAAACATGATTCATTGGGTATGCAAGTGTGAAAGAGTAATGTTTAGTCTGTGAGTTCTTAGGAGACAAGTAAAATATGTAACAATCCATTCAGAGCGGTTGAGGCTGAAACTCTACTGAGCATGCCCCAAACCAGAAAGCTGTGTGTCTACTCACTTTAGATTCCCTTTGAGGTTAAACAGGCAGCTGATAGGTACATTGGAGACTAAATTGTCTTCATATTCCTACATACATCTCATTGTGGATGATGGATTGCAGCAATCAGTGTATCTGCCTACATCTACGCAATTTTTATGGGTTGTGGCCAAGTGCGGACTTGTATTTACCTGTCATGTAATGAGGGTCCAGTGAATAGTGTCCATACTGATTGTAGGGGGGTTCTGGAGCTGATTCAGTACTCACTCTCTCAAGAGGTTTCCTTCCTTTTTGGCTTTAAACTTAAACCATAATGCAAGCAAACACAAAGCAATGTGCCAATCAGGAAATCTTGAGCAGGAGCTGGAGCTCTAAACTAACATCACTGTGTAGCCATCGTTACTGCGTTTGCTTCAACTGCCCTTAATGCAGAGTAAGGTAAATAACGTCAAGACAATACAGCAATGTGTCAGTGGGGGAGTAGACTTAATGTCATACAGATAGTTAAGATAGATGGGGGCAACTTAAGTGTTGTGACAATATCCTTCCCTACTTGGATATGAAAGAATTCCCTGACAGAAGAGAACTCGCTAGAAGAAAAAACCCAGAGAAAAGCAGTTCCTACCTTGTCACTCCCTTGTATACAAAAGAACTGTGAAGGAATGGAAACATTATCTTGGTAGTAGAAACAGGAGAAAAATCATGGTTTGCCCATGATTACTGTAGACAAACTAACAGAATCATGAAGAAGCAACTGAGATTATTTTGCCTACCTTGAAGAAACTTTAGAAGGTAGCTGGTTTAACAGCTGGTTTACCCTCTCTTCCTGCATCCAGTGTTAGAGCTGGACCTAGACAATCAGATTTATGGCCTGGTAATGTTCCATGATGTTTGAATTCTGGAATCATGCCTTTGTGCCATTGACAGCTAGCATTAACAACACATCAAAGATTATAAATGGTTCTTTGCAAATCCCCATGTCTCTCTCATTCCCTGAAGTACACTTTATCTGTACCATGCACCTTCAAGATCTGGGTTATTATCTTCAGAGGAAAAAAAGCTGTATTATATAAAAACAGTAAGAAAAAAATTAATATATTTCTTAAGGTTTGCAGAAGGAATGCCAGATGTGCACTGAATCACAGGTCTCCATTTAGGATCTTAGTGATCTTTAGAAATACTCTTTGTAACTAATACATTGACGGTCTTCTGACAAAATCTGCATAGAAATCTGACAGCCTGTAAAATATGCAGAAAACGCGATGTTGCTATGATTCCCATGGTTTTCTGTAAGATGTACTTGAGAAGTGGAAGATGTTCCCAGAGGAAATACTTAACAGCCACGGTATGGCCACAGCTCATAACACAGTGAGTTGCTAGAATACTTTAAATGTGATTCTGCTTTACAGACCAAAATGGCAAAGAAGTGAGGGATTCTACCTTTATTAACTTACACTGACTGAGTATTTTAATGAGTTTGGTTTACAAGGGACATTTTTTCTAACTGCCAGTCCTACTCATTAGCCTGTGGATATCTGAAAATATCCTTCTTACCATCTGGAAGCCAAATCATGCTTTCAGTTTTACCTGTTCAGTCTCGTTTTCTTCACTTTATGCCCTCAATTATACATAGGTAAATCTCCTGTATATGATCAGAGGTGGACTCCCATATCCCTTGTATAAATGTCAGCATTTCCATTTTACAAGAAGTCCTGTCCACATACTCCCAAATTATACCTCAGCTGTACACAAATATGTCATTGATTTAATTGCTTTTTGCTTTGTTATTTAACTGAATAAGGAAAGCTGAAGAAAGCATTTTCATGAACACACTTGTCATAAGTCAGTAGGCAACTAATTTCCATATGTTCACAGACATTTACAGTGGTTTAACTAGACCAACACATGAGTTAAAATGGAACATCTAGCCTCTACATGACTAAAAGACTGTAGCTAAGATCCCTTCCAAAATAGGAATATATTCCCATTTTAATTTGTTATGCAAGAGAACTTTTGTATATCTACTTATTTGATCTCCATAAATGTGGAAACTAGGAGATTACCAATAACACATTTACCCTTTCCGAAGTCGGGAAATACTGTGATTGCCATTTCAGTAATGGAAAGCTAAGAGAGAGAGAGATTAAGAGCTAGCCCCATAAAGAGGTTTTGGCATGTGGCCACGGGAGTGGAACTCAAAGCTCCGACTAAACTTTCTTTGCCGTGCCTGGAGGAAATTATCCATTCAAGAAAAGGTTTCATAGCAGTCAGCATGCTGAACCAGAGATACGCTTAAACTGGAGAATAGGAAATGATGGAGAGAGCACATCATTTGACTCTCACACCTCTTTTTGACATTGATATATCATCTTCTAGATGTATGCCCTAACCGTAAGCTTAGAGGGCAAGAATTCTGCATTAAAATACAGAAACAACCCCAGAAAAAACAACTGGAAACCAGGACTCCTATTTTCATGGGAGAGCTGTAATCACTAGACTAGTGTAATAAATATGTAATTTTTGCTTCATAGTGGTACAGTGTCAGCATGCTGGGTAGGGTTTTGAGGCCTCATTACTGAACTGCATCCTTTCCTACATTTGGCAATGTGTTCTTTCTATTCTGCATCTATATAGAGGGAGAAGCTGTTTTTTAGTGTTTTGCAGCCATTGAGCTTGAAGGAAAATGCTGGCATGTATTCCTCATCTCTCCCTCTAGATTTGTGGTAAAGTACTTGGGGTAAGAAAACATGAGAATTTCTTACCAAAAAAAAAAAAAGTTTTATAGCTGCTACCTGTATCCAGCTTCCTGTATTTGTGATAAACAGTATATGTTCACATATATACATATATTTAAAAATATATGTGTGTTTAAATACATGTGTGTAATAACTATATAATATATTTAGTGTTATTCTGTGTTCACATTAAACTGAAACTTAGCTTTCAAGAACATGGGTCACAAAGTAAATATTTACTCCCTTTAAACACCCAATACACACTTACTGGTCAACAACTGCAATACAATGAGAGCAACTGGGCATAACTCTATTTTACATCATTCAGGAAGGCGCTAAAGTCTTATGGAAACCTATAGACTCACTTGCAGGCTTAAGGAGGAGTACTATTTATAGAATCTGTAATTCCGTTCTTCATAATTCCTAACAGTTTTATGAACTGTTGAGGTGAATGCATGTCATTCAGACCAGTAGGTACTAAATTATATCTGTATTTACACATGTTTGCATATGTGCATTTGTGTGATGAAAATATTTGTGTACTGCAGCTTTTTAGAAAACATCTGTATTTTGTTCCTAACTTTGATTGGTCCTTTTAAAATTGCAGTAGGAAAAGACATAGTCATAATTTTATGTATAGGCAAGTACACATGAAAGTATACAGGAATGACTACACATCCTTTTCTTTTTCCTATGGATAGAGCTTTGCAGTTCCCTTGTAAGATAGATGCAATCCATTCTATTGGCTACAAACATAGGAATGGAAGCAATTACATTTTAAAGTCAAAGACAATTTACAAAAATGCATATCTGAATTATCTAACATAGAATACTGTATATTATGAATTCATTATTCTGTGCTATTGCAACACAACTCTTTCTTGTGGGGATATGGACATGGTTGCTGTTGGTACATCTGTAGAACTATTTGCACAGAGAAAGCTTAGCTGATGGATAATACAAATGTGTTTACAGTGCGCTGTTTCCTAATGTTACAGGATTTTTCATCTCGCCATACACAAGTAAAAGTAAGCTGATGTCTTGATATTTCTTTTTTTACTTAGTGCACTTAGCTGTAATTCCAGTTCTGCTCTCCACTATAATGAGGAGGTTTTGATTGACAAAGGGCTTTCTACTGAAGAATGGCGATATCTGGGCTCCCAAAACTGTTGTCTTTCTCAAAGACAGATGGTAAATCTGTCAGCAGTAGCGCTCTGCACAACAGCAGCCCAGATGCTTTTAAGCTTTCTGTGTGAAGCCTCTCCACCCCTCAAGAGTACCAATGGGCTACTTGCCAGAGAAAGGTCCCCAAGGCAATTAGCTGCCTCTGAATTCAACTCCAGCTGTCTGGGAAGTCAAATGAAGGCAGCTTGTTTGGTCATACCCCATTTAATGTGAAGAGTCTGCTTCTTTATAATTAAAGCAGCCTTCTATATATCGGTCCAGCTGTGTTCTAAAAAACAACCTATGTGACCTTCGTTGTTCACAATAGAAACTTTCAGTTTAAGGTACCTTTTATTTTTTTTTTTAATGAAAACTGTAGTCCTAACAATTATTACTTCGTAACGTTTCTACATGTGTATTTTTGCTATCCACAGGACCTTGCAGCCACAGTATTTGTGAGTCATTTAGTGCAAACTAAAGCACAAAGACCACTGTGAAATCTTTTTCATAGTGTTCTTCACAGCTGAAGGCTTTGCACTTCAGCTACACTGGATCCCTGGATCCACCTCTAGTATGATCGGGACACTTTATAAAATTGATTAAAATGTGGAAACTGTTGCTAGCAACTAGAAAATACATAAAGATTGCATTTTTGATGCACAGAGTGTCAAACCTAGAGCAGTTGAAACAGAAGCTAGGTCACAGTCCTTTATACGCTACCAGTACAGAATTACTAGATCTCTGTTATGCCCCATCTTAAAGAAAGTCAGCAAAGGAATGTTTTCTTTCAGTGGTTGCAGTATTGGGTTTATGTGGCAAGGTTTTGGTAGCAGGGGAGCTGCAGCGGTGGCTTCTGTGAGAAAGCACTAGGAGCTGCCCCCATGTCAGACAGAGCCAGTCCCAGCCAGCTCCAAGATGGACCCGCCGCTGGCCAGAGCTGGGCCTGTCAGTGATGTTGGTAGTGCCTATCTGGTAACGTATTTAAGAAGGGGTAAAAACTGCTGCACAACAGCACCCAGGACAGAAGAGTGAGAAAATGGGAGAGAAACAGCCCTGCAGACACCAAGGACAGTGAAGAAGGAGGGGGAGGAGGTTCTCCAGGCACCAGAAGAGAGATTCCCCTGCAGCCCGTGGTGAAGACCATGGTGACACGGGTTGTCCCTCTGCAGCCCATGAAGGTCCATGATGGAGCAGGTATCTACACTGCAGCCTGTGGAGGACCCCACGCCGAAGGAGGTGGATGTGCCCTGAAGGAAGCTGTAGCCCATGGAGAGGTCACTCAGGAGCAGGCTCCTGGCAGGAACTGAGGCCTGTGGAGAGGAGCCCAGGCTGGAGCAGGTTTGCTGGCAGGACCTGTAAACCCATGGGTGAGCAACACTGGAGCAGTCTGTTCCTGAAGGACTGCAGAGTGTGGAAATGACCCATCCTGGAGCAGTTTGTGAAGAACTGCAGCCCGTGGGAAGGACCCATGCTGGAGAAGTTGAAGAAGAACTGTACTCCATGGAAAGGACCCCACGCTGGAGTAGGGGAAGAGCGTGAGGAGGAAGGAGTGGCAAAGATGAAGTGTTATGAACTGACCACAACCCCCATTCTCCATCCCCCTGTGCCGCTCTAGGTGAGGAGATAGAAGAGCTGGGAGTGAAGCTGAGCCTGGGAAGAAGGGAGGTGTTTTAAGATTTAGTTTTTGTTTCTCATTAACCTACTCCAATTAATTGGCAATAAAGTAAATTAATTTCCCTAAGTCAAGTCTGTTTAGCCCATGATGGTAACTGGTAAGTAATCTCCCTGTCCTTAACTTGAGCCACAGGGTTTTTGTCATATTTTCTCATGCTGTCCTGTTGAGAAGGGGGAGTGATAGAGTGGCTTGGTGGGCACCTAGCAGCCAGCCAAGGTCAAACCACCAGTTACAGATACGAAAGTCTATACTAACGTTGTCCTTGAAATACGAATACTTTCACAGAGATATATTGATTTTAACCTGCATATAATAATGCTAATACTTAGATAAGCACTGGTCAGAGACTCCATACAATAACATCCTGAAGACATACTTCCTTGTTTCAAAAGAAACAAATTTGTTTAAGCATTGAGCAGCAGTCATTACTCAAGGAGCATGCTTCTGACTTCAGTGACCACTCAAAAACAACAACAAAAGAAATCATTAATTTCACTGTCTAGTCAGTAGGAAATGAAGGTTTCTGACAGTTTAACATTTTGAATAAAGTTGATGAGTTTAATTTTTCTTTGCTTCCTAGGTAATGGAAAATTTAAATTTTCCTTCTTGTGCATGTGGTTCTACAGCTTCCAGAAAATACAATTTCTATGTAAATGCAAACATAATTCAAGGGAACATAAAGAAAACATGAAAAAGGTACAAAGTCTCTGTGCGGGAAACATTTTGCAAAAGCAGTGCAGATTATAAAGAAATTTTATATATATACATCTGCGTATCTGTATCCATCTACATATATATGTGTGTTTATACAGATGCACATACTGACAACATCAAAAATGAGGATGTTTAAATCTATGGATCAGATCAATTCATTAGTTTGTTGGTATTAAGATAAACAGCATTGCAATCAGCGAAGTACCAGGCAACTCACTTGAAGAAACGGATCCTGTTCAGACACTATGTGCCTTACAGCTGGTTAAAGGAATCCGTCTTCACAAAAACACGTCTAGATGCAGTTTCACTGCTTAACTCTCCTGCTAAGGTAGTACAAATTCCTAAAAAGGGCTAGTCAAAGTACCAATTCCGTTCAAATAATACTTACATAGTTAGTTATTCCTATGAAGGAAAGTAAAAATTGCTACTGTAGAAATTAAAAAAAAATCAATCCTCTACTCTCCTCAAATCAGTCATATCTTCTGTCTTCTCTTTCAAACCACAATCACCTATAATCAGTTCGTGGGAGAGAGAAAGTCCATTGCAAGATTATGGACCAAATCTTACATGCATCAAAAGTAGTATTAAAACTCTCCCGGTTTTATAGTAGGTATAGTGCTTGAAAATGTCATCCAAAAAATAAGGAGGTTGCTATATGCACAAGTATGTATGCTACATAAGATCTTCCAAGATACAAACAAGAAGTAGCTACATCATGGAGGAGACAAGGTGATAATTCGATATATAAATTAATTATTTCAAAAACAGTAGGAATGCTTTGATTTGATGCTAGGTGTTTCCTCTGCCCAAGATTTTACACAGGTTAAGGTGCCCAGAAAAATAATGTGACTGTTAAGAAAAATGATATTGTAGTTATTTTAAGTGAGTAAGTATTAGTGTTACAGAGATGGACTGTTTGAGGTGAAGAAAATGGTAATGAAGACTGGAAAAAAATGGTAATTCTAAAATCAATGAGCCAGAAGATGTCAAAAGGATCACAGCTAGGAAATAGTGAATATAAATTATGCAAATAGAGAGCATTCACAAGAATGAATTTTTGGCAGGAAATAACAGGATAAGTAATCATTCCCTTTCTAGGAATGGAAAGGAGGAGGATGACTCTTGAGGCTTATGAGATAATGGAGTGACATCAGTCACACAACAGTGATGTTATCAGGAGCAGAAACAGAAAGGAGAGAACTCCACTGAGCTCCCAGGCTCTTTTCTTTTCCTCTGTTCCTGCTAGGACCTGCACAGCAAAGGCGGTGTTAGACGCGTTAGCTTGGCTGCAGCCTAACACTGGGTGTGGAGGTAGCACTGAAGTTACAGCCTTGCAATATAAAAGCCGGCGACTGAGGCCTGGGTTTCAGACGCAGTGGAAGTGCAGTCGAGAACTCATTTGAAAACTAATTTAACAAAGTCACTACAAAAGTGATGGCACAGATAGTAATGAATATTACAAAAAGGGCAGCCACATTTTCTGGAATGTCTAAATCCACTCAGCGCTGTGACCAGAATTACCTCCTTTGCTTTCAATAAACCTCTGATCATCTGCAATCCTGTCTCAGACTTGCATATTACTTCATTGGCTTAGCTACCATAATAAGTAGGGTCTGCTGCACTGGTAACGGGAGGCAAAAACAACCAGCAAATCAACTCATAATCACAATTCAGTGTGTCCTGTTCCCAGCAAAATACTGATTTTAGAAGCACAAGCTGTTTCTGGTCCACAACAGTCTGGCAAGATGTACACTACAAAAAAGTTGGAACTGAGCTTTCCGAAATATTTTATGAAGCATCTACTCCTTTTTTATGCCTTACATGCTTTTGCTGATTCCTAAGCCAGAATGTTGGAGATCTACATATAGAAATAGATAACAAGTAAAAGAACAGTTTAAAAAAAAAAATTGACCTTTTATCCCATCTATGTAAAGCAGCCAATTCCTATCTACTTTTCATACATGTTAATCCTAATTCTGGTTTTGTAACTGAAAATACAATTTGAACATCTCATCTTTTGTAGAAGACAGAAGGAATACAATGTAAGAGACCCTTATCCTTGTGTTACTGATCAGTTACACTGCAGACATCCATAACGCACTAATTTCACTGAAATCCCCCACTGGTCATGTCAAGACCGCATGTCCCAGTCATTTGAACTTCCTCAGATGAAAGTTTTAAATGTCAATACTTTAAGGGATGGCCACTGAGTTAGGCTGTGATGAAAAGATGGAACATAACAGTGTCTTAAAGAATGATACAACACAAGTGTAACTTAACAGTGTCCTGTTACATACATCCTTCCTCTAATGAAGAGCCACTGCGGTAGAATTGTCTCTACGCTCAGCCTCTCAGCAGACCTTCAGCATTTATGGCTGGTTATCAAGGCTTCCACTGCAACAGAGGACTTGTGTCCCTGGAAGTGATGGAGCTAAGCTTGTAGATTTAAGTAGGGAGCTAGATGTGAATCCATGTCATCGAAGCTGCCAAGACATATAATAAAGCTGATTGACTGTAATCACTTCCCAAAGGAAATCACCTCATTAAGTCTGCAGAAATAAGGGGAGGAGGAGGAGAGGAGAAGGCAGACTTTTGGTCAACTGGATAGAAAACAGTGTAAATACTAAAGTCAGCATTCAGATTTCAGGAACTGTCATTTAAATTAAATTCTTAATGCATATCAATATTATAATTTAATCCTTTAAATAAGGGATATTCTTTACAGAAGTAAAAATAGGAGTGCGTTAGAAATTGATCTTGGTTCAAGTTCCATCTCTAGTAATCTCCACTCTAAAAATTTCTCCTTCCGTAGGATTTTGCAGAGTATAAGTCGGCATGGAATGTGTCCTAACATTTGTAAAACTTGTAAAGCTTGAAATTTTCAACAACCAAAAAAAAACCCCCCAAATCCCCACAAACTCATTAGAAGTCATAAGCCTAATTTCATTAGGCTTCTTTTTTAAAGTCACAGAGCATCTGCATTTTTATCAAAGGCAAAACACTTCTTTGAGAGGAATTGAATTTACATATCGTGAAAATCAACCAAATGTAACATTAAAAGTAACTTTATCAACAACAGGACATGACCCTGAAAGTTGAAGCAAGCTTTTGGCAAAGTGGAGAACACTAAGGATCAATGAGACTGGTAATTCGGCTTCATGCAGAATTTCAAAATAGCAAAATTTTTTCATTCTAAATTGGAGCAAAGACAATAATTTTTCTTTCTGCTTGAAACCATCTAATCAGAAAGGAATTTGAGAACAAAAACTTCGTACTTTCTGACAAAATGTAAGCAACCAAATATAAAACGAATGCAGCCAGCTGGCTGCCAAGCTGACTGCCAAGGATTCAGAGTCCTCTTGTCCACCAGCTCTTTCTACCAGCTGAGCTCTTAGAAACCAGCATGTTTTTCTCATGAAATGCATGTTTAAATCTCTAAAAGTCAACAAGCACCAAAAAACTATATCACCACCGATATTATTCAGAATCTTGGGAGAATATGGCACTTTTCAGGATATACCCTTATGTCACTAGCTATTGGGTAAATGACTGGAAATGTGTATGGGTCTTCCTGGTGATTAGAATGTATTATAAGGAACATTGATAATAACTGGAAAAATTGAATGTGAGAAGAGTTTTATTAAAAATGAGACATGGAAGAAACTGATGAGACCACTACCCCATAGCCTAGCCAAGAACAGGTTTTTCTTTCTGGTATTTGCTCAAATTTTCTTTGAAGAAACCAATAAATACGCAATTTTAAAAGGTTCTCTTTTTTCAGCTAAAGATTGCAGCAAAGAGTTCATGTAATCCCATCAGAATGCTGACTTGATCTATTAATAGAGTATTTTAATGGTTTATTTACACAAATTAAACACACACCAGATCCCCCTCCCGTTTGATTAAAGAACATCATATTGTGGCATAATCAGAATAGTTCCGAAGGTTTCCTGTCTACCTTTAGTTAATGACTAACAGCATTAATATAATGGGTAAAGATTACAGATTGCTCATAAGTAATGTTTCTGCTTGTTGCATGCAGTGGCAATTGGGAAATTGCCCTGCCACTACAATTCGACATGTTAGTGTATAAATTAAGATTCACAAATGACACAACTGAAAGAAATGCGTGGTCAAGACATGTGGCTAAATCGTTAAGCTACCTTTGGAAATGTTTTAAATCATTTGTATTGATTAATTGGCCAGACCTTAGGTGGGGTAAATCAAAATAATGACTGCAATGCAGCTATGTCTTCTAATAGACAGAAAGAGGAACTTTTCCTGGAAAAAAATTTCCTCCATTCCCCAAGGTAGATCCTCAACTGGAGTATTTCATACAGTTTCGGACAGTGAGCTTTAAGACGTTATATGCCAAAATGCAGTCCAGGGGAAAGAAAAAAAAAAAACCCCAACAAAAAAAACCCCAACCACAATAAAAAAGACCAGATATTGTCCCCACGAAATAACTGAAAGGAAGTATTTATTCTAAGGAAGGGAGCTTAACAGTTAAAACAAATATGGCTTCAAAGACCATAGGAGTAATGTCTTCTGTGTTTATCATGTACGAAAAGAAACAATAGGTTCAATTGCATCAAAAAAGATTGAACATTAAAAAAGGTTTTCTCAAAGTAAGAAAAGTAAAGCATGAGAATAGTTGGACGAGTGACTCTGAAGTATATGTCAACCAAGGGTTTTAAAAAGGGATTAGGTAAATACACACTAGAAATTATATAAACATAAGGAATCCTGTGTTGTATCAAAAGAGTGGGTGAGATGACCTTGCAGTGATCCTTCCAAGATTTTTCCATCTTTCTGCTATTCCTGTTCTTATCTAGCCATTTATTCTTAAAAGTAAGTTTGATTGATTGAACTGGAAGGATTTTTTTTTTCCTGATTCATACAGACATAAGTACAGACAGCAAATTTTGAGACAAGTTCTCATGTGCTCTGGCTTTTGTAAACTATAAAGGAGAAATGCATAGGAAAGGCAAAACATAAACCAACCATATATCAGAAGAAGCCACGCAAATAATTCCTGGAGGAAATACTGCTAAGGTGAACAACGGTAAGCATGATGAACCTGAGAAGACCATCCCTTGCCATGTTAGATAATTCTTAGATGCTGAGTTTGTTGTGGACTTGAATGCTTCTTGGTCCTGTCACTGGGCACCACTGAAAAAAAGTCTGGCTCCATCTTCTTTGTACCCTCCCTTCAGGTATGATAGAATCGCCCCTGAACTGGGCTAGAGAGTTCCAGCTCTCTCAGCCTTTTATCATAGGAGAGATGCTCCAGTCCCTTAATCAGTCATCTTTGTGCCCCTTCGCTGGACTCTCCAGTACGTCTATGTCTCTTGTACTGAGGAGCACAGAACTGGATACGGTACTCGAGGTGTGGCCTCACCAGCAGGTTGAGATCCGCTGGCAGTGCTTTGCCTAATGCAGCCCAGGATGCCATTAGCCTTGACACAAGGGCACATTGCTGGCTCATGTTCAACCTGGTGTCCAGCACAACGCCCAGGTCCTTTTCTGCCAAGGTGCTTTCCAGACAGTCAGCCCCCAGCATATGTTTGTGCATGGGGCTGTTCCTCCCCTGGTGCAGGGCTTCGTACTTCCTCTTACTGAACTTCATGAGGTTCCTGTCAGCCTGTCAGGGTCCCTGTGGATGGCAGCATGACCGTCTGGTGTATCAGCCACTCCTCCCAGTTTTATGTCATCAGCAAACTTGCCGAGGGTATCCTCTGCCCCATCATCCAGATCATTAATGAAGGCGTTGAACAAGACTGGACCCAGTATTGACCCCTGGGTTACATCACTAGCTACTGGCCTCCAGCTAGACCTTGTGCCACGGATCACCATCCTCTGGGCCCAGCCATTTGGCCGGTTTTCAATCCACCTCATTGTCTGTACATCCAGTCCACACATCAGCCACTTGTCTATGAGGAATTTATGGGAGACAGTGTCAAAGGTCTTACTGAAGTCCAGGTAGACAATATCCGCTTTTTGCCCTTCATCTACTAGGCCAGTCATTTGTTAGTATTTACGCTGTAGTTTGCATTGGGTATAGTTTGCTGTTCTGCTGAGTCAGAGGAAACTCCCAAAGTTGCAACCACTCTTCATAGACCAGGTATACTCATCTTCTGAAACCTCCAAAGTGCATTCACTCTTTCCTACACATCCTGGTTTGGATTTGTGCATGAAAGGAATAATCTGTACTCCTTTTAGTGGAGAAATGGCAGCCACATCCAAGATTCATGAAAAGCTGTTAGCTAGGATGGGATACATCTCATGCTTTTGCAGCAGAGCTCTGTGGTCTTGTTTCCATTCCTTGTGGCTTCAAATACTTTACAATACTGGCAGATCTTTGGCTGACCTACAGCTACCGCACTGTCACTGACACCAGTCAGTCGGATGGTATTTAATCTACTGATCAAATGCGTCTGGGGTCATAGAGTGGAGCCAGAGGCAACAGTATGTGTGACCTGCTGGGGTCCAGCACGAGGCGCGCTCCCTACCCCCGGCTCCCACTGCCACCCAGCCCTGGCACACCGCGCACTCCGCTGCCTTCCCTTGCCTCGCACCAGTGCTTTTGCAGGCTTTGGCTAAACAAAGTTCATGGAGAAAGTGTACCGCTGAGAAAGCAGACCTTCCAAGAGTGGACATTAATCAGAAATAATCTGCTCACAGTGCCATGAATATTGATATACTTAATTGTAATATGGTAATACCTAGGAGCTTCCCAGTTATCAACTAGAACTATACCATGCAGCAGGTGATAGTCTTCTTCTGTGGGACAAAAAATGAAAAGCAAAAAAGGAAAATAAAAAGGGGAAATGAAATGAAAAATAGAAAATAGAAAAGGAAAAGGGGAAGAAGAGGAAAAGGAAAAAGGAAAGGGCAAGGGCAAGGGCAAGGGCAAGGGAAAGGGAAAGGGAAAGGGAAAGGGAAAGGAAAGGGAAAGGAAAGGGAAAGGAAAGGGAAACGAAAGGGAAAGAGTGTTGTGGTTTAACCCCAGCCAGGAACTAAGCACCATGCAGACACTTGCTGACTATTCGCCCTTCCCAGTGGGATGGGGAGCAGAATTAAAAAAAAGAGGTAAAACTCATGGGTTGAGATAAGAATAGTTTAATAACTAAAGTAAAATAAAATACAATAATAATAGTAATAATAATAAAGTATTATAATAATTGTGATGAAAATATTTTTTTTAAAAAAAGAGAGAGAGAGAGAAATAAACCCCAAGAGAAGACAAGGGATGCACAGTGCAGTTGCTCACCACCCGCTGACCGATGCCCGAGCAGCGACC
>JAVKLA010000062.1:8475973-8513611 GCA_034782735.1 Sagittarius serpentarius | reverse complement strand
TTAGGATAAGCACTACTTAGCAACAACTAAACCATCAGGGTGTTATCAATGTTCTTCTCACACTGAACCCAAAACACACTGTACCAGCTACTGAGAAGAAAATTAACTGTATCCCAGCGAAAACTGTGAGGAAAAGGAAACAGGAAACAGGAAAAGGGAAAGGAAAAAAGAAAAGAAATTTTTAAAAAAAGAAAAAGGAGAGAAAAAAAAGAAAGAAATTAAGGGTAGGTTTCATTTTAAATTACAACTTCCAAATCAAACAGTGTATTTTTTCTTAAAGGAAAAAAGTGTTCAGATGCAACAGAAAAGCAAACACTTTCTGAATTTTCCTCTGCACCGTGTCTTTGTGATAGCTGCCTTTACCCTAGCACCAAGAGGCAAATCTCCATCTCAGCAGCATTTAAGCATTGCATAGCAGAGATTTAATTCTGTTTTCGTAGTACCAACCTGGCATTTAGCCTTTGTAAATTGAGGTCTTGATGTTACATGCAAGAAGAAAAGACATTCACTACAGACAATAATACACAGAGAAGACAATTATCACTACGAGAATTCTAGCTACAATTTTACCTGTAGCTGTAGTACTGAGAGGGTAAAGAGTTGGTCAGAAATCATTGCATCAACATCAATAAGGCAAATCCGGATTTATTTCTTTGAATCCTTTGCTGCGGCTGTTGTAATCTATTATTTGATTAATATAACCCACAGAAGATTGTGTCACTGAAATTTCAATTTGCATCAGGGGAAAAAAAAAATCAGCAGACTGAGACTCTCATTCTCCCTGGATTACAAAAAGTAGTTTCAAAACAAATATTTCTGTTGGTGTTCAAATTCCTGTCACTTAATTAAATTCTCTGTTGTCCAGAAAGGACATCGCAGTTTTGAAAAATGAGATTTTTTTAAAAAGAACAAGTTTCATCCATTAACATTAACTTCTAAGCACTGGAGGTTAGTCTGAATCTTCAACAAACCAGATTATACCATCCCTGCCTTTCAGATACTTTGTCACTATCTCCAGTAGTCTGTGTAGTCAGAAAACAGATACTGGATTAGATGAGCCCAGGATCTAATTCAGCGTAGCACTTCATAAATATTTAAGTCACAGATGTGTTTCCTTAAACAGGTGTAAACAAAGTACCGATAAGAAAGCCAGCTGTTTTCTCCTGTCCCATCCCAGACATCTGAAATTTCCCTTGCAGCAGGAGAAGAGAAGGACCGGGGAACACAGTAGTACAAGGAATGTTGCACCGTGAGGCAGAGACATCAGGAAACTGAATTCAAAGCCAAGGTAGTGATGATGTATCATTCATAAATGACTGATTTATAAGAAAGCAGTTCTTTTCTATAACACACAAGATTTGCCTTCCTCTTTTAAACTTGCAGCTATCTTACCCAAACTGGTTTTGTGGGACAAAATTTATTGTAATTTCCCTCAGCCACAGGGTAGGTTTCTTTTCTTTAAAATGCAATCCTACCTTGAAAGTGATTATTTAATTCTCTGTTCATTATGCTTCAGTGATTCCAATATTAAAACTGCTAGCAATGAATATGAAAAAAAACCTGCCAGCCACACAAACTCAACCTGAAAACCAACCTGCTTCCTTCCTCTAATAGAGTAATAAAGATTCTGCAGACCAAATCATACCTCAGTTACAAATGCGTAGTTTCATTGTCATCTGATTATGTTATCAATGACACTTGTGGCACCGTATTGCCATCAGTGTTTTTATGCATGTGTAATCTTCGGTAACTAACTGGAATCTGCTTAATCTTGCCCTAGCTGGTGCTCCAGAAGAGATTACATCATGTTCCTCTTTTTCAATATTTCCCCAGAGTTAATGTAGAGGAAAATAACTTTAGAAATCCTACATTTTTTTGTGACTATACTTAGTAGATAATATTCTCTTGAGAAGCATTTATCTGTTTGGTCAGAAGAACAACAGAAGTGTGATATTTAATGGCAGTATACCCTGAAAGTCAGTAGACTTGTCTCTACATTGCTCAACAAGGCCTGCTGCCGATCTTTGGAATAAAATTCACACAATAAGGTAAATTCACTTGAAGGAGGAGCAGCTTCATGCACAAGAAAATACTTGACTATCCATACGCTGTAGTTACACAGTTAAAGTATTACACCTGAGCTAGTAAACTGTCCTTCAGCAAGGATTTTTAGCCTGTGATCAAGCCTGCGTATTTGCGCTACTTCTGTTCTAGAGCGGAAGCTATTAGAAAGCCATGAGCCAAATGGTGGATTTTAATAGACATTTTGGTGCATAAAGATGAAGACAAGTGTCTAGTAAGATTTTTTTTTTTAGTGTTTTAGTTCCAAACTTCCATTGGAATCAATTACTAAGGTTAAGCTCTTAAATATTTTTTAGAACACATTTGTTCTAGATATGTTCTAAATTAGTCTTTGATCACATTTGACGTGCAGTGTATACACCTCCTTCATTCTTGAATAACATTTTACTCACAATCTAATTGTAATAAAATAATCTATGGAAGGCTCATGCATGTCTGTAGGAAGGGTTGGTTTTAAACTCTTTGGAAGAGGGAGCACCTTTGGAGTTCATAACTAGAACTTTTAAGTGCGGTAGCGATGAAAACATGTTTCCCAGAATAATGCTAGAGAGCTGTCTTAAGGGAGGTAGTTGTGCACATAAACTTTTCAACATAACTGCAACATTGCATTTAGTTGTATAAATTAGTTTAGCTAGATTAGTGCACCAATATTGTCATATGTTTTGCCCATACGTGGCGTTGTTGCTGTACATATGTTTCTTTTAAATCCAAGACCTAAATGCAATATCTTTTAAATAAATTCCTATCAGTTGGATTTGTAATGTAATTTGGAATACTCCAAAAGTAACAAAATAATAATTGGACTGTCAGAGGGCATAAATTTATTATTCTAGACAGTAACATTTATTATCTTTACTTGGAATGTTTTCATGCAGAGGAATCCTCTGTTTCTTTCCGATCAGTAATCTAAAATTTGATGCTACAGTCCTATCAGCATGAATGAAATAAGGAATAAATATGGTAGTTCTTTGAGAAGAGTCACTGTATAAAATGCAGTAAATTTTGAGGAAAAACAGCATTTATTTTGAAAACACTGTTTCAAATAGCATATATTTTTTACTGTTGCTGATCAAAATTTCTCATTTAAAACTTTTTTTTTAAAAAAACAGTGGAAACAATTTTGGGGGATGGCATTCCTTTTAAGTTTATACTTTTTCTTCTGAAACAAGAAAGTTGGAATCATTCCTATTTTCAACAGAGTAATTTTTTATTTATTTATGTACTATTTGTGATGGTCTTGTTCCAATACTGGTGAATGTGTGGAACCAGAATAAGATAAACTCTAAATATACTCAGAATATAGATCACCAAATTTTTCTCCAATGGTAAGACATCTTGACATCTGCTGCTACTCGGAAGGAGGAGAATGACCAGATTGAATTAATCAAAAAAATGTTATAGCTATCCTGAAGAGCTAAGGAAAGTTATAACCTGAAAACCACATTCATGCAAGAAAAATTTTAGTGCAAATATGGGTTTTTATTAGTATAGAAAAAAACATGTATGTGTCTGTGTCTGTATTGATTTAAGGCTAATCAGTTTCAAATTGGGGTCTAAATGGTTTCATATAGATAAGTGACAGTATAAAGCATGTGGAAAATGAGTTTCAAAAAAACTAGTTTGGGCGTTGCCCAAAAAACCTTCAATAATATTATCTATAATATTAAGTTGAAGTTTACAGTCTTAAGCAATCAAATCTGTTCTTCAGATTTCTTTTGAATACCTTCATTATCATCATGTGTCATTCCATCTGCCAGCTACTCCAACAAAACTGCTAGGTTTCTGCTTAAGTCTTGAACTCATCACTTTAAATGTCCTATCGGCTCTAAAGCCCTCTGAAAGTCTAATTTTCTGTCCGTGAATTTGTTTCTCCTCATGCTATAAAATCATAGATATCTCATATAATGAAGTCTGAAGTCTAGCTGAGGGCAGCTATAAATGTAATGCAGTATAACCGGAATGAAGAAACTTCATTTAGAAAACCACTTTATTGAACTTGGTTTACACAAACAAAACAAATATAAATCAGAAAGAGATTCACATACAGGTGTTTTACCCCTCTAACAGATGAATTATTGCATACATACAACCTCAGTTGTATTGGAACTGGCTCTGGTCTGAGCATCCAGTCAATAATTCCCTTTCAAATTGCCTATTCCACACAAAATACTGAAAACAAAAATGCTGGTGGGATGGGAGGAATTTATGTTAATGAGACATTTGCCAAAGGTTGAACTTGTATATATGTTGTCCTACTGTATTTAAACTATTGTATGTACTCTTCACTTATATTGCCATTTGCCAGTTTAGAATGGTTTTGTCCTGTTGACCTACATTACCATCACAGAGAAATAAGTGTCGTAGCTTTGTTGCTGTGCACTAACTGTGCATGAAAGTAACTTCATATGCAGAATACTCATTGAGTTTAACAAAATAAGCAGCGTTTTAAATTCATGCAGAAGGGTAGAATCAGATACAAGCATAATCTTTCTGTCTTTTAACTCTATTAAATGGTCTTTCACTTGCTGCTATTAAACTTTTCATCAGTAAACAAACTGAGTATCATATCCTAAAAATTTCCTAGGTCAATCTCCAAAAGAAAATTATTCAGGTGATCTTACCTGGAATGAATTATTAAAAAAAAAAGAAAAGCTGATACTGGAAAAGTAATGGTGGACTTAGTTCTTAACTCATGTACTTTGGAAGATTTTACCTAAACTTTATTAAAATAAAGTGTCCCAAAATATAAGCGGTCATCACAAGAAACAAAAATGCTATTTGAAGATACATGAGGAAATTCATTCTCTCTCTCTCTCTCTCCCCCACACACCTCAGTAAGAATTACAAGGTGTTAAAATGTTATATGGCTTGAAAAAAAAATTTCACAAAACCATCTGCAGCTTCTGAGCAGGAAAGGAAACTCAATTAACTTGCTGCAGTACTTGAAACTCAGAATAAATCAGTGATTCTCAGCATTATACAAATAAGATAACAGCAGGAAGTTGTGAGGTAAAATAAGCGCTCCAAAGAAAGAAAAATTTAGAGGTTTCTATATGAAAAATAGGAAGAGATAACTTTGAAAAGGGCTGTAGAAGTCCCGTACACAGAACAGAAAACAAACAAAATATGGCAACCATCTTCACCCCGGGAAAGATGAGACAGACAGTCTTGGAATTTTATTCATGGATTTCTGGAATGCTACCAAATGTGGTGCAGTCGGTAGGATACCTCCACAGCTGCAAAGAGGTGTTCAAAAGCAAATTCACACTCATATATCATGACCATATATTTCAAATTCAAACAAGCTCAATATTTAAGCTTTCTCTCACATGTTTGGACATGATATACAGTGAATAAATAGCTAGTGATCAATGGAGAAAACTAAGTTTTTCCAAGCTGTTAAATAAAAGAATGAAAGTCTATTTGCACTTGCATATTCCAGCTTCATTGTCTGATTGCTGTTTTATCCTTTCATAAAATACTCTATCCAGCTGTCTATCATCCTCTCCATGCTTCTAACAAAAGAAAATGAACCACCAGGAACCATTACAAACTACTAATTTATATTTTTTCAGCGTATCTTTTCCTAGATGTTGTAAAAAGCAGCCTCACTGTAAAGTTTTAAAATTGCTTTTCAATCATTCAGTATGGTCCCCATTAGAAATGTTACACTTCCAGAGGAAACCAAGGGAAACATTTCTTCCTGACCCTAATTATTGAACAAGTTGTGTTCTGAAACTTGATTGATAGCCCTTTAAATTTTATCCTAGAAGTAGTAAGAGAATGCTTTTCTCATTTATGTGATGTTGGAATATGCTTTTTAAATTTACTGGGCTGTATACCTAATTCCTATCTTGCGTTAAAGAGCTCCACACAGTAATTCCCTGTGTAAACATTTGCTTTCCTGTACATTTTAAAATTAACTGTTTTAACATTCAAAACCCTCTAATATTTTTATCATGGATGGAAGTAAATAGGTTCAACTGACTGACATTTCTCTGTTATTTTTCATTACTTTTTATATCACCCCAAAGTGATTTATATATGAAATATTAAGGCCCTATGTCTACAGTTCTTGAAACTGAGAACTGAATTCAAAGAAAGTCTGAACGAATACTCAAAAGTGTTTAGTCAATTTTGATCTCCTCCTTTGAAATCGGTGAGGGTTTCACCATTGATCCCTTGGGAGCACACTGAGCATCATTAAAATCCAAAGAGCATAATTGTCCGATGGCACTGAAAGTCACAGATAAACACTGACATCAGGTCCTCTACCATGGGGTGTCTAAAATAAATAGAAGCATTACGTTTGCAAGTTAATTTATAAATTATTTGTATTAATATTATATATTATTAATTCATCTGCATTATGAAGAAATTACTGCCTTTATTAATGATACTCTGAAGCATCTCAGAATAAATGTTCTGACTTTATGGTGCATTTGCAAGAGAAATCACCATGTTCAGATCGGCACACACACGTACCGCAGTCTTTTTTTGGTCGCTCTGCTCAGGAGCACAATAGCTGTATTGTATCTCCCAGCTCACCTGCTGCTCTTCACCAAAACAATAATCAGAAATCTTTTCTCTTCTTTCACGTCCTGTCTGCAGAGGGCCAAGTCCTGCTGCCGTAGTGATGACCACAGACCCAGCTGCAGGAACAGGCAAAAGGTGTTTGACTCCAAATAATTACCATGCAGGCTGTGGCAGCAATGCGAACAATTCTTATATTGCGTTACAAACCGAATAAATGGCATCTAAAACTGAGTGGCTAGTTCAATTTCCCTGCTTTTCAGTCTCCAGAAACTCCAATCGGATTGCCAGCACTGTTTCTATATAGAGTTGATGCTAATGTTAATACCCAGCCTACACCTGGGTGCTAGACTGAGACAACCAGATCATGGTATGGTTAATTATTCAGAATGGTATCTTTTCAGTAGCTGTTATTTAGGATTTTCCCATAAAGCTATCTAGCTAATGTTTGTAAGATGCTTAAATTTCTTAGCAAGGAAGTACTGTAGGCGTACATATTGTATATGGATATAGATATGTATGTAAAAATTATGTTTATGGATAAGTTTCCCTGACTACTGTTGACACCATTTTTTAAGAGTTTTTGTTTGTATACACATTTAAAACTATTCCAGATGTGAATCATTCAGGCTGAACCGCTTTCTGTTGCGCAATGTTTCTTAAAAAGTTTAACAAATCCATGTTGCAGAGCAAGAGTATAGATTCAAATTTCAGCAAGTGTATCAAAACAAGTCAAGGGATGTTCCTTTGCCATTCCCTTGATAATGCATCCACTGCAGCCTGGACAAGGTACCCAGGTACAGTCCTCTGACAAACTGTAGTTGTCACGTACTCCACACCAACTGCACCTACTTTAGTATTTTGACTCAGTGCAGTAATGTAGTTTTGAGGCACATCACACTCTTAGTATAGGTTGCTGTTGTGGTTTAACCCCTACCAGCAACTCAGCACCACGCAGCCGCTCACTCACTTCCCCCCACCCAGTGGGATGGGGGAGAGAATCGGGGAAAAGGTAAAACTCGTGGGCTGAGATAAGAACAGTTTAATAGAACAGAAAGGAAGAAACTAACAGTGACACACTAATAACAACAATAAAGTGAAAATAATAATAAAAGAATTGGAGTATACAAAATGAGGCACAATGCAATTGCTCACCACTCACTGACCGATGCCCGGTCAGTTCCCAAGCAGCGATCCCCCCCACAGGCCAACTCCCCCCAGTTTCTATACCGGGCATGACGTCCCATGGTACGGAATCCCCCTTTGGCCAGTTTGGGTCAGCTGTCCCGGCTGTGTCCCCTCCCAACTTTCCTGTGCCCCTCCAGCCTTCTTGCTGGCTGGGCAGGAGAAGCTGAAAAGTCCTTGACTGAGTCTAAACCTGACTTAGCAACAACCGAAACCATGAGGGTGTTATCAGCATTCCTCTCGTACTAAACCCAAAACGCAGCGCTGTACCAGCTACTAGGGAGACAATTAACTCTGTCCCAGCTGAAACCAGGACAGTTGCTTAAGTTCATGGAGGAATTTTGGTACTCATGAGCTGGATTCCTACCACGGAAAAATCAACCAGAAGCTCCAATACAGATGCACAGCAATTGTGCTCAAACCTCTGATGGGTACACAAGGGTCCAAGCCGAAAACTGGTTCTCTGACCAGCCTCAAACCACACACGTAGAGACATTCAGTGGGTGGAGATACTCCATTTGAGATCAAAGCTTATTTCAGCCTACTCTGGTTGTCTTGGTGTAAGGTCTGTCTGAGCACTGCTGCTTTCATCAGATGATCCTCCCACACCATATTAGCTCCTAATGATACACCTCTATACGTAGATACGAGCATAAAACATCCTAGACTTTGGGAACTAAGTTCTCAAAACTTCTGGCATCTGTGTCTCTTTATGTCTCTTCCTCTCATTAGTTTTCTGGTTCACCTTACTCATAACTTACCTGCAGGTGGAATAAAGTACTTAGAATATCAAAATACTTATCTTGGCTTGCTTGCCTAGTCATTCAAATTTCTCTACTCAAAATTTTGGTTACTTCAGACACTCTTTTCTCTAAAATGCATCATCTCAGTTTTAATTTCTATGCATTTTATGGGTTTGAAGGATGAGTGTTGGGCTTGTGAATAGTTACCAAAGAATCAAACCAGTAAAGAACAAAGAAGTTTGAGTAGAAACAGATGAAAAAGTGAATTACGAATTTTTTAAAAGAAAAGACACAATAATAAAATTAATGTAAATATGATCTCCCTCATTAACCCTGAACTGACCATGCTCAAATAATTCCCTGAGAGTTAAATAACATCTGTGTCTCACTACATTGTCCAATGATTAGAAGTACTTGTAAAGCTTCTTTTTTAGACATCCTACTTCCAAAGTTGGTATTTCAGGCATAACCAGAAAAAAATTGCAAACAGAGTTTTGGGGAGTATGAGCAGGAAAAAAATAGGCTACCAGGAACACTAAAGAGTTTTACCAGCAAAAGTACAAGAGGAAAAATAGAAAAAAAACCCTGTTACTTACATTTTTAGATAAATCAAGGCAACCCAAACTGATTGATTGGCTATATGAAACAAGCTATAATAATAAAATAACACAAAGAAATTCAGTATGTGTGAGCCCTATTAGTAAGCTGCTGTCCAGCTGCTACTTAGATTCCGTCTCTAATTTACAATGACAATTTGGGCTGGCAAGTATCTGCAGTATAATTGTCAGATTTTTAAAAGCATTAGTAGATAAGAGCTACCAGAGTTTCTTACGGTTATGTATTCCAGCAGTAACTTGCAAGAAACATTTGGCAGCGAGATGCATTATTTTATTACGCTGGTATACATTTCTTAGTAACCTACATTCATTAATTTGATAAACTTAGCAAGAGGTGTCAAATGACATGTTTCCTGACAGTCTGTTTCTTTGGCTTAGTACCATTAACCTAGAATGAATATTTGTAGTACACTTACTAAATTTCCTGGTAATTCATATTTTTCCTTAACCATTAGATTTGAGCCCTCCAGATAGGTATGGAATCCTTGACGTCTAAATTATTATCTAGGATGCATGCTTTCCAAATATTTTTTTGCACTGTTTGCACTCAAAACACTGCGATGTGTTTTGAGTTGAATGGTGAATTAGATTTTCAGAAAGGCTTTTAGCCACATCAACTTAGGTAGATTATCTCTTTAACCTATTGTAATTTTTTTGAAAAACACTTTAGGCGGCACTTTGTGTGCAAATTTCTTTAGAATAAAATTACCTTCAGTAACAAAAATATTTTATTAATTAAACTGTTTCACCATTATAAATTGCATCTCTGTTTACTGATATATGCAGCTGAACTATTTAGTGACATCTGTCGCATTAGATTCACGTGACTCTCTGAAGATCACTGAATGTTGCTGACATGGCGTATTTTTTCACCATACATATTCCCGTTCATGCACACTTCGCCCTTCAGGCCCTCTTGATGAATGGAATCGATAACTCTAGGTATTCACGTCAGGTTATTTTTGAGTATTCTAAACAGGCGTGCAAACCAATCAGCCGGACAACCGTGTGAATAGCGTGGACCCTCTATAGCTCCTGGTACCAGCAGGTGAGCGTCGCGTCTGTTGCTCTCCAGGCTGGCCGAGTGCAGCCCACCTCGCAGCATCAGCCGGCGGCACCTCCATGTGCTCCGCGTTTGGAGAAAGAGAACTGAGCGCTGTAAATATAATTTCCCCAAACAAGTCATTTCTAGTGGTGATAATTTAATATGCCTTTACCTTAAAGTTTGGGATTAAAGATCAACCTTAGCTGCATGTCGTATTTACATACCTGCTATCTCACTTAAGTCTGAGGCTATTTTTCTGTTTCCTATCAAGTTATCGTTCTATACTTAATCACATTACAACGCTGTCTGCCTTAATATTTTCGCCTGATGTTAAACTGTTGTTTCCTTTGCTGGTTGTTGTGCATGTCTTCTTCTGTCTTCTCAGTCAGTGGGCCTGTGAGCCAAATTCAGAAGTGATATAAGGTGCTATAAGATAGATCGCCTAATATTCAGTTGAATTCCCTCAGTATTTCATACTCTGCTCTCCATAAGGAGAAAGGCAATGTAACACAATATAACTCTCATACAAAGCAGTTGAAAGGAGCTGGGTAAGGTAGAGCATCTCCTTCCATAAATTATGCTTTCTCCCAGCTGTTTATTATGTGAGTTAACTTTAAGTAGAGGAGGTCTGAGGGAGAGAGTAAGGTAGCAGACACAAGTCTAAAGTAATTCTGTTAGTTGTGGGCGCGCTGGCAAGTCCGTAGATAAAACATGCAAAAGTATAGGCTCTGCATGGGCTAGTTGAGCTCAAAGGCAGTTTAGCTATGCTAATTACAGATCTGCCTGGCTCCATGTATTTATGAAGACATGCTCCTGCATCAGCAGAACCAAGCCATCTAAGAACCATTTTTTGTGGGAAACACAAATGAGACACCCGCTGCCTCATGCTGAATCGAAGAAGGGACATGATGTTGAAAAACTATTGAACTGTCTGCATTGTTTCCATTATTTTCAGTATCTCATCCTCTGAGTGAATATAATGCAGTTGACTATAAAACACGCTGTCTGCGTTACTCCTCACTTTTACCTTGTGTATCACTTCTGGATTTGACTCTAGTCCTTCGAATGAACTATGTACATATGTTTGAGAAACAAAAGTATTTTGATGGCAGTCTTACCTGTTAGGTAAAATAAAAGATCCTCTATTTATCTGCTTATTTTGCTTTTTTAAAAAAATGTTTTTGTTTTTTTTTTTCTGAAAGAGAAAAAAACGGTTTATTTTCTGCAGTGGTCTAAGTGAACCAGTCCAAATTCTCAGGACACAGAAGAGACTCTCATACACAGCAGCTGGTGACAGAGTGAGAATGAAACATGAATCAGGGTGTCTGGAAGCTCTGGATAAAATGTAGAAATAAATAAAATTAAATATAGGGGGGAGGGGCAGTGGAAACAGATTGCTAGCATGAAGGCTGAAGAAAAAATGAGGCAGGTAGTTCCTCTGAAATATATTGTTATTGCCTCTGCTGAGAAAAACAAAGCTCAGAGAAAGCTGCTAGGTACCTCCTGCTTTAAAAGTTATTGGAGGGAATAGCAGGAAAAAGAAAGGTAATTTACAAAAAAAAAGGAACAGGTCTGCAAGGGTGAGTTTCTGCAAGCTCTCACGGCTCTACTGGGCCAATCCTGTCTGCCTGTTCCGCCAGGTATTCATTGCCTTTCGTGACGCTTCCTTCTGACGACCCACGTTAAACTGCAGAGTAGCTTACGGGAACTGACGTCTGTATTAATAGGCTTTCCATATTCATTTTTCACTGGAGGTGGATGTGTTTGCAATAGATCCTTTCCACTCAATCCTCTTTGTCACAAGAAGATTGCAAATCCTGCCTTTATAAATTCTAACCCTGTCATGTCATTTTTAACAATAAAAAATTCAGTGTTGCTGGTGTGACCATATTATTAAGGAACGCGTTATCAAAGAAAGAAATGGCGCTCTAGATCCCACACAAATTCTCTATATGCGAGAACTTTGTAGCATATATATAGTCATAGAATTGAATGACAGCAATGCCTTGTCGTTTGTCTTGAATATAAAGATATTTGAACGCAAAAGTTACTTCTGTGCTAGTCCATTTTCACTCCAGCAGTGTCCAAAAGACACGTTTACGATACAGAGAGCTCCTGCAATACCTGCCTTGCGCAAGCATCCTGTCGACATTGCCTAACTTGGAATTATTGCTGGAGGAGTACTGGTATATGAATTTAACATACAGTCTCACTGTTATAAAACATGATTTTTTCATATTTTAAACTTGGATCAAGTATTAAAAGGATGAATGTTTGCATCCTACTCAACTTCAGTGCAAGCATCAACATTACGAACTGTTTTAGTGTAGCCTTATTTTTATCTACATTTTAGAAAAATGGTATATAGAAGTCTTTTTTTTTAAGGGGAAGAAAAGGGATTGTCCAAGTTCTTTGGGTTGTGGTTCTTTAATAAAAGGCTACACTATTTGCTACCTTTAATAATTCCCAAACAGCCTCTTTTCTGAAAGTAGAGACACACAAAGTACTAATCTGGAAGCAACATCAGACTAATGGGAACTGACATTTTGTGTATACAGCAGATCTAGAATTTTGCAGAGTCAAGATGATGAGAAATTCAATCTCCTTCACTGAATTGATCATATTGGTATGAAAAGTCTACTATCCACACAAATAAATGCTTTGTTTTAATAGTCCTGTCAATATTACTTTTTCCTTGCATGTATATAATCCTTATAGTTATCCCATAACAAAAAATTAAAGTAATCTAATATTTTATGGGATATCGTAGGTATTTGAGCTCTTTATTTCTAAAAGTTTCCTGTCTCCTATGTGGCATTCCCTTAGTGTACCTGAGGTTGGGGAGTGGAAAAGCCCCATTATATGCTCCAGTTCCTATTCAGTCTATTAGTATACACTCAGGACTTACTCTTCTGTGGCAGACCTACCCATAATTGAATTTATGTCAGATAAAATGTTGTACTTAGACATCCACTGGGAGCAGAAATGAAGACATCAGCCATAAGGCACACAGGGATTTCTCTTCCCTATAATCTCAGTGAAACAGCTGCTATTTGTTTTTAGAGTATTGTGCAGATGCTTAAACAAGCCAGGGACTGATTTACCTGACTCTTCTAAGAATACTCAGTCATTGCTCCAGCTGAAAATATATGAGGTCAGGCTATTCCACTGCATGAAGGTGATAGCTGACGATGTTTTGCCAACCTGTATCATTATTATTGATGCAAGAACCACCTACGTACTATTTCAGCAATTACAAATGTAGGGGAAATTTACAATGGGTTTGGGGCATTGTTAATGAACTTGAACACTTTCAAACTTGCAACCTTAATTGCTGTATCCCTACCAGTTTTAATCTCAGGAGAACTGATTTGTTTGCAAACTTACAAGTCATTTTCCAATTCTAATCTGAGGAATACACAGCAAGAAAACAACTTTTAAAATAGTATTGTTTCATTTCTTTTTCTGGATGTAAATTTCATTCTGAACATATTCAAATGGAAAAAAAACATTACTAATAAATTATATGAGGGCAAGACAGCATCTAATTGCAACACGTTCCGTTCAAGGCCTTCCATCTCTAGCCCACACAGACAGTGAAGTCAACTGAACAAGTTGATGCTGATTCATCCACATGGACTCAGAGCAACCCAAGATTTCCTTGTGCCAAGAGAATCATTGCTTTCCTTTTCATTTGTTTCTTTGCAGCCTCTTCATGCAACTCCTGCAGTGCAAAAGTGCAATGAACAAGGTTAGAAGCTGGTCCTTGGTCGTAAGGTGATGTACATCCAAAAGTGAAAAAAATTAAAATACAATCGACTCAGATAAAATCAATTAAATTGCAAGAGAGCTTCTATATCATTACAGGAAGGCATTCACTTACTACCCAAAGAGGTAAGTGATTAACAAGCTCCATGTACTGGGTCAATTTTCTTGCATAAAAACAAAACAATGGAAAATGACAATGTGTCTTTAATACTTGCCATATTGAACAGTTAAAAACTTTCATATTCTGAAGGATTTATTCCATTACAAGAAAAGACTCGTTAAAATAAATACGGCATTTTAGTTCACCCTGTGAGAAACTCCTATTAAGGACAAATGTTTGAGTCAGAAAATTTCTTAAGCTTTAAAAATAAACTGTATGGCTAAAGGAGATTCTTCAAAATGCACACTGAAAATGATTCCTCTTCTGTTTTTACAGATGTAAATCACATTTCATTTAAATGGTAAAAGAAAGCGGAGAAGTCAGGCCACACTGTCTAACCGCACAGTACTCCAGTTTGAAATTTATAATCCTTTATTTTTTTTTTTTATTCAACAGTGGTAGCATTTACAATAAGGCACAGCAGTTAGAATCATAAGGAAATACCCTGTAGTCAGTGACTGATTGTCCCTTGATTGGATTCTGCTCCAGACTACATTTGTTCACATCACTTGTTTCTTTCTATTTTCAGGATCCACAACTGCAATCAAATCTCAGACATAAACAAGTAATCACAGTCTACTTTAACTGAAAAGAGATTTCTCTTTACATAGAGGGGAGTCCTACTATCTTTTTCAAAGCATAGAGAAGGTTTTTTTGCCACACACATAAAGAAAAGGATCTGAACTCTTCATTTTTCTTTCTGACTGAGTGCCACAAAGTCTATAGGAGGATGTTAGATCAAGTGCAGAGTGTAATACCCTGCATTTTCAACTCCGGTCCTAGCCCTGTAGATTCTACTTCACGCTTGGTCCTAAGGAAACATTCCCAGGCTCAGGAGTCACCTGTGTTTGATATTACTCAAGGGTGGTCTCTTGGTATCTGGCTGATCTGAGCCCAGTCTTAGAGAGTATAAGATGCCTTGCCTTATCTAACATTACTACCCAAACCAAACACTCTACAAGCTATTGTGAAAATCATCTTCTTAAAGGAATTGCCTTTCAATTTTTAGGATGCTTCAAATTGCTCTAGACTAATACTGGTCCAAAATAAAAGTAAAGGTGCTGACTGACTGTAAATGCTGCAAATCCTCTTCCTCTGGTTATAGTGTAATTTTAATACCTTTGCTTATGGGTAAAATAAAGTGTGTTTTAGGATGTGAGCATTTTACTTAATTGACACATTTTATTTTCCACATGTTCTGCAGTAATTGTCAAAAGCTGAGACTACTCTTTTGCTATGGGATTAATCATCATTAAACACTAAACCATAAGAACATAAAGTAACTTGTCAAACATTAACAAGCTCTATAGATTTAGCAGGCATTACCACAGAATCAGTGCATAGGCCATCTTTAATGGCTACATGTCATTATAAATGTATTCAAATTTCTATGCCCAATCTATGATTGATTCATTTTACAAATGTATTAAATCCACTAAAGTAGCTTGCTCAGGAGATTGCCAGAAATTAGATAGCTGACAAACGAGTTAAGAATTAACTTGTTCATTGAATGTGCTGAAATAAATACGAAGTTGTCATGCTCATAAAATCCATTAACTTTAGTACATAGCATAGTTAATCATGCAGCACTTCCAGGACTGCTTATTGTGTGGTCCCTGTCCACAGAAAAAAAGAAGACGGAACATCTCTTCTTTCATCTGTAGGTTTTCAGAGCGTGCCCACATTCTAAGGGTGATCAGGTATTTCGGTAGCATGTATAACATAGTCTACCAGCAAACACGTTAAAAATGAGCTTTAAGGAAATTGCATTACTTACCTACAGAGTACTGTTACATTTCCCAAGCTGCCAATCATACTTTCTTGCTCAAACACACACTGCAAGTCAGATTTTCAGCCAAGCTGAAGGCTCCGTTCACAGCAGATGCTGAAATAAAATACATCACATTCTTTCCAGGCCAAGAAAAAGGTATGGCACCAGCAACTTATGTGATGAAAATACCTTGGACAATGATTCCTTTAAAGAACAGGGAGTAAGTGGTGGAAAATACAGAATTGTAGCTACAGAACAAACTATTTGTAACTTTGATGAATAAATTAATCAGAGAAAGAGTCCTAGAGCCGTAGAGGCAGACCACACACAGCTTGCTCCCAGAGGGAGCAGGGGCCGCTAAGAGAATTAGCCGACGTGTAAGGGTGAATGCCGACAGCGAGCGTGGGAAGGGGGCTTCACAGTATGTAGAAGACATGAACCGAAAGACTCTGGGGATTCAAAGGGTATGGATCAAACTGCAATGTAGTGAGAAAAAAAATGTATTTTGCCTAGACCGGTTTGTCTCTGGATCTGTTTATCTATGCATAATACTAATAAAAAGTAACTGGAATCACCAGCACATGCTTTGTGTTTAGTATTTAATATTTGCTTCTGAAAAGTTAACCCATACAAGCCAAAATTTAGAGTCAAGGGGTTCATAAACTCCAGGGGTTATAGACAGTCCCAGGTGCCAGTAGCTGGGTCACGGGTTGTCGGCTCTCAGGCAAGCTGCCTCCAAGGATGTGCCTTCTGTCCCTGGCAAAGGGCTGGAGACGCAGGGAAACTCGGTTTGAGAGCAATCACAGCAGCCTCAGAAGTGTCCAGCCAGGGAGGACTTGGCTATGGTTCTCGCTGGGTCCTGATATCCCCAGGTGCCGTAACACATTGCACTCGGGGAAGAAAACAAAAGACAAAGGCTTAGCCTTGTATTACGGTAAGAACAGGGGATAGCCACAGAGATTAATACAGTGGGTGCCCTTTTAAATGTCATTAAATCAATTCTCCACAAATCAATTCTCATTGAAATTACATTCATTTAGCCTTCTGTTCACCCTGCTCCGAGCAATAATCCTGTTTGCTGCTATTCTCAGTGACCCCTGGGATAATAACACTTCCTTTGCTTGCTCCGCGCATCTCTTGGTAGTAATGAGTTGCCCTGCACATGGGCACTTTTAAACCCAGGGTTAATAAGGCAATCACTTGTTTATTAGAGACAATCACATTTGCTCTTCTCACTTGATGTTGTAATGTGGCATATTTCAAGAGATAAATTTATTTTTCTAGGAGTGGGTGGAATTTCAGTATGTTCAAAAGTTCTGAATCACATATATCACCTATATTTCCCATTTCTGGTTCATCAAGGCCACAGGGAAGGGGCCAAGTGGTATTTATTTTGTTTCCCCAGATCCAGAAGACTATCTGGTAAAGATTGTACTTTTTGGATTAGCAAATATAAAAGTGCACTGAGAGAGAGAGAGAAAACAGGTCAATATTTTATTGGTCATAATGGATAATTCTGTGTACTGCCAGTTTATGGATGTGAGAGAAACATTTACACTATAGGTCATACACATGTTGAGGGCAACAACACATAAACATTCGGTATTGACAATTTTTATGTTAAAACAGGTCTCGCGCCCTGTGAATCTTAAAACTAAAGGAATTTCTGTGCTGGTTAATTGTGTCGATTTTAAACAAACCATTTTTTTGCTGAGTTCCCTTTAATAACGATAATTCTTTCACATTCTCCTAGCTTAAATCGTCAACCTTCTAAAATAGCCTCAGGAAACAAGTGATCATTAACGCAAACAGTTCTTTTTCTCAGAGGAACCTGAGAAACCAGAAGAGAGTATCAACCATTTTCATTGTATGAAAGTTGGTCTCTCTCCACATAAGCTAGTTTCTAGTAAAGCATACAACACACAGTAGTAATACTTACCTTTAGTAAATTACTTTTGCTGATCATCATAGAACCATAGAATGGTTTGGGTTGGAAGGGACCATCAAAGGCCACCAAGTCCAACCCCCCTGCAGTAAGCAGGGACACCTTCAGCTAGATCCAGTTGCTCAGAGCCCTGTCCAGCCTGGCCTTGACTGTTCCCAGGGATGGGGCATCTACCACCTCTCTGGGCAACCTGTGCCGGTGTTTCACCACCCCCATTGTAAAAAATTTCTTCCTTGTTTCCAATCTAAATTTGCCCTTTTTTAAGGCAATCTAAATCTGCCCTCTTCTGATGTGCTAGCTCAGTTCAACTGGACACTGAATTGGCTATACAGAAACAGTTCTCACAGTCCCTAATCTTTGTTCTGAAAGGCAGGAAAACATGCAAAGTGTTCCTTATCCCGTACACCTGGATCACAGATCAGGGCACGCCTTGCTCAGAAGAGGTTTTCTTTCTCTTTACCCTCTTCTGCGGAACAACCCAGAATTCAGTCCTTATTCATAACTGTAAAGCACTATATGCATACTTATAATTAATGAAATATTGTTCATATCTTTACTGATTTAAGCAGTTTACAAAATAGTATATTTCTAACAGAGTAAAAATGCTATCTTATTTAAAATCTATCTTTATAAATATATATAAGAAAATGCCTAGACTCCCTAGCCTTGAATTTTGCAAGTCTACTTAATGCTTTAATGGAAACCTTAAGCAATTAGCCAAAGAAAATAAAATATTTGTCCTAAAAAAATCACATTGCTCTGACTCATTTAAAGAGCAAAATGAAATCTTATTTTTAAATTACAGGAACATGCTCCCACACATCTATAGAGTATGTAGCAATATGTAATATTTTCCTGTAGTTCAGTGAATAAAGGTGGGTTTATTATAAAACTAATAATTTTATCATTAGTAAATTCATAACGACCACTTCCTCCTACTTTTCCTGTGAAAGACACTACAGAACTGAAATGGTCTGTCTGCAATGGGAATGTTGAAGCTATTACTCAAGCAAAATTCCATCTGAGATCATTTGGAGCTGTCCCTAAAATAAAAATTAAAAACTCACCTTAGCTGAAAATCCTGAGAAGCAAATGAACAGATACCTCAGAGTTTTTGGCATGTGCATTATATCTGTTCATACAATAGAAAACACCATGGAAATTTAAGTCCAAATCTACAAAATAACCCCATTAGTTTGGTCTTTGCATAATTTCTCCTTTTCACCGACACTTGTAAGGGGGCCAGTTAGGTTTAAAGGTCCATCTTTAAGGCTGTACTTTTGTAAATTAGCTTGCAGTATCAGGCCTGACTTTCTGATATAAGGTTTTTCCTAGTGTGTAGCAAACGGCACTTGTATTTCATTGCCAAACAAAATATGGATCAGTGACGAAATAAGAGATTACTACTGTGCAGAAAGGAGGAGGCATATTTTTTTACACTGAAATTTTAGGTGCTTAGTAATTTTAGCAACAGTTTTTTTCTTTATATAACAGTTTCATATTTATATAATTCACAAAATTCAGTAAATGCAATAGCACAGGTCTCTAAACCTGTTTAACTAAAGGGTGTCATTTACAAAACCTTCATGGAAAATATTTTTTACTAATTCCAGAACAAAAAATTTCAGCATGAAACTCTGTATTCATAGTGAGAGCTCAGAGAATATTTTGTTCCATGTGGATCATAAGGGATCATATCCCAGCCTTCATTAGCACAGCCTAAAAGAAGTTTGTATACTACCCAAAACATCCACCCAAAATCAATAGAATTCAAGCCTAAATAATCATACCTTTCTTTATTTTATAACATTTGGTCAGAGTTAAATTTTCTCTCACAGCACAGCAGAACACAAGCTATAGTGATAACTTAGCGAACCGCTGATTCTTACATTGGTTTTAAGAGGGTGAAACACATCACCACAAGCCAAGCTCTCGCCTTCTCCCTCAGTTTTCACTCAGCCTTCATTTAGGCAGGCTTCCCCTGAAGACAGTGGAATTCAGAAACGGATCATTACCTACAGCTCTGTGTGTGGCTCAGTCTGCGGTATCTGCAGGACAGTCAGATTTGCATTGCTTTCTTCCTTGCATTGGAGAGTGGTTGGTAGGACTTGCCAGCTTATGCGCCCTGGGGTTTTTTCAGGTTTTCCGTATTAAATGATGTTGCACTTTCTCAAGAATGTTACACGTTTTAGTCTGACAGCTATCGCATTTTCAGGAAATGCATCGTCCCCATTCATTTTTGCTGAAAACAGCAAAGGTGCATGAATCACCTTCAACTCCACTACAACCTTGATTCTGTGGATCAGGAGGGTCGATCTCAGTAATTGCCGCTGTTCGTATCACAGGACTTGATCCTATAGGTCTGCTGCCACAACCGGAACAGATGTCTGCTAATACCAGCAGGTCCAAGAGCTAATTGGATGTGTCACTCACCAAGGATGTGACGTAGGATCGTTCCTGGCATGCACAGTGTCTGTTTGCATGGAGATTCAAGGCATCAACAGGCCAGACTTCTGGAAAAACAGTCAAGAGAAACAAGCAGCAATTAGTGAAAAAATGGTGAATTCTTTTCCAAATCAGCAGAGATGGGTATATACCTCCAAGAATACTCCCGTTAACCTCTCCAGGTGAAATGCGGGAGAGTTGTATGGAAACATCTGCTGGCTGCTGACTGCAGACTGACGTCTGCAACAGCCCTGACTTGGAGGCGACACCTGAATGCAGATCTTCTTCAGCTCATCTTGTTGGCTGTTCTCCGGTGGATTTCTCTACTGGAACTGTCCCAACCTGCAGAAATAATTTCAGGTGTACTGCAAGAATGATTTGAGACTCAGATTCCAGCATCCTATGTTCAGAGCTCTGAGCTATAGATTCACTCCCTTTGGCCTAAACACTACTTAATTACTTGTGCAGCTCTACAAGCAGAGCCAACAGAAAAAGTTGAGAGACTTTCACAAAAATATCTGAGACTTTGGTCATTTATCAGTGTAGGACTGTAGGAAATCGGTGTAAACAGGGAATAACACAGTTTTGAACCAGAACTACCTACAGGCAAAATGAGATCTATTTTATTGACTGTTCTGATGTGGCTTACTTTTCTGCATACTGTTTCTCTCTCTCGTGTTTGTCAGAGCACCTAAGTTTCATGGTTTTTTTCCTTTATGCTCATTCTGTCTAGTTAATTTTCTGCTTTGAACACCTTGTTCTTTTGAATTTCAGTCTTGCATACCTAATACCTCCTGTGTGCTGTGAGGTGATGGAGAGGACCTCGTTTAAGACAAGGGCTCCTACTACACAACAAAGAAACCTGAAATAATAATAGCAGAACATTCAAGCTCTCCACAGTTAAGCATCTCCCTGACAATGGTGCATAAGCCATTAATTGCTGTAAGACGTTTGTATCCTTGGCTCCTTCTGACTTCAGTGAGGGGTGCAGGAAATCAGCCCCGTGCCAGATGAGGTATTGAATTCCTGTTTCTTCAGAAATGGTACTCTATTTCTTCAGAAACGGTACTCAATTTCTCCAGTCACCTTAAAGGCATTTGGGAAGCAACCCGCATTTTAAAGGTCAAGGAACAAATCTAACCACTAGTACACGGTAGTTCTGGCACAATGATGGATGAAAATAAGGTTTTCTGTAGCTTCGTTGTAACTTTTTTGCAAGAAAAGCTACCAGATAACAAAACATTATGTGAATATTGCTTCCACCGCATCTTTCTTATACTAGAATACATCCAATACAAAAATCAGCTAAAAGTCCAAGCTACATTGTACCTTTTTTTTCCCTTTATTTCCTTCTGTTACTGCTCTCACTACTCAACAGGTCAGTTACAGATTTCACCTCATTGAACCAGCTGCAAGACTGTTGAAATCTATAAAGCACCACTTGGCTCCATTTCTGTCAAAACTGCTAAGTCACATTTGCCCAGGTTCTAAAAGAGATTATTCATAACAAATGTATTGATCTGTTCATAACCATTTTAGCTGAAAGACTGCTGCACAAAAGGAACCTCCGCTCTCTGCAGATTTATAACCCCACAGTAATGAGATGCTTGAACTGCATGAGAGACAGCCAATGTTTTTTTATGAACCCATTATTTGAAGCTACTGTACTTTAATGTGGTATCCAGAATGGAATGAAATGGTTTCACTTTATTTGTCTTATTTAAAACTTTCCACTTATCTGTGCAACTGGGAGATTGAAATCGTGGATTTCCTTACACGTCCCACAAAGCCAAGCCACTAGCATAGCCAGCATCTTCCCTCTTTAGCTGAAAAAGCATATATATCATGCCTGTATATTGCAAAGTCTATTTTCAGCTTAAGTATTTCAGCAAAATCTCATGCCAAGTTCAGTATCTTTATATATTTCTGTACATCTTGCATACCATTTCTTGGAATAGTCAAATGTTATTTTTAAAGTGTTATGACATGTATTTTGAAATCTATGCATAAGACAAGGTGGTCCAGTCAGAAAGCTTCCATTCACTCTATTACTTTTTCCGCAGAAGAGAAGTGACCACCTGAACAATGTGGGCAGCCCCTACAAAGAGTGCCTCTGTTTGCTGAGAGGGCACAGTTAAAGCCCCACATACCTCTGCCTTGCAGGAGGATGGGGTGAAAAGGAATCCTGCTGTATTAGCGGTTTCATCTCCAACCCACAGCACCGTCAACAGCATTTGGGGCAAGGTCTCAAAAGCAGATCAGGTCTCAGTGGTTTATGAGGTTAAGCTATGTATAAATGCTTGTACGATGGACTGATGCTGAAGAGTAAGAATCTGCTCTGTGCCCGCAGAAATAGTGCCTGAAGATGGAGGGTGGAGGGGGGAATGCTTTTAGAGGAACGGATCTGGAAACACCCCTCACAACAGCAACAAAGCCCTGCGTGCCCTGATCACCATAGGCATTTTAGAGATGTGTGACCATTTGGGGCTTAGCAGTTGAAATCTTTACCCCCGATAACTGAGGTTTCAGTACCTTGTGGCCCCAAATAGCTTCTTCTTTGTTTGATTTCGGGATGCCAGGCTCAATCTGTATTAAATCTAATACGTATCAAATTTGGCCCTGTGTATTTTAGATCTAAGCACTTTTAGAAGAGAAATCACAGGCTGCCAATAGAAGACTTTGCATCCAGTTGCAGTGAGAGCGCAAATGTTATTGTTTTAATCGCACCTAATCTGGCAACCTAACAGCTGAAACTCTGCTGCAAACTAGAACTATGATTTAAATAAAGAAAAGATGGTTAATCATTTCTGATATGGGAAACATCCACAGCTGTTTCACTGAGAAGGAATGAAGGATGAAGGACAGAAGGGAAGAAAAGAACAGAGGGAGATGGCGTGCAGTGGTAATTATTATGGTGCAGTCCTTCCTTCTACTTTTCCTTTCTATGTTTCCCGGCTTGATAACTCCAGAAATGACTCCTGACAACACAGGGTGGTGGACAATTTCTTAGATGTCACTAGGCTCAGATTCTACTTTGTTCACTAGGAAGGATATTAATTTGGAGAAGTATAGTTTAGCACTGCACACTGCAAGCTAAGCAACGTCTGTTTTGAGGGCTTCTGTGGCTCTTGTGATACTTGCTTGTTGAAATGTTCCATTTGCCTCAAGATTATTCTTCTCCTGTCAACATTTAGTGAATGAAACAAGGGAGAAACTACCCTTGAGTTAAAAGGAAGTCTTTAATAGCCCCAAGATAGGTGATAATTGGTTTTTATGTTCTTTGCTTCAATTATTCTACCCAACATCCATTCCATGTACATATAATGAAAAAAATAGAAAGCCAAGGAAATAGAGAGAGAAGACTTAAGAAAAAAAATCTTACCAACAGGCGTGATCCAAGACAGCAACCACTGAAAAGAGAAATATACTTTCTTATTGATTTCTCTCCCCTTTTTCTTTTTCATTTTGCTTTAGTTTATTTACCCCTGACTGACTGATCTTCTTTGGCTAACAAGCAAGATCAGATCCATCCCGTCTCTTGCACATTAGCTTTACTAAAACAATCATCTGCAAAACTGAATAACTGCACCACATTCAAAAGGGCTATTCAAGGATAAATCACTGCTTCACATGCATAAAGCTATCAGGAATTAGGTTTTCACATCTTGGGCTTAATCTACTCTTAGCCTTCAGCCTGTAAGATCCCCAAAACAGCAAAAGCATGAAGGTTTTCCCGCTGACGCCAGGATTTCCATGTAGCACCTCACCATTCTGCAGCTCCTGAGACAGTCCCACCATCATGTCTGCCAGACAGGCTTGAAATTCTGAATGCAGCACATACCTTGCCTGCCAGAAGTCAAGATTATACTTTAATCACAGCTGCTAGGCTTCTTCACTTTCCCCATTCTTCCCTCTTCCATGATATATTTCTTCACTGAGTCACTTTAAACATCTGATTACCATTTGTGAGGATTCTGGTGCTGCAAATGGGTTATTCCACCACAACCAGTCACCACTGGCATAGTCAGAAGGGAAAGTAAGTTATTGCAGTTGTGTGTTATTATGTGTTAGCTGAAATGACTGCACCTTTTCTCCTCTGCTTTTATGACCTTGTAGGCACAATAGCTAGAAAAATTGACGTGCTTACTCTGGAAAGGTGGCAATAGGATTCAAGAAGTTAATACAAAGGGTTGTTTTATCACAAAAACCACGTGAGTTAGAACAGTTCCAAGGTGGAGTGTTACCAGCAGCTCCAGTGATTCGTGGGCCAAATTCCTGACGTATCAACATGTGGGGAGCTCTAATGCTGCAGTGACAGCTTCACAGCTGCCTACATGATAATCTGTGACTTACTGGAATGCTCCCATCTCCACAGCCCCATCATCAACCCAATGACAACAGCGTTTTTTTCTTGTTAATTTGGACTGAAATGGAAAAGAAGGAGAAAAGCAGACAAAGGTTATTGGCAAGTGTAGTCGGTAAAAATACGAGAGGGTTGGGGGTTTTTGTTGGGTTTAGGGTTTTTTTGCTCTTTTGACTTACAAAAAACTCTCAGAAAAGTTCCAGTATTACCAGCTTGGATGCATTTGCTGAAATGTTTATGAGATTTATGAATTGAGGTTCTGGCCTTTGACATTCATTTTTCAAAGCAAAATCAAGTGGTATTTCACAGAAAGTAACTGCAAAAGTGAAAAGGGCTGTCTTATAAGGATTTTTCCTGCAGGGTTTTTTGTTCCTTTTCTTCCGCTTTTTAGCCCAAGCCTGACTGTGCACTGAAAAGGGAAACCAAGACGAATACGAAAATGGTAGTCAGAAGTGGCTTAACAAAAGGGTTTCTTTTCTGCCTTTGATACAGCATAAACATTTATCAGGCCCTATCACCATCTCCTCCTCTGCAGAAAAGGGAAGTAAGAACTCATTGTCTTCTCCAGGAAGAAGCAGTCAAGCTGACACATGATGACTCCTTCTCAGGCACTGGAGTCCTACCTTCTCATGGAGATGGTCCTCATCATTCGTGCACATAAATCATTTTTCTGTCTTCCCTCAGCCTTTCATGGATGGCTAGCAAATAGCCTGGATCTCCACAAACTGCTAGAAGTACCTAAATGGTCCAAAAGAAATTATCTAGCTGTGTGGTACCAACAGCAGATTTCCTCTTGAGAAACGTAGGCAGGAGATAAGAGCAAACCTGAATGGAAGAGGTTGCCCTGTAGATAAAGCTGCTTTCCTTAGATACTTGGATATTAATGCAAACTGTTCGCTTAGATTTAAGGCTATACAGTCCTGTAACCCACTAAATACGTTATTGTCATTGCTATCAACAGGCCACAGGCTTTCTACTAGCTGTGCAAGGCCTTGGGGCTAGGGCTCGTCTTAGCTTTGCAAATTAAATGTGATAAATTGGTGGAGAATGCAGGCAACCTGCCTGTACTTTCTTACATGGCGGTTGTGTGGGGAGCCCTTCTGGGAATGCTTTTTGAGTGTACCAGCCTACAGCCATCACAGAAGGCCAGAAAATGTTCTTATTGTACTATCAAGGATCTCACTTAAAGTACCTTACTTCTGAGCAAGCTAGGGTGTTAAAAGTTAATGTGACAAATTGGTGGAGAATGTAGGTAACATGGGCTCTAATTTGGGTACAACAAAGACGACTGTGTGTCAGGTTCATTAGCTTTTCCCAAAACTCTGTAATATTATCTGTCTACTACAGTATTGACATAAATCCAGACCCAAACCAGAGTCCTGATACATGCTCAGAATGCAAAAAAAAAACCCCCTAATTATAAACTTTCTGTAGGAAGGCCTGGCAGCTTTCAAAATGTGCACTCTCAGCAGCAAGGGAGGGATGCTCTGTAAGGGAATGCAAGCTGGAAGCCAGGAGTGACAGCAAGGCGAGGCACGGCCCTCCCTGCACCCTACCCCAACAAGCGGAGCAGAGCAGGTCTGGCGACGATGACTGGGGTTGGCCGCTGCCCAGCCAGGCAGGTCCCCAGCGAGGACGCAGGTCCCAGGTCACGCCAGGGAGCCCGTTCAGGAAGGAGGGGTCAGGCCAGGGAGGTGACAGGCCCAGGCACGGCCGTGACGTAGCTCGGGCAGGGACCAAGGGTGTAAATCATCGTCCAGGCAAGGGCAGGCTCATCTCTTCTCACTACCTCAGCAGTCGGACCCAAGGTTACACGGCTGCACCGTAGCAAACCGCGTCTTGAGCATCGGCAGCCAAACCCTCAGGAGCGGGTTACGCTTTGGACACTGAGAGGCACTTTGTTTTGTCCTCAGTGAGGAAATCCACAAAGATCCTCCTCCCAGGAACATGATGAGGGCAAACATGACTTTCTGTGTTTTCCCAAGCAGTTCTCACTTCTTTCATTCCTGAGACTCTCCATCTACATAGTAATAAACCAGATCATCACTGAAAATGTGTCATTCCTTAGCACAACTCATTTGCCTATACAAATGGATATGGAAGTATTGATTTCAATCAACACCTTTGATAGCAAAAGCTAAGTAAAAAACCCTGGAAATTTCAGTGATACTATCAGCATATTGACCAACATCTATTGTCACAGAAACTGCAGCAGTAACAACCTGTTGGCATCTTACTTGTAAGAAGTACTGTTTCTTACTACACAGCAGAATAACTAATAGCTATCATCAAAAGCTCGGAAGGTCAGGCTTAGCTTGATTAAACCCCTAAAATATGAATGTTTACCCCAAGCTCATACAAAGCTCCAGAGTCAGCAAAATGCACAGTACAATTCAAATTCCAGCTGATTGCCAGAATTGCAGAAATATGCAAAAATGATAAATTGGACATGCTAGGTAAGAAAGGGAAATTCTACATTTCAGAACCTGAAAATGTCTAGCTTTAGGATTGGTAGAAATGTTTGTGTAAGGAAGTGATTTTATTTAAACCAGTCTTGTCAGACATGTGTGTCTGAGTACGGATTTGCATATATGAAACAAGAAAGTAAGATTCAGTGTGTGAATACAAAAACTGAGGGAAAGCAGTGGAGAAGTAATCTCAGTTGTGTATACATTTTTAAATAAGAAAAAATAAAACTACATAATAAAATTGTCTTCAACAGCAGCCCTCCTGCTAATTTCAAGTTTTTTTGAGAATTTTTCTGCTTCCTAAATGTCCCAAAGGCTTCCATGCTGAGGAAAGACAGGAACTTTTGAAAACATCCATTCAGCTCCTTTGAAAACAGAAATGCATTTGAAGTCCTCAAGTAGAATTGCAAAAAACCAACTGATCCTTACATCTAAGCTCCTTTTAAATTTATTTAATAAATATTCACGTGCTAACATACTTTAAAGTCATCCACATAAAGTCACAAAATTACGTATCTCTTCAGCAACATAGGCTACTGAAGTTATGAACACTGTCTGTGAAACTCAGACTTGACACTTCTCACAGCGCGAAGGAAAGTTCAACATGCCTCTTATCTTCAGCATTCAAGGATAACTAGGTTACCCACCAGATGTACAACCCTAGGCAACAGCTGCAATTCACAGTTTCATTCATCAGGCGAATCAGACCTTTCAAACACTAGGAAAGCCTCTCTGAACGGGAGGTTGCCCTTTACAGAGCACTGGTCCAAGTCTGTCGCAAGAGGAAATGAGGACTTCTTGTATTTGAAAAATCGCAGAGACATCTGGAGTCACTGAATTTTATTATTTTGCCCCTCCTTAGGAAAATTTGGAAAAAAATGACATCATTAACTTTGTCTCTCAGGAATCTTTCAGAAGCTGATAATATTTAGCAAAAGTTACAGAGCAGCACATGTAAAAAAGAATGGGAAAAAAGCAAAAAGAGAACACAAAAGGGAAAAACAATTTAGAAAGCATTTAGAATACCTCTCTCAGCAGCTTAAAGGAAAATCAAAGAAGGAGGCAGAAAATGTCCATCTTCCATATTATTTTTTAAATTATGTCAAGAAAAAATCATAACTCTAATTTAAACCCTGAGGAACAAGACACAACTTTCAAAATTATAAAATTGTTCAAGGGGTTTAGGTCTTTTTCTATTTTAACCTACTACAGACAGAAAAATAATCTGAAGTGAATCAGATTAAAGAGATGTCTCCGGAGAGCAGTTGTCTTTTCTGTGTCTTGTTCACCTGATGGCCAGTACAATGAGCCTTTAATTGAAGTTCTTATATGGTTCAACAGTGATAATAGACTGAAAAGGCAGAGAAAATTAAAACGTCCAATGTCATCTCCTCAGATAAAATTTGCCAATACACTCAAACTCATAACTTATAAAAGCAGCAATATTCAATATTTTTTGTGCTGTTTTTATAGTACAAGTAATAGGTTTGGGGATTTGGGGACATTTTTATTTTCTCAAGGATTTCTTTCTCCAGCACTTTTGAATCTGAATGTTTACTGATGTTTCTACTATTTTCCAGGAAAACCTGAATCTTACTTCATTTTGTGTGACTGGATTTTCCTTTTTTGTCTCACTGCCTTCTGAAGCCACCATTATCCACAGTTTTCTTCAGCCTTCCTACTCTTAACATAAGGATAGGGCTTACCCTTACGGTTATGAATAATGGTTTGGTGATACAAAAACGTTGCCCCATCCCCTGGCAGGGTCCCAAAACTCGGCTTCCACTGCAACAACACACAATTCAATCCGCGATATATTCCCAAACTTGAGTTACCCTTTTCTCCTTTTGTTTTAGCAGCCATGACATTGAGGTATCGTGCCGTCTCTTACCTTTTACGACCAAGGGGGAAAACGTTCCTCCTGGAAGCCTCAGATACTCAAATCATCAGGCTTTTTCACCCAGCTTTCTACCCTTGAACTTGGCTTCCTATTTCCATCCAATTGTCCTGAATTTATGGGCTTTGGGCAGCTCAACCAAATCAGTCCCCAGGCTGCTCTGAAACCAGTCAAGCTCCAGGAATTCATCTACATATTTAAGGTTTCGTACAACAAAGGGGGAAAGGAGTGCAGAGGGGAGCCGACAGGTTAGCAGGGCTTCCCTTTACGATTCCTCAGGGGAAGAAAAATAACACCCTAATGATTTAAACAGCCTGATGTGTGTTGTCAAGGCCCATAAGTCAGCACCAAAGAGTTATATGCAATATACCCCATAGCAGCTAAAAAATGCATTTGCCATAAACCAACACTGTGTTATTCACCTAATATGCTCCGCAAATCCAGCCCAAGCCCTTTAGTAGGTGACCAATTTAAATAAGGTAAAGCTCTGGAGATTGCTTATTACTATACACTGTACCTTGCAGAACAACTCTATGCTAATGGTCTACCTGAGAAAAATCTCCCTTTGTATGTATTCCTTTCCTCTGGTCTCAGAAACCTCATTTCCACAATACCAAGGTATTTTAGAACGTAGTTAATTTTCACTATAAGAAAAGGAAACGCTTCTCATTTAAGGAGTCTCCACGATGTTAAACCTGCAATGAATTTGAATAAAATACTTAGAGAAAAGTGGCAATCAAAATAACGTTAATATGGCATTTATCAGCATTTAAAAGCAGTACAATATATGTATATTGTATTAAGCCACCTTAACATCATCAGGAAAATCATTAATCTGTTAATAGACATGACTTCAGTGTATCTCCACACACCTGACGCTGGCACTTCTGTTCTCTCTGACACGCAAGATGTGTTAAGGAGACAGGAAATTGATTCTCACCCCTCTTCCAAGGACACCTGCCATGAACAGATTCCCAAACTCGGGGATGCAGGGAACCACGTTAGTGTTGCCGAACAAGGTGCACCCATGCCAGGCCAGCGCCTGTCGGCAAGCTGTGGCTATCCCTCAGTGCTGCTGTCTGCAGCAGGCACCTACCACCTCAACGCGGAATTTGCTCCCTGGCCCGCACGCCTGCTGCCACCCAGCCCCTGCTCTGGCGCAGTCCTCCATCCCGCAGCCGTCTTTCCCTACCGAAGACCTCGGAAGCTGCTCAGCGCGTTCGCTGAATTCGGCTCCGCTTTGAACGGGACGACATCTTCGAGCAAAGTACCACGTCAGAAGAGGGTGTGAGCCGAGGAAGGATTTGGCCCTAAGCATTTCAGGCTCTTTGAAATCAAACCTGAGCTAGCAGGAGATGCAAATCGGTAATAATGCCTTCTATGTGACCAACCATTATTCCTGTCACTTAGCCAAGCAGAGAAGTTGAGGGTCACTGCATTTGAATACAGGTTCTCTTAACTTCCAGTGTTTTTAAGACCTTGTGAGTCACTCAAGGTAATGATTCCAAATTGGGGGGAAAGTAAGGTACATAATGGACCCTGCAGGCATAGAAGAGATTTTATTATTCCTGGGAGACGCTATACAGAAATGTCAGACTGGACACCTACTGAAAAGTGCTGGAACCAGTGTCTTTCTGTAAAAGTGAGTAATGCTCAAAATAAATTCCTTTAACTAACATTTATTTTAATAAAAGCCAGGGGGATGGGGCGGGGTGGGGAGGAAGAGATTCTTATCTGATATTTACTCTGGTCATTATTTTTCTGTAGATTGAACTGAATGAAAAGTAATTATATTTTGCTTTTACTTTTTGGATCCTAAAACACTGTAAAACTACTGTTCACCTAAACTTAGGTGTGAGAAAGTGAAGTAACCCTTCTGGTGGAAAGAGGTAACTACCATACGCCAGAAGCTCCCACTACCATGAACCAATTTTCCCAGCCTATTTCCCCTCCTCCCCTATGAAAGCTCTTCCCTACAACTTCACTTTGGTTTGGTTTGTCTTTTAAATATTAGACAAATTCTAAGAGAAGAGTTGTAATTTCATTCAGGTGTCCTTGCCTGGAAACAAACTCAGTTTCCAGAGGTAGAAAACAAACCGCATTCTGCCTGCTTCTGTAAGGCACGAAGTTGTAGCTTAAATACCCATTAGATTCCTCAATTTCAAAGTCTAAAGGGCTTAATAAGGTATTATTCATACTACTTTTTGTAACAAACCAAAGGTCAGAACCACCATGTTGAGATATAAGTTTCAGCTCCTTTGAAAGTGTGGGTATATTTGCCTATCTAGCAGAAACTAAAATTAAGGACAATCAAAAACATACTTGCCAGTTCTAGAGGTAATTCATTAAAATAAAGAAAAGAAATCTGTTAGGTGTCTGTTAGGTTTAACAGTAGAAATCCAAGGTGGTCTGTCATAGTCATGGGCAAAGGCCGCAGGACACTTCTAGTAATCACTTGGTCTTTGGTGTTTCCTAGTCACTGTTCCCTCTGACTCTGTTCTGCAGGTTAATATTTAGAAAACCTGTTAGAAAATACTTTTTTTGTTTTTCTTTTTTTTTGTCAGGAGTCCCTTTAATATGCACAGAATAGATAAGACAGGGATTTTTGTGGTTATGATCATCAAGTTGGTTTTCTTCTTTATTTCAGAGACGTCTAATTTCCTGCCTTCTACTGATCTATCCAGGGGCAAAATGAAGTTCCAAGAAATCCCCACTTTATCACATTTCATTACAGGTCAGGTTTGTGTTCCCATATTTTATATTAGTCACACAGGTCCTTGTGACTGATTACTTAATATATTCATACTTGAGAATTGTACTTGAGCCAGTCCTGAACAACCGCTGGCAGTTCACTGCACCATTATTTAAAGACATCAACTCTGTCTCCAAAGTCCTGTCTTTACATTTCACGTCCAGTTTACTTTTTATTCATATAAAAGCAGGTAATCTGGCAAGTAGGTTACCAGACTGCTTGTAAAGTTTTTTCTGCTTTTTTTTCTGAATGCTCTGTGCAGGTTTCTGCTTATTTCTCTTTCAGTTTAAGATACCATATTCATGTGCCTTATTGTTATTCTAGTAGAAACTACATCTACTTGCCGAACACATGCAATTAGGATTGGTTTTGTTCAGCCTGGTTTAGGACATAGGGATTATTTTGCCTCATACTGCCAATGCAAATGGTTAAAAATAAGCCACCTGCTTCAAAAGGCATTTACTTTTTTCAATGATACTTTTTTTTTTTAGAAAAGGAGGCTGTCTTTTAAAATCATTATATATAAATTCACATACATTTGCCAATTCATATATAGCTTTCTCCAATTAATATAGAGCTGGATATCAAAAGTAGTAAGACTGTACGTTTTAGCACTGTTTCTTCTCTCCTCTCTGAACTCTGGGTGCTAAATGATAAACTCGACCTAATCTCTACCTACTAATTTTAAAAGTTATCACTCCCTGCTGTTCACTCCTCCTTCTTCAGGAGGCCACTGTCTCCACAGTAATATAGCTGAAAAAATCCGTAATGTCCACACCTCCATGTTTTAGGCAGGGGAAGAAAACATGACCCTGTGGCACCTGTTGGCAGAGCGACAAAGAAGAAAGGAGACACAACTTTTAATCAGCATGGTGCTGCTCCCTGGACAGCTCTGCAGCCGTCCATCAGGAGGATGCAGAGCAGCACCAAGCCACTCACGGAGGTGACGGGCAGAAGGACCACCCCAGGTTCCTCCTCTGCTGTTTTGTAGGACATTTGCAGTTCCTCGTTTATCCAGATTTGCTGTTCATTCCTTTAACTTCACCATTTATATAAGCCATTTCCAACATCCAAATAAACATTTGGTTATGTTATTTCTACAGGCAGATTTCTAAACTTCCTCCTCCTCATGCTCCTTCCTTTGTTCAGGCGCTTGTATTAGGTTTTTCTCTTATTATTATTTTTCAGCTACAGATTCACTTCTGTGTCAAGTGGTATTTCAGCAAAGGGGACGTCTATTTCCAAAGCGTGATGAGAATTCAAGTTCGGGTAGAAAGAACTTTTGGGGTTTGCATCCTATGAGCAGAAGAGTTTGAAAGCAATCACTGCCTCAGAGCATGAAGCATTTTCTGAAGGACTCTGTAGGTAGGAACAACCTAGTATGTACCTGATATACGCCAAAGCTAAAGGTATAAAATGGGTTTTAACCTGATTAGTCTGGAAACAGAAACAGAATGAAAAGCTTATCGTAGGTACATGAAAGAGTTATGACATGTTAGAAATCTCTATAGCCCTGCGTGTCCCCACCATTGTAGGCAAGACAGACCATCTCTTTTCAATGACGAAAAGAACGCAAACCCCTGCGTCTGCTTGCCTGCCTGCCTTTCCACTTGGGACACGGACTTATCACACAACTGACAGAATTCAAAAAAGGAAACTCAAAGTACTAATTAACATTTTTATGATTTGTTTACTTAGAAGAGTTGCATCCAGCCACAAAGAAGTCTTCTTCAACTAGAAACACTAAAAAAAAGTGTATCCAACGAATCTGCTGTTTGTACGAAAATATCCTTTCTATCACAAGGATGAGATTATGCCAGAAACCTGTTATGATTTCCCAACATTTTGTTACATTTGAGGTAAAAATATGCACCTTTTAAGAAATTACAATAAATACATCTGTGGTCTGTGTTTGTTTTCTTAAATATGCAAAGTAAGATTAAAAAATATTTTCCTTCATATTAATCAAAACCAATAAACTATAAATAAATACAGAAGTTTCTCAGATAATAAGCACCATAAATCTACAGCTTACTTTTCTTGTTCTGTTTACATGTAGAAACCTTACTGAAGGAAACAGTAGGAACCATGGTATCTTTTTCATGATACCACAGACATTGCAAAAAGCCATAGTGTCCAAGAGGACTTAAGGGTCAAAGTCAGGGAAGTTCCCATGAAGTTCCATTGAATTCAGACACTGTACAATGCGAGCAAAGTCTGCTCTTTAAAATTGTTCAAAATGCCCGAGGTAGTCCCTTAAGGAAACCTGCATCCATTTGTCTGGCTGGGAGTACTGATACGGACAGGGTTTTTTTTTATAAGCAGATCCACTTCAACAATTATGGTAATAAAACCTGCAAAGGTCCCAGCAGGAGTGATGCTGACATCAATCCAGCTGCTTCACAAAGAAAAAACGTGATGCAAAGTGAGCATTCACCCATCCCATGTTCTTTATGAGACAGAGATCCCGAGTCTCCCACAAATAAAGAAGATAGATAATTTGGTGTAATGTTACTGTTATTCTGCAGGAAGAAAGAGACCATGAAATGTAGTTTTGTGACTGAAATTGAATCCGGATTTCTGGAGCTGATGCACATTTAAATATAATTTCATCTGAGAAGATGCAAAAGGGAAATACAGAGCAAGCAGAAATCCTACAAAGACCACAGGATAAGGAAAGTAATCATCAAATGTATCTCTTTCTGTCCCTAGGACAGATTTTTATAGTGTTAGGTACTTTGCTTTAAATAAAAAATAAAACAAGGTGCAAAAGCTGACTATGAACTATCACTTTCACAGTCAGCTGTAGCTTTCATATTCTGCTGCTACACTACCTTCAGAAATTCTGTAGACCGAAGCAAGCAGAAGTCAAACACATATGGGAAGTGTCAGTGACAATGCTTTTTTTTTTTTTCATATTAGTGGCACCAGGAAAATGCTGGGTAATTTTTTACAGAGTTTTTTTTAATGTAGTTAAAGACTAACAATGACTAATAAACCAGTTCCTCTATTACTTATTTTTCTAATAAAATACATTGCAGCAGTAACAATGTATCTTTATGGCCTCCATCTAGTTATGTATTTTTGTACTGACAAGGCCATATTACATCAGACTTGTTAGGCAAAAACATCAGGCAGCAACCATACCTAGCTGCCTGTTCTTAAGGCAAAGATTAACATCGATAAGATTGGTAACTCCCAGGAAGATTGTTCACACTTCTCAAAAATACTGGTTTAGATTGCAGCAGATTCTGAGAAAATACAATTCCTTAAAATTAGCTGGTGTTTTTAAGGTTTGCATATAAAAGGAAGTGCTAGAATCAAATTTTTATTGAACGAAAACTTAGAATTTTGGAACAAAATATGACACAGGTGAATTCCCTTAGTCCACTGAGTGTATAGGAAGGAATAAAACAGTACCAGTAAAGGTAAAAACCCAAAAGGTCTTGTTTCACAGTGGACAATCGTGTTGCCTTTGGAACGGAAACACTTTCTAATGAGTCACTTTTACAAAGACAGAAATCATTTCACTTTTGAGGAAACACACCATTGTTACACAAAACTGGAGGGCATCACGTCTTCCATATAGTATTGGACCAAGCTATGTACAAGAAAGTAAGCAAAAAACCTCTGTCGGAAAAGTACAAATGAAGGTGCGATTTCAGCCCAAGGCTGGAGAGCTGTACACAGAGGCAATTTCTAGTCACTTCTGGACTGAGCTGTACTATGTTCAGATACGGACCTGAACACAGGAGGGATCTGAACACATCTGCTCTCGGATCAGAAAAACTCTGAAGGGTTTTAAGGCTGCTACATTCATTTTTTGCATCAGATGCTCAAAAAGAGACAAGTCTCAAGTTTTTCTAGGCATTACCTCTGTCCTCAAAGGCGTCTCTGATTTTTGCATCTAACTCGTATGGAGAGTACATTGCTATTAACCAGAGCACTTCCACTGACATTTTAGTCTGACTCAAAGGCTGTGAATAGAAGACATCACATACATTCAGAAATACTCTTTATCAATCGACGAACCGCAGGAAAAAAATAAAAGGACCGACATCATAAATCTGCAGAGATGTGATTTAAATTAAAATGGGATTCATTTAATATATTTCATTTTGCATTTTGTATTATGTTGCAAGGAGGAACATGCAAGAAGCTATTACTCTATAATCCATTCGGTTTAGGAGAATACTAAGAGGAGGCATTATTGTATAGGAATAAAAACTGAAAATAAGTTTATAAAAACTTAAATCTTTGTTTTGTGAGAGAAAGTTCAATAAACAGCATGAATATGTATTTTGTAAATAAACGTTACCATTAATTTTACAATAAAACACACAAACGAAATGCTGAGAAATACCCAGAAGTCTGTGGATAAACAAAGGGATTTTCAAAGGACTTAAATAATGCATAATTTGGAGAACACTTTTGTGTTTAAATAAAAGCTCACAACTTTTTAAAAATTCTCCTTTTAATAACACCAGTGTACCAGAAGAGCCTCCAAAGTTCAAGAGGATGAAGGAATGTCTCATACAACTTTACAGAGATCTTGCCCAACCTAACTGAGGAAGGCTTTGTTTTGTGTGGGGATGTGCTGGGAATGCGCGCAGGGAAAAAAATGAAGATGAGATGATGGGGGAGACAGAGCATCACCTTGTGTGTCGTGTTATGTGCACGCCTCAATTTATCCACAGCATACTACTTTGTCCGAGTGCATAAACTAAAGTATGCTAGACCGTGTTAGGGAGGGCAAGTAGGAAACCAACAGCTAAGTGAGAATATCGAGTTCCTGCTCCTCAGTGGTCTGACCTACACGTTTCCAGAAAGACTGTAGACTGATTTTGCCAAGGCCAGAGTAGAAGACAGAACAAAAGGAGTCATTCGAGGGCCCCACCATGAGTTAAAAAAATGGGGGAAGAACAGTGGCTTATCAGAAAGAGAGACAAACAGAATTTCCTTAGGCTGCTTTTGAGACAGCTGTGCTCATTTAAACTCTGAGCAGGTGACAAGCTGCAGGCAATTGATCTAATAGTTTGAACCCTTTTTCTCTGACTGCTGTGTGCAATTGCTGGGTGAATAAGAAATAGGTCTGTTTGTTCCAAACAATCACAGATGCTTGAAAGGTAGGACCTGACAAGCCTTAATTGCAGTTTTGCCTTCATGTTGATACGGAGGGAAGAGGTAGGGAGTCTCATTTTAGTCTCTGGTCTAAACCAGAAGAGATTGCCCTGACCGATGGATACATCTGAAGGACATATATTCGACCAGTGGCAAGTTGGGGCTGTGGAGAAGGGGAATAAAGGCCTCTCCTGGATCTTTAACGGGATGATAGATGGTGGAGGTTTGTGATCTTTGTGGGATTACCTAGGGAATGGAAACCAGCAGACCTTTGATACGGAGAAAGGCAAGCAACAGTCCGTCAGTGGGAAGAACATCTACAATGATAACAGAGAAGGGGGGGGGGGGGGGGGATCACAATCTGCAATTATTTCAGAATAATTGCACAAAAATTTCTCTAGGGAAGTATTCCCAAGACATATTTTACTGTGTAAAATTTTTGACAAAAGAGGCATCCATCAGAGGACTGTTTCCTCCATAAAAAAATTATTTACCATGGTATAACTTTGACAAATTTAAAAGGTGTGTGACTGTCACAACCCGAGCTGGACAGACCAGGGAGGGGCTGTGGAGGGTTTGGAATTCCCTCGGGCTAACTTCAGGTGAACCGACACCAACCGATCGGTTGAACATTATTTTTTTTTAGGGCAGAAGCAACTCGAACTTGAAAGACCTGAGACGTGGTGGTGGGGTTTCTGGTAAGAAGGACGGGCACGGGTAACACGCGGCCAGCGAGCATCCCC
>JAVKLA010000062.1:8447825-8475765 GCA_034782735.1 Sagittarius serpentarius | reverse complement strand
GGCGGGGACGGGAGCAGGGCAGCCCCTGAGGAGCAGAGCCCCCCCGCCGAGCCGGGGGGTTCCGAGCGGGCCCCCCCGCGTTCCTCTTACCAATTCAGCAAAGCTATTTGTAGTAAAAGTGGACCCTTTTTTTGGACTGAAACCAAGAAATCTGCGGAAAGAGGAGGAAGGCTGAAATAGACATTTTCAAGGTGTTGACAAAACAAATACAAAAGAACACTGGAAATTTCTTTTCAGGGTGTCCTTGGATTATTTCAGGGTTCTTTAAACCTCTTGTCTTCTTTTCTAATTTACACATGTAAGTCTGAAATACATAAGATGCCAATCAAAATTAAAATACCAAGTATTTCAATTTTTGAATGTTGCTTAAATGTTTCTATACCTCCAAAATGCAATATTTTAATGTAAAAAAAAATAAAAAATGAAGTGTTTTTTTCTTTAGAAAAACTTCTCATTTACTGTTCCTGCTAATTTAAAACAAACATACAAACGCTGATGCTGAATCTATACCTGATTTCTATCTCCAGTTACAGCGTTTTCCACCAAGTGAACTCAATGCCGTATAAAAATTGCTCCACTCTAAATGCAAGAGTTATTTTGATTGTCTTTCATGCTTCACTCCCCCTCTCTGAGGCATGCCAGCATTCACGGTTGTCACTTCTAGGCTTGCCTTGCACTGTGTAATGGTAAGAGGGGACTGTGCTACAGCAGAAACCCGAATAGGGCAGAAATGTAAATTAGAATGGCGGGCTGGCTGCCTTCTGAAAAGGTGCGGTGTGCGGTCTTTTAGTGAGGTAGTGTTAGCTTTTGAAGCATCTTCACAGCTTTTGTACGAAGAGGTGGCATTAATCCTGAGCAATCATCCTGAATTCGTTGTGGCTGTCTGTGTACAGATCACACACACATGCACGAAGATGGCTTAGCCCCTTCTTTTGCCGTGGAGAGGAAATCCAGGACAACCTAGCTACAATCTTTGCCCATACAATTTATGGTAAATGTAGTTATTCTGCTCCTTTCTCACGAATCTTTTCAACACACTGACCATCATAACTGCTGTAACCAGTGCCAGCACAAAAGACGTTATTTAATTTTACTGAGCCAGTAACAGAGAGCACAGGATGTCCAAATCCAGTATGCTGTATGCGAATCCAAACGAGAGCCATCTGTAGACGTACACCAGGGTGTACGCTATCCTGTGAGCCCCTGAGCACATATGAGGTTAATTGTTTTTCAGTTCAAAAATACCACTTTTCTAAATGCTGTATTATTTGTTTTGAAGAGAAATGAAAAGAAGGAAACAATAGGTTGTGCAAAACAAAACAATTTAGTTAGGAAATAAGCATCAGAAGAGTGGGCTATGTGCCATACTGCAAAGCTCATTTATCAACAGGGTATTTGAAAAATTAGAATGAGCATGTCCTTAGCATGTATGAGTCTTGAAAGGAACAACAGCATGTAAGACCTCCTGGGCCAGAGGGGAGAGGAGAAATCCTTCCCCCTTCATCTAGGGGTGCGTGACTTAGCCAAACCAAATACTCAGAGTGCCAATTCCTGTACCGTGATGCCCTGCCAAGCTCTGACTATGGACTGGCTTACCTCTGTGGCTGTCTGTCTGCCTCAGTGTTTGTAAAATGAGTTATTGAACCGAATACCAGACTGATTTTTCAACTTGTGGTAAAACAATGGGGTATTAACAACTCTATTGCTTCCTGTGTATACTATCAGTCTGAATAGCGTTCTCTGTGCCCTCCCTTAGCCTTTCTACAAGCAGTGAGAAGGAAGGACTGGGTAGATGAAGGAAACAGGTCTCAGATCTTTCCTTAGGAAAACTCATGTATATTCTGCAGCTATATTTTGTAGGCTGTTAGTTTTCATTTTGCTCTTAACTCAGCTTACAAAAAACTTTACACTGCTGTTTCTCCATCATTAGTAATATTCTGATTTTTCAAGTTTTTCTGCAGTATCCAGATATGGCTGGACTCATAAGTAACAAGAACACAATTAAGTCAAAATCTTCGGGTCGTACTTTGGAAACCTACATGAAATTTGGGAGGAAAGCAGAAGCCGAGGCTGCGAGAGGAAAGGGCTTGCAGAAGGCAGTAGGAAGTCATGCAAATTTAATGCAAATAAAATAGCTCCCAGTTACCCGCAGGCATCAAAGCTGGAAGAGATGGATTTTTGTCTGGTGATTAAGACAACTCCTAACCGCTCTTCCAGCTGCTATCTGCTCCTAAGAAGTTATTTACTGAAGAGCTAGGAACACAGCCTAGCCCGAGGAGAACTGAAATGCTCTAATTTGGACTAAATTTTACAGGAAATTTAAAGATAGAGAGTAGAAAAAAGAAAGAGTTTGGAGGAATCTGCAAGAAATAATTCTGGATTGCCTTTTCATTCTGTGTTAGCAGGAGATGCTGAGCCTGTAGAAACATCTTTAAAAATGCCGTTATTCTTCATGTTAATAAATATACTTATACACACATGCATACATACATATTGCTGTTATGTTGTTACCTCACATCTGGTGTCAGAAACCAAACTGAAGGTACCTAAGTGTCTCTGGGAGACCAAACATAGCAAAAGGATTATGGCTATATCAATTTGCTAAAAATAGTCAAAGAAATTTGCATAACAGTAACACGAGGGTAATTTTTTCATACAAAACACAGGAATGGTTTTATATACAGTTAAATAATATCCCTAATATTTGCAGGCCATGCATAAATTATTTTCATCATTACTATTATCTAGCTTTTTAAATTATTTTACACCCACACGCACATTTATATGAATATGACTTTTTGCTAGTATATTTCAAAGTATTTTAAAGAGGCCTCATGGGGATGAGGAAGTTTCAGAAAAATCAAGTGTCTTGTTTAAAGATACCCAGCTTACCAGTGGCAGAGACAAACCCCCCCAAACCAAAAAACTGCTTCTAATACCGTCATCCCAGGCATAGCTCTCCATGTCACCATGGTGTACTGCAACAAGAGCTTGGGTTGCAGGAGGGTAGGAGCGTCCACTTATTTTGATAGTTTGCTGCAGTTCACCTGTCATGAGAGTGGCTACATAAGAGCTTTGTTCAGCGGGTGACTTGCAGGAAGAAAAAACTGTCTCTGTTCCACACAGGGTCTGTATACCAATGTCAAACAAGAAAGGAAATTCCCCAGTGCGTGCTTAGTGTAAGGAGGAGGAGCATAGAAGAGCTATCTCAGTCATGTTTGGTACTTCACATTGTCAGGATTTCAAGGCTTCTACTGACTGGCAGCAGCAGAGCAGCATCAGCCACTTCTACATTTTCACTTTAACTGTCCCCTTGCTTCATCTTCCTTGATGAATCAGGAATAACAGTTTAATAGCACTGTGGTCCCTGCAATGCTCCATCCATACAATCTTCTGACACAGGACAGTTCTGACATCTCTGCTGTTCTTGAAGAACTCTGGATTTTTCTAAACTTCGGTTCAGGGTTTCAGTTAACGACATGCGTGTGCAGTACGTTTAACACATCCTGGATGCATAAACCTATCAAGACAGCTGTAGCACTCAGAAGTAGGTAAGTCCAGGATTTCTAGATATTACACAGCTTGGTAAAAGCAGTAAAGATGCCGAGAAATCATGGATTAACATATGAAGTCTTACAACATCATCCACACATGACTTAGAGATGGAGAAAGAGACCTTGTTCCAGGAATAATAGAAGTGTACAAGCCCTGTATATTCTGCAAAGAGGGGAATCTTCTGCATAATTTGTAAAATTTCAAAAAAAGATTAGTCCATCCTTTCTATTTATATAAATATATACACGGGTTAAAAAACATGCCTGTTATTTTGCTGACTCTATGGCTAAATGAGAATCTATTCTGCTCATATGAACCTTAAAAAAAAAAACCAATAATGAAATTGCTTCCTGTCTGAACACACTAACAGATGAGAACCGTATTTGTTGGATCTCCACTGTGGCGCTGAAATAGAAGAAAAATGCAACTACTGTGTAACTGCATCAGCATCCTCAGATCTCCAATTAGATATTCTACTGGGTGTTAATTCTGCCAAAGACACCCATAAAATTCTGCATATGCCCAATTACTCCAGCTGCTGCATGGCTACCAGGTCTACGTGGTTATCACTACAGCATTTTCTTGCTATCTAAAGGTAGGACAGGGATTTCAGGAAAATGAAAGGCAGGAAGTCATATTCATCATGCTTTTAATTTCTGTGAACTGCAAGAAAAAATTTCAAGTAGCCACCATAGATTTTGGGAAATTTGTTATATTGCTGAGACATGGATCTTTGCATTCAGGCTGGCTGCTGCTTTAAGCTTCATTTACTCTGGCAAACTAAAGCAGATTGAAGGCAACCAAGAAATTGATATCTCCAGGTAGATTCCACCCCATATTGTAATACCAAAACAGCATTGTAATAATGCCAAACCAACAACCAGTGGTCAAGTCGGGGTACATGCTCTAAATCATTATGGTTAAAAGTGTTTTACACCGTTTATCTGGTCAGAGTTGAGCCATGCTGGATGTCAAAAAAAAGCAGAAGTGAAAACATAGTGCTTACCCTCAAAAATTCCCAGAGTGTCAGAGCATTGCAATTCTTACATAGTACAGACCCAGCCGTTGAACTACAGCTCCTCAGCTTCCAAGACAATTTAAATGCCTGTGTAGAAGCATTTCAGGAAGAAGTGCTAAAGCAAAGACTGAACAAAATGCTCTCCAGAGAAGCAATGTCCACAAAAGTGTCAAATCAAGTCACAGATGGTTCATGATACAGGCATTTTTTCTCATCTTAAAAACATTTACACTGAGTTTATGGTCATTTCTGCAGCCTCACCAAGCTCCCTGAAAGCTTCTCATCAGAAGCTTTCTTTTCAGTTCATTATGAGCTTAACTTGCATAACTTTTCTGACCCCATTACACATTTTCTTTCAATAGCCATTATTCACAACAAGTTTATAGATTGAAGTGACTTTTTTTTACCTTTCACCTGCATTGAATAATGTATTGCTTCACTTCACAGTAAGATTCAAGATCTCTTCCTCCTTCATTTATATGCACTGATTGAATTATTTTCAAATTAGGCTGCAGAGCGTTCACTACAAATGAATCTGCTACATTTGGGCGTTAGCAGGGTACAATAAGAGATGTTATTAACAACAAAAGCAGCTTTAGGTTCAAAGATCAGGTGAGGTGATGCCTAAAAACAAATGAGACAATTTCATTCTGCTGGCTAGCGGATAGTGATCGCTTCACAAAATGAATTCAGTGTTTGCAGCTTCTGCTGAGGATACCTGATCGATGGGAGTCCTGTCTGGTGCCACTTGTCAGAGCTGTCAGAACATAACCTTGATGTGTACGTTTCAGCACTGCCTGCTTCTCTCTGTCACTTTCACTGTGTGCCGAGCTCTAATTTGTTGATTACAAATTGATGGTCATTTTGGCATGACTGATTTTCTCCATTCAACATTCTTGATGCTGCTTCTCCACCCTGGTCTTTGTACAAGCACAAGAGAGGTACAAACTACAAGCTAAGAAACCACATAAAGAAACTTCAGATGAATCTGGCATACTTGCAGAATCGTAACTTGAATGAGGCGAGGATATGTTTGTTCTTTTCTGCATGCTGATTTTAATTTCTTTTTTGACTAAGCAATTCTCTAAATTGAAAAAAACTGCTATAAATTCCACACACAACACAATTAGTAAGGCCATTTACATTTTTAAAGCCTAGAATAGCAGCATATTACCATTTTAAGCCCAATTTATAATGAACATCAGTGAAGAGCTATCTGTGTGAAGATTTTAATAACATCATGCAATGTGTATGAAATTGCTAACTGTAATAGCAAGAGCATGATGACTCATGGCAAATTAACATATTTATTAGTAAGCAAAATTGGCAGCACAAAATTGCTGCAGAAATTCAAATAATATAATGGGCGAGGTGAGACTTAAAACAGATGGGATTATCCAAATGAAATACCACTGGAATCAATATATAAATTTTGTAACATAGTACAATATTGGAAAAGTGAAAATATGCCTTGAAGGTAGAATACATAATGCACAGTAATTCTTAGAAACTGTAGAGATTTGTGAATCTTTTGATAATAATATAAACATTTCATATCATTCAGAGAAAAAAACTCTTCGGTGACTGACATAGAAAAGCAGTTTCATAGAAGAAAAATCATAGAAGAGCATGTCATATGCTCATTTTTATGAGCTGTGGATGTAGTCCAGTCTGCACAGCAGTGAAACTTCACATCTTCTGGGAAGCTCAGAAAGATATTAACTCGGTAGACATCTGAAGAGTGTTTCAAATGCCTAACTGTAGGGATTTTGTGCCATTTTTGACCCTGGAATAATTGCATGGGAAAATCTTATATGACATATAACCCACAAGAGACACAGATCCTTTGAAGAAACTGCTAAATAGCAGGCATGAGACCCTAGCACATCTAAAATGGCACCAGATAACTAAGTTTAAGAAGCTGTTCACCCCTGCTTAGCTGTCTTGCTCGAGCAGCTGCTAGACATTGTTGTCACTCGCAGCCCACCATTCTTTCTTCCCTTTTCAAGCAACTTGCTCTTCAAACAAGTTGAAAGCAATGTCACTCCTACCTTCTAAAAAGGGCAGGAAGAAGGACCCAAGGAACTACAGACCAGTCGGCCTCAGCTCAGTCCCTGGGAAGGTGATGGAACAACTAATCTTGGAAACCATTTCTAGGCACGTGAAGGACAAGGAGATTGGGAGTAGTCAGCATGGATCCACAAAGTGGAAGTCACGCCTAGAGCAGCTTGATAACCTCCTATGCTTAAATGAGTGGCTTGGCAGATGAGGGGAGAGCAGTGGATATTGTCAACCTCCGCTTCAGTAAGGATTTCATACTGTGTCCCACAAGATCCTCACAGAGAAGCGGTTGATGTGTGGACTGGATGAACAGACAGTGAGGTGGATTGAAAACCGGCCAAATGGCTGGGCCCAGGGGGTGGTGATCAGTGGCACAAGGTCTAGCTGGAGGCCAGTAGCTAGTGGTATAATCCAGGGGTCAATACTGGGTCCAGTCCTGTGTTACACCATCATTAATGATCTGGATGACGGGGCAGAGCATACCCTCAGCAAGTTTGCTGATGATACAAAACTGGAAGGAGTGGCTGATATCCCAGAGGGTCGTGCTGCCATCCAGAGGGACCTCAACAGACTGGAGAAACGGGCTGACAGGAACCTCATGGAGTTGAATAAAAAGAACCGTGAAGTCCTGCACCAGGGGAGGAACAGCCCCATGCACAAATATATGCTGGGGGCCACCCAGCCGGAAAGCAGCTTTGCTGAAAAGGACTTGGGGGTCATGGTGGCCCCTAAACTGAGCGTGAGCCAGCAACGTGCTCTTGCGGCAAAGGTGGCTAACGGTGTCCTCAGCTGCACTAGGAGGAATGTTACCGGCAGGTCAAGGGAAGTGATCCTTCCCCTCTGCTCAGAACTGGTGAGACTACATCTGGCGTACACTGTGTCCAGTTCTGGGTTCCTCAGTGCAAGACAGACATTGTAGAGAGTCCAACAAAGGGGCACAAAGGTGATTCAGGGACTGAAGCATCTCTCCTGTGAGGAAAGGCTGAGAGGACTCAGACTGTTCAGCCTAGAAAAGAGAAGGTTCGGAGGGGGAATCTAATGTGAACAAGTATCTGAAAGGAGGCTGCAAAGAAGACAGAGCCAGGCTGTTTTCAGCAGTGCTCAGTGACAGGACAAGGGGCAGTAGGTGCAAACCGAAACACAGATGGTTCCCTCTGAACGTCAGAAAACACCTTTTTTTAAACTGTGAGAGTGGCTGAGCACTGGCACAGGTTGCTCAGAGCAGTTGAGGAGTCTCCCCCCTTGGAGATAACTCAAAAGCTGCCTGGCCACGGTCCTGGGCCACCGGCTCTAGATGACTACTTAAGCAGGAGGTTGGACCAGATCACATCCAGACGTCCCTTCCAACCTCAACTATTCTGGGATTCTGTGAAGAGGAAATCAAAAGACCTCTTGATATTGCAAATATTCAACCCACATCCTACACACCTAACAAAAAAATAAGACCATTCAAGTCCATGGGCTATGAACATCCTAGCATATGAATTTGGGAGTCTTTAACTCCAAATTCCCTCTCAGCATAGAAGACTGTGTGCAATCTCAAATTACAGATGAACAACTGTGTGTAACTCCTGAAGCTGTTCTCACACGCTTGGAGAACCTCATGCATTGCTACAGATATGCACCCACCTATGATTCAGGCACACCTACATAGTAGTTCATATATCAAGCACACATGCGCATAATCATGCAAAACACCTGCATGCAGAAAATTAGATTTTTAGGATACAACAGATAGCACCTCTACTTTAACATGCTTCAGATTGCTTTATGTTTGGGGCTTCTCTCCAGATTAATAGAATCTGATGGCTAGCTCCACGAATACTGGTTCAATTACTGTGAGAAAAGTTCCAATATATTGTAGGGGTAATCTCTACCATGCATTTTATGCCAGTGGTTTTGTGGACATTACATTACAGCATTTTTATCTTCTGTTTTTCTTTTTGTGATGCAGTTCATTAAATACATTTCTTCCTAGATCCTGTTGTATTCATTCTGACTCACTAAAGCCCTCTGAGAGCAAGAAAAGCCTCCAAGGTATATATGCTCAAAACAAACCTGAAGCTCTGGAGAACATTCATTTTTCTTTACATATCAACATGCTCGGCTCAATTTGTTGCAGTACTATTAAAATTAAACAATGAAAAAGCAAGGAACTGTGTAGGAATTATTCCTCCTATACTGCTGGAAAGACTTTCTTTTTCAAACAAGTAAATCATCCCTATATTGTTGTTTGTACTAAAAAACAAAACATAAAAACTTACTGCAATACAATGAACATTGCCCAGCTACCTATCTTACACATTTTCCTGCCACATCTGCTTTAAAAGGCATGAGTAACATTGCAAACCAGTAAATGGGTACAGAAAGAAAATGTTTGACATATACTGTAAGTCATTTTGTTAATAAAAAAAAAATTAGAAACACTTAGTTTCAACAATGACAGCAGACTTCTCATACCAGCCAAGATGTGAAGCTCTTAGACATTTGACAGGTCTCAATAATTGTTGAACAGAAGCAAGTGAAACAGTAGGTGATGCAAGAGAAACAGTAGGTGATACAAATATTGTAAGCTTATAATTCAGACAGACTTCTTATGGTTCAACTATTCCTTCATAAATGCTGATTATTTTCACTTTTTTTCATGAAAAGTGGAAAATCCCATAGTCTTGAGTACTTTCTGTCTACTTAGAAAAATGCAAACTTAGAAAAAAATAGATGTTCTGAAGCAGTATTTGGGTTATGTTTCAGTCTTACAGGAATTCATGAGAGGAAATTAATTTAGAAAAGGAGGAAAGAAGTGGATGGAACAAATACTGTACCTTCCAAATGTCAAGAAAGATGACAATGGCCTGTACTACCGTGTACAGTCCACATCTGAGGTCTGATTATAAACCAGTTCCTCGACTACCTTTCCTATTAAAACTAGAAGCTTTCTGCGGATCCATGTATTTGCATTTTCTTATTTCATATTTTCAGGCTTCAGATACCATTTACATATGGAAATGGGAAAACAGAAAACAGAACCATCACACTTCCTTCAGCTCACCTCCCCCTTATATTTCAAGGATGCAAAACGAAGCACATACTTGTCCACACTCTTACAAACTAAGTTTCAAATGAGTTTTTACTGATTATGGATCACCTACGTACTGTGAATTACGTCTGTATCCATAACTGGTGTTTGACTTTCATTGCAGAACAGCTAAGTGGAAAACAGTGAGTCTAAAACAACACAACTTTTTTTGTGTATAAAGCTGAAAGGAAATTTACAGTGTAAGGTTACTTTAAATTGAAAAAGTATTGAAGAAAGTATAGATTATTTTGAAATATTGTTCAGAAAAATTTTGTTATTGTAGAAACAATCAAGAAAATAATGGTAAAAATTTGACTTAAGCCTGTATTTTTTTGCAGAAAAATTATAAGCATTTCACCCCATCGAGAATTTCTAAGAAGCAAAGTCCATGTGGCATACCCATCCATAAGGTACCGTGTCATACAGTAACACACAGGGAATTTTCTCATTCATTCACTAAGATACGATTGGTGATGCTTGAAAGTTCTGCCAAATTACTTAGTCTGCTCCTATGGAGCATTTTTTCTCTTTTGTGAACCTCCAAGAGACTTATTTTGAGATTAGAGGGGGTAAAACAGTATGTAATTCTATTTTATTGAACTTTTTTTTTGGTGACCAAGATTATTTGGCATGTTGTCGAGAAAGTATTTTATTACAACATATTGTACAGGTAGGTTTCAGAGATAACTTGTGCAGCCTTCATGTGCTGGTTCCAGATTGGTTGCTTACAAACAGCTCTTTTGCATTTTCATGCTGTCTTGTTTATACAAATGTGTTGTGATTTGAAGCTGTATAGTTAAATGTCAGACATGTATGGTATGTATGTAACAGATAAAAACAACAGTATAACACAAGCTGGCAAAATTAATCAAGGAAAAAACCTGACAATTGCTGTTCTCTCCTGCCAGTGACACATTTATTTTTTTTAACTGAGCTGCAAAGGAAGAATTTAGCCGTAATTTATCTGGGTGATGTTTACCCACAGCATCAGGAACATCTGAAAACTGCAATGTAGTAGGCTTTTTGCTGCACTTTGCGTTACTTGCTGGGTAAGTGATATGAAAAGTAGGACAAAAATGCATGCTAATCAGCTATGTGTTTCATATGAGTAAAATCCTGAGCCTTGCACAAATTTCAGGTAAGGACTTGATCCACAGTATGCTTTTGATTAATGATACCTATTTCTAGAGGCTTCAGTGGGCTTTGGATTAGGCCCTAAAATGGGCAGAGCGGGATCTGAGTAACAGAATCAAGCTGTTAAAGTCATACAGCAATATATGATCCACCAAATATCTCCAGGTAAGGCCAGCACTACTGTTTCCTCAACATCTATACACTTTCCTGTGCAGGATAATGTTTTCAAGGTGAATCCAAATAAACCATTACACTGACATACATATGTTGGTAATAATGTGGCCAGGCTCTTCTGTACCTAACTTCCATCCCTGAAAAGATGATATATTCTTAGAGCAATGATGTGTTTCATTAGGCTGTGGTAAAATATTCCTGAAGGTATAATAGTGTGGATGCTGTACTTGGCTAAGCCAACTCTCAGAAGAAGTGGTAGCGATGAAAACTTTATTCAAGCCTTCCAACTCTGATATTAGCACAGCTGTGGAGTGCTGCTAGGGACATCTTAAATGTTAAAATTGGTCTTCAGTGAAGTGACCCACAAATATAGCCTTTGGAAATATTGGTGACATTACAGCTGCTTTCCGTAGGCAAGCAAGGTTCATATGCACCTTCCTTCAGACTCATTAAGAGATCTTCAGACCCAGCTACAAGGTTTGCCACAGAACAAAAAGATTAGCACAGTGTACCTGCCACAGAGATCCTGACCCAACCTATTTCAAAAAGGTCTATAATTTCTGCTTTCACATGACAACAGAGCTCTGCTTTCTAATATTTGTATTTATAAACAATAGGTGAAAAACCCTAAGAGAAAGGCAATGTATGTGCTGCACTACCTGAGGAGAAAGCCTAAAGGCACTGGAGCTTGAGATTTGGACTGTGGAGATGAATAACGGCCATTATTTTGAAATTAACATTTTACTTGAAATTGAAGAGTCTGATCTGACGAATATCTTTACAAGTCTTTCTTTTTTTGTGTCCAAAGGCTTGGACTGCTTCACCCACTCGGTCTCTGGGCAGCAGATTCAGTATAAGCGGTCATTACCCTTGCTGTAGTTCATCAGCTCATTTGTGCTGCTTCATGATGCAGAGCTGCAGCTTGAATCAATTAGGATTAAAAGTATTGTGTTGGGGTTTTTTTTCTAATGTTAGGCTTGTCCAAATGGCAGGTGGTTTTACGGTACTTACACTAATTTCTGACATTGTTATGCATCACGGTCTTGAGTCAGGAGTGTTGTCTCATGTATTAAAGAGGAAATGAATACCTGGCTTAATGACACCTTTAATTTTCTTACCACTTAAAGAAACTACATTTAAAACATGGCTTTCCCTTCTCTTTAAATTGGCATGTCAGCATTAAGGTCAAACAGCCTATGTAATTCTCACTCCTGGCCTCTGTGTACTAGCACAAACATCCTTCCAGAATGCTTTTTTTTGTTGCTATTTTTTATTCATCAAGATAGTTTTAATTCAGGTTATTTCCCCAAATCTGGTCTGTTATGTAGCTTTACAAATGTTTATGCCAGCAGAAGGGAGGGGATAGCGGGAGGTAAGTAGGAAACTGCAGTCAGAGCAGCAGAATAACAGTGCTCCCTTCCTTCCTCAGCCTGTGGCTGCACTCTGAATTACGCAGCCTTTCCTTGGGTGCTTTACAAAGGTGGTGAGGAAAGTAAGAGTTGGCAGAATATGTAGTTTTGTCCAGAAGTTTGGATTCCGATACTGACTTTCACATGCACATGGTATGAAAAGGCAGCACTTCGGCTCTTGACTAGGGTTGTGGCTAATTAGTACATCTATAAGGCAGACTTTCAAGTATGGAGTTCAATTTCTACGTGAGCTGAAGACTTTGTACATGGATGTAAGTCAAATTAAGGGGCTTCAGAGAGTTCAAGGGAGAATTTAGGTGTTTGTGTAGACTTAGCCTTCCTTAGCTCTGCTCCTCTTGGATGAGTGTTTAGATCAAGTCATAATCAATTTTGGTCAAAAAGTGACTGCATGTTCTTACAACCAGATGTGAATCAAAGCACCTAAGTTGAATAGGGCATCCAGCACTATGGCAACTTAGTAGAAATGTTCATAACAAAATAATAATATTTTAAGGAAAATCTTTTACTGGCAGCATGAGATTCAATAATGTTTTCTCACATTTTCCCAGTGCTCTGCCTTAAGTTTACAAGGATTCAGAAGGTCTCCTTTACAAATTGTTTTAATATTTCTGTGAAGGTAACAAAGTGTCCAACTGCATATTGAAATAGTTTTGAAATTTTTTTAAGTAGTGTTTAAAATGGAAGTGTAAACAATAAATTTTGCAGATTTTTTTCAAAGGCATTTAATGCACACAGACGGAAGAACTTACCTGCTAGACCTCCTTCTTATCACATAAGCGGGAAGTCAAGAAAAATCAAAAGCCAGCATGGTGCTGATCCTATTTTAGTAGCAATCTCTCAATGTTATTCATTTCAGAGACTGCAAAGTTACTTTGAGGCTCAGTCTAAAATTTGAAAAAATTTTAATTCAGATACTTGAATTATGCTCTCTTCCTAAGTGTCTACATAATTTTTATCCACATTAACCAGTTTTAACAGTATGGTAGGAATGGACATATGCTGCAACACCTTTTACAAAAATGAACATGAAATGAAAAATCCCAGTGTATTTGCCCATACCACTGACATTTTCGCCATGCACAGGAAGGGCAAAGACTTTGAAATCAGAGGGTTTTTTTGGCAAAATGACAACAGTTACTGTTGTGTCATTGCTTGAGCACCAGAAATTTTCAAATCCCCTTTCAAACAATGCCTCTAGATGTTTTTATGCTTGAGATATTGCAAAACTAAAGGAGATCTTCATATTTAAAGCACACTAAGTACCCATTTCAAACATGTGGTTACACTTAGAAATAATAATGTTCATAATCTTTCATTAGTGAACTCAGACATTATTCAATGGATTCCAGCTCATTCTAAAATTGTACAGCTCCTTTGACCCCCAAGACACTTAGAAAACGCTAGTTGCCTTTTTACAGGTTCCAAAAAAAAAGTAATTGTAATGTATAACCACTTTGTAAAATACAATAATTAGGAAACTTTTTTAATTTTTATGTTTTTTGTTTTTAATAACTATTTGCAATAAGCTAGCACTGTCATACCGAATCACCAATAACCTGGAATCATACTGTATGCTGCACACATCTGGCATTGCACGGGCAATCTAACTTGTCACGGTAAGAAAGATGTTTCTCTGTACACGCCACCTGTGTTTGACAGCTGACAAGCAAATGATTCAGCTACATGAAAAAAAATGTGCAAAATCACATTCAGCTGCTAATAGAGGAGTTCATTTACAAGAATTAACTGGGGGACTTGGAAACATATTCAACTAATTACCTATAAAAATTACAAATATATGAGGGAATAGAAAATAGATAAGCTTTTTCAACACTGTGAAAAAATGGTAGATTAGTGATCCAAGTATGCCATTGCCAGATTACTTCAGAGTGTAACGGATCCTTGGGTGAAAGATCCAATACATATGCAAGGTATTATATCTGTTTTTCTAGTGGTCACATTTGTGATCCATGTGTAAAAGAAGAGAAATCTATATTTTACGACTTGAGACAGCAGAAGACTTGGATAACCCTGAGGTGATCCACATGAAATGGAAACCATTCAATGTATAGTAGCCATCCTATTTCCATCTAAAGTGTTTAGGACTGCTGCATAAAATTCTGAAGGTTAAAAGAAAGAAACTTCGGGATAACAGTCTCCAAGACCTATGGCAGGATTGTGTGATGTTTCTCACTTGTCATACTTACTTTCATTTCACGGGATATGCCTGGCAGACAGAAAGGAAACAGTTGCTTCAAAGAGAACTTTGAGGAACATAATGAAAAGGCCAAACAATAATCCTTATCTATCAAATCCATCTCAATTTTTAATAAACTCCTCTGTCATTTTCTTCCTTAAAACATCTACAGCTGACTCAAAAATTTCAGCAGCTAATGCCAAATGGTTTTGGTATGTCAGCAGACTTGTACCATGTTTAAATGTCAGTGTGATAGAGGTTAACACTGGAGAATAAAGAGTCATCAATTATATTCTTGGTTCTACTAATAATTTTCAGACTGATTTCCAGCAAACGACTCAACTATATTTGCTTGTATGTAAAGAGGTCAAAGTGATACCTTTGGGTCCACAGATTCCCCGCTCCAGAACTACTCATAGTACTCAAAGATGAGGTCCAAGCAGTACCAAACTTTGGCAGTATATCAAAAAGCACATCAAAAAAGCATCATGCTCTCTGCTAATCCTAAGGCACCATGGACCAAGTGAAAATGCGTGTGGATAGGACACTTAAGCATCCAACAAATGTTTTAGCATTAATTTAGTTAAAAAACCTAAGGAGGCCTTTCACAATAACATAGGATCCAAATTTTCAAAATTAAACATATTTAAGAAACTGAAATTTTGTGGCTGGGTCTATCAAGACCTGCTCCTGTCTTGGTTGAGCAGAGTAACTCCACGTCCGTCTCATAACCAAGCCTGTTGGAGATTGAGCAATTAGGTGCTCTTGCATGTAGGTGCCTTGAAGATCCTAAACCCTTTGGTGTATTTTGCATATCTCTAAAAAATATGAACAGTACTGAGCAGAAAAACATTTAGTTAAAAACATGTTGATGGCTGTGACAATAGGCAATCACATCAGTTTATGAATTGTCACCCCAGGGCTTATTCCTTCGTCAGGGAGGTGCTAACTCATTGAAGACTTTACCCTTTGTACTAGCATATGACAATACCTCCCTTCAGAATAACTTAGTTTCTTTTACAGGCAAGAGCATTCCAAGTTACAGGCATCCAGAAGGTTAGCCTTTTTGCGTTTCTGAATATATTATATCGAAGGATATAAATCCATTACAGATTTATGATCACCAGCATTCACTTTAAGAAGCAATTATGTTTAGAGAGATCTTTTTGGGTTTTTTGTTTTGTTTTGTTTTGTTTCAGCAAAGGAATGGTTTAATTCTGATAACAGGAAAATAAGAAAGTGAGTAGCTGAAAAGCAAATATACCATATTGCAAATACTACTAAGAATAAGGTTCATCCTTTGACATTGAGGGAGTGGGCTAATTCAGGAATCTAGCTTCGCCTGTCTGAGTTCTGTCAGTCTGTATCTTCTCTGCCACTGTGTTCAAACACAATCCTCCTGTCTCTCCTTCGTACACCTTTTGAAAAGTTATTCCATTGAAAGCACAGCTTTTCTATTTATACTGCCTTAGGCTACGATGACTCACAATTTATCCACCTCCTACTTTGTGTAATATGTCACATACCAGATAAGAGCATGACACTGCATCTGTAGCACACATACCTCTCTTAATTCATCACAGAGGCTCACTTCTTCTCATTGTGGAGAGCACATATAACATATTATTAATACACTAGAGAATTTGACATTTTGAAAGCCATCCACTTTAGTTTCAGAAGTTCTTGGCATCATAAATGTCTATTGAGTAGTTAGAATACTCCATGAGATTGTGTTGGGTTTTGTGGTCTTTTTACCTACTGCATCAGCCTTTGAAGAAAGTATCTAAACCAACAGACTACACAGAAGGCCAGGCAGGGCACGACACTCTGCCCAGGTCTCTTGTTTGAGCTAAGATACTGTGCAGCAAGGCACGGAAAATATAGAGGGAGAAGTGCAGACAGAGGAAGAGAGCACATAAATTTCAAGCAGCTTGATTTAATAACCTACTGATGAATTCATTCAGGATCTAATTATCAAGCACACAGGACGGAGATTTAAGACTATTACGAATCAGCCATCCTAATTAAAAAAAAAGTTTGATCATTTATAATTTATAGATACAATTATGGAAGGATAAGTAAAGATATGAAAATATTACACTGCTGGAGCACAAATGTACTGGATAAGATCACAGGTCCATGAAGACCTGTGTCTGTCCTTTCAGAGGAACTATTAAGGGATACCACGGGAAGGAGTTTTGGTCAGGATATATAGACAACAATTACACCCTCTACATACTTTTTCAGGACACCTTCCCAGCTTCCATCTGTACTTTAGAGATTTCCTGAACTAGTGGTTTATCGACTAAGCTCTTAGATAGATACCCTCTAGACTCGAACATTTGCTATAATGCATTTTATCAACTTGTTCTAAAATCACTTCCTTTAACAATTCATTCTGAGAAGTGCCAGTGTGCCCTCATACTCCTTCCCTTGTACAGAAAAACTCTGGTGTCATAAGCTCTCTTAATCTCCTCTGCATGAGACTAAGGTTCAGCCCAGAAAGGAAATTTCAGATATTGTTGCAACTTAAAATTTTATGTATGGTCTCCTTTGGTCTATGTTAAGGTCCACAAGAGCAACTCCATCTGAAGCCTGATAGCTGAAACGATGCCAGCAGAGGTGCTAGAATAGCGCGCTCTGTATGTGAATCCTTGTGGGAGCTTTCCAATCCGAATGTGAAGTAGTATTCTCACTATTCTACCTCTGGGTGGTTAATGGAATATTTTATTTATGAGACTTTCTGTGTTTGCTTATTGTGCTTTCATTTTGATAACTCAAATATTTTGATCTATTGGGATATAGTGTCTTTTTTAATTAAACTGTGTTTTAGCTACTGTTGTTCAGAACTCATGGGTCTTTTGACAGAGGTACCTGTTAATACAAGTATTTCATTACTATTCTTTCTAATACTGCCCATAATTGTGGCACATATTATATATTTACTGCCCAAACTGCTTTCCTTTAATATAAGCATGACCTACCAGAAACAGAAAAAAACCCGCTGTTCAGTAAAGAAAAAAAAAAAAGAAAATTAAAGAAATAATTCAAAGACACAAATGGTAGTATCTACTAGGAACATGAGATACCAAGAGCAAATTCCACTGGCAGCATGAAATCAGGAAGAGATATCCTGCGAGTGAGGACAGATTTGTATTTTCGTTGACCTCAATTCATTGACACAGACAAAGTATGAGGAACTGAAAAGCATTAAGCAAAATGTTCCCATAGATTAAATAAAGCAGCTTTAAGGACTTCAGTATTTTAATGTAGAAAGTTGTCATTCAGAGCTGTTGTTCATAAAAATAGGAGAAGCTAATTCTGATAAACAATGGAACTTTATTTAGTAGTGCACCTTTCATAAAAATTGTATTCAAAGGCACTTCGTACTCTTAAATAATACAGTAAGAGATCTGAATAATAAATAATACAGGAACTGATGAAGAGAGAAATTAGGTAGTATCAGCAAATGGATTTTTTTTTTCTTTCTAAGAGATATAAGAGCTAAAAAAATTAAAGAGCATAGGCACAGATAGACTGTTCTGTATGATAGGATCTGTACTGGAAGCAATTCCATCTGTGGCCAAGCTATGCTATAGATAATTGTGAGTGTTTGGTGAGTGTTGCATAAAGACAAGACATGATAATATGAAATAAAGCACTGCAGATCTTCAGAGGATGACTGGGGAGAAGAAAACAGAGTCTGGGGTTTGGGTTTTTTTGGTTTGGGGTGGGGGGTAGTATTATTCTAGTACCTGATGATCCATGTCTTCAGATTAGAACCATGTTACTTATGATTTTGGCTGTTGAGAGATATAAAAAATTCACATAAGGGATCAATAGTTAGGCACTCAAATCCCCAGTTTAGCCACCTACCATCATCTAAACATTTAGAACTGGAAAACACCCAAGTTGATATGAAAAGAGAAAATGGTATTATTAGTTCTAGTTCAGGTGCCCATACATAAGTAAGCACTCAATGCAGATGAAGATGAAAAATAAAAACTTGGATGAGTGCATCCTCTCATCCCTTCACCCACCTGTATCCATGTTGGAAGTCAAGGCCAGACTTCCTTTGATTGGAAAAGACCACCATGAAATAATTTGTCATGGGATGGCAATATTTATGTAAAGAATTTATTTAACAAAATTTGTAGGCTGGACAATAGAAGATCCCAGTCACTTAAATGAACAATCACCCTCGGTAACTGCTCCTTTGGTTGCTCTGTCAGTTGGAATAAAAAAGGTTCCTCTGTGCAGCGCTTCAAGTGAATCTGAATCCCTGTTTTTATTATTTATTTTCTTTTTAGAGACACTTCTGCTCTTCCCCAAGTTTAGCAGATAATTAATTATAATTAATTTACCATCACATTAAAAAAAACCCTTTTACTTAGCTATTGATCAATCTGACTTTGTTGATTCCTACCCAAAAAAAAATCATTTTTTAGTGTTTATATTTTATACTCTGTGGGATGCAAAGGACATCCATATAACTTTCAGAAGTTATACCTGTGTAATTCTTCCGCAATCACTTTAGACACCAGAATCCCCTCTGATTATGTTTGCAGCTTGTTTACCATGATAAAACTTAGGCTGGTAATACACATTATTAATTAGAATTTATTAGGTCTTCTTAACACAAGAGTTTCCAACAGAATATCAAAATAGCTTGTTCTTAGCAGGGATTATGGTGTGAATTATCACTATTTCAACCCCGTTATAACAATTTTCATCACTAATATAGTCTATTTGTGTAACAACTACAATTGCTTATGCAAAAAATATTGTACTAAAATTATGTACATTTATGAACTTCTAGAGTATGTTTGGACCTCTCTTACTGAACTGAAGAATGTATCACCATTTTCTTTGGATAAATGTATCCATTTTTATTTTGCAGAACTGAAATCCTTTTTCATGGTAAAAGAGAAACACTCAGAAATGTATTTCTGTCACAGGCTGTTTTTTCTTTAACACTATTTGTTTGTTTAGCACTCACTTTTCAGAAATAATTTACATCGGTTTGCTAAGGTATTTTAAGAGGCTCTCAAATTTGACCAACTGTAAACTTTTTCTTAAACAGCTACATTAATTTCTTTTTTTTATTTTTTACTAATATTAAGCATTGTAATTTCCACAGAGAGGCTGTCCTAACCAGCTGCTCTTTGAATGGGTTATTTTAGCTAATTTAACCTTACATATATGACTACCGTATGTTCAGTTCCAAGCTTCAAGTGACTGTTGTATCAAGAATATACTCAAATATTTCACTTTCTTGCCCTTTATTCTTCTAATAAGCTCAACCTGTCATAACAGGGAAGCACATCCTGCCTTGTGATCCTCTCTACACCTATCTTAAGAGCAGCAAACAGAATGGAAAATGGTACCATGGACTTGTTCCGTCTTAAGAGTATAGGATCACTTCATCTATACGAAGAAGTTTTCCACTAGGAAAAAGCTAGGTGTGACAAAGGTCAGTAGTCTAAAGGTAGAGCTTGTTAAATGTACGAATGGGGTTGCCCGACATGGCTGCTGGTCAGGGTGTGCTGAGGAGAGCCCTCTCCAGTCCTGCACTCCTGTACGTCAGAAGGAAATCCTCCCGAAGGAAATCTCCCCTTTTCCACATCAGCAGCCCTGAAGGTCTCCTTTTAATTTCTGTGATACTGTTCTAGGTTTGGAGCAACTTGCCTCCCTTCTCAGATTATTCCTTCTCCAAGTACACAAACTAAGAACATCATAAAAGCCCTTTTCTGCAGTCCCACAAAATAACATATTCCCCCTGGGCTTAGGATGTCTTTCAACTTGCTAAGATGATCTCAGATTATTAAAGTTATCTGTGATTGCCATAATTGCAAAACTGAAAAATATCTTTGCATCATAGGGGCAAAAAAGGTAAAGAGCAATTCAAAATAATTATTCTGTTACTAACTAGTCTAGCCAGCTGCGCCACTACTGGGGAATAATTTTTTCTTACCTTACCACAAAACTGCGTTTGCCCTACGTAGTGTCTGACTTGTATCTTTCCTCAGCTCATGCGGCATCTGCATTTGATAACAAATATCATCTAATCACATGGATGAAACAATCACAGATAGGGAAGAAAAAACCTAAAAGATCAAGGGAAAAAAAACCCTAAAAGATTAAGGAATTGTTTAAATGTCAGGGAGATGTATATGTGAACAGTACATTGACCCATTCTTAAACCCAGTTCAGACAAAATTCCCCAAACATAGTGTATCTAATCTAATAGGCACCAGATGTAGAAGGATACAGCACTCCCCAGTCCACACATATTGGTTAATGCAACTTCATCAACTCATAGTACTGGCATCGTATATTGAATGGAACATAATCCGCAGTAGAACTTGATGCAACAGCACCTTGAAGAACATGAAGATCATTCTTTCTTTCTGTGGGTGGTACAGACCTAATCACACAGTCATACCCAGGCCAAAATTAAAGAAATATGTAAGTTTTGCTATGGTTTAATGTGCATATAAGAAGGATACCCTACACTGATAAGGAAACCAGGAAAAAGGAAATCTTTAGGATGAAAATATTGGAAACTTGCTAATAGTTTCTATTTTAAAAGAATTTTCTTCAAAATCCTCTTTCACTTTGGAGCTGAGAATTGCCTTCTGGAAGAACACTGCCTCTCCCATTGATATCAAAGGCACACCAAATCCCTAACACGCAGACCTCTATGAACTTTAAAGTGAAATGCAGTGAATAGGTAATTTTCAGTTAATGAATGTCTTATGCATTCTTGAGAGTAATTTTTTAGTGTGAAATGAAATTCTCCGTAACTTGGGTTGCTAGTGTTGCTTATGAATATCTCATATTTCTAAATGGGTAAGTCCTCACGAGACCAAAGGGAGAGAAAGAAGAATTTGATACCCCAGGACTTGCCTTGTTTTTGCAACATCTGCCCCTGTGTAATATCACTCAGAGGCACTGATCAAAAGCAATCAAGCTGAAATCGTTTAATTTAAGAAAAAAAAGCACCTGCTAATAGTACTCTGAAATCTGGAGATCAGTTTGCTCAGTTTGGTTTTGTGATGCAAGACCAAAAAAGGGCTGAAAAGCTCAGACTTGATATGATATTTTTGGGAATGAAGGCTGGATTCTTCAAGGACAGTAAATCATGTATTTTATCTATTATGTGATTTATAAGATCAAGTTGGTTAACGTTATTTCAGGCCAACGGCTGTTCTTTCTTCTTATTTTGGATCATGGTTTCCTCAGATAACTGCTAAATAGCATTTTGGGATGATGATAGGAGATAATTCTTTTCATAAATTGTAAAAAATGTATTTAAAAAAAATGCTCTGGCATCTGACAAAGTGTTTGCCTTAGATGGATTTTATACAGATGGGTTTTAAAATGTGATGCGTGCTCTCACCAGCCACTGCACATTCTGAGCTTTATGTGCAGTAGTTTTGATGCAAATACAGCCGCTAATAACTTATCTGAGAATAGTGAACCCTGCACTGAAATTGAGGTGAGAAGCTATTTTTCCTCAGCATTTAGATCCACATAGCATGTCTCATGGAAAAATTTTGTCCCAAATAGAATTTCTACTTAAGTAGTGTTAGTGTTCTTGTCATTTTTAGCTGAAGGACAGAGGTTTAAGAACTCTAAACAGATTACACTGTCTAAAATATGCTCATATATCAAGCACGAAAAAAATATTAATAAAGAAAGTCTTGTATATTGACGGCTGGGCCCTGATCTTGCAACAAACGTTACCCATGCAATGTACCATCAATGTTACAGTCTAAGAGCAGGAGTTCATTCTTGTGGACCTGATTATAGGGTAAGACATTCAATTGTCCAAGACTTACTTGCAGCCCAGAAACCAGAAAATTAGGATGTTGCTGCATCTCAGGATAAGTTATGAGAAACAGTTTTTTCTTTGAATTTTGCAAGGTAATTTCTTAATGGAGATACAATAAACTTAAAATGTCACATTAAACACTCCCTGTTCTTTACCAGCTATTCACCTTCATCCTCTTTTTACCTACCCATATACCTACATGGTCCTTCCTGAGAGCTTTCTCTAGCCTGTCTCTGTGGTTGGGTAGGAAGTTGAGATAAAAGCGGTAGGAGACTCAAGATGCTTAGATGTTGCATGTGTAAAGGAGAATGGAACGAAAGAGATAAAAAACAACTGCAGAATATTTTTTTTTTTGTATGACAGCTGATGACTTAAGTCACAGGGATTTCCAGACTACCCCTTATTTTGAATTTTAAACTGAATTATAATGAGGTAATATAACATTTCTAACCCGGCTTTAATGGTTGCCACCTACCTTATGTCCTCTCTCTTACACACGCGCATAGAGTTTAGAACTTTTATCTCAGTCTCTGTACAAGGAAATTAGCGTGGTCCCATATTCTCACAAGTAAGAAATAGTTACTTAAAGAGCTTTACAATGTAGCCTTAATACTCTGGTAAAACAGATATCTGAAATGATGTATAAATCTCCCTAGTAGACAGTTTTTAATTTCATTTCTCTGAAACTGCTAGATGATAGTTCACTCACGGATAGTTAAATTTCAGTTTGCTAATGTTGATGCATCATCTGTGTATAATTTTTAAAGCACTTTAAATAAAATTTTAATAAAATGATTGAAAATGTTTGGAAATTCGAGGCACTGGATACAGCAAATGACCTATATAATTACTTTTGTGTGTATATATGTTTATGTATATCCTGTGTGCACAGACTGACTATAGATAGATTGATAAGTACATAATTCTGTACACACTTGGTATGTACATGGTATGTACAGGTAGACAGACAGACTGACAGGCAGACACATGCATAAATGGATGGATGAATGAATTAAATTCTTCCCCAGTAGTTTCTCCCATTACATAGGTGCAGTGGGAGAAGGCAAAGCATTTCTTTCGAAGAGAGTCATTTAAGAGCATCTACCATCCCCGCAGGGAGAAGCAGTCCCCGAGGATTGCATTCTAACTGCACTGGGAACAACTTTTACAGTTCTCCATTAATCTTAATTTTGCTTATCATATTCACAAGGAAACATTGTGTCACAGTTACTAAGCAAAGAAAAAGTCCCTCTGAAGTACCTTACTCTCATTACAGGCTTTCAGAGAAGGAAGCAGTTTCCACTTACTAATTTCATGCCTGTCAAATGCCCTGGAAAGCATTTCCTTTTTTTGTTTTGTTTTGGGGTTTGGTTGGTTCCCTGCCCCCCGCCCCCCCGCTCTGTTATTCTCAACACTATTCTGATGATTTTATTTCTTTCATTCTCCCTAGGGTTTTCTGAAAGTTTGCTGACCCTTAGTATGACAAGGAATTGCTCCCGCTCCCCGGCTTCTGATTCATCCCAGGAGCCCAGGATATAAACTGGTTCTGTTCTTCAGGACTTTGGGTGCCTTTTCAAAGCATTTCCTGATAATGTGTAAACACGCAAAATGAAATTCAATTAACAGAACAGAATAAAGAATGCCTTAGAATAGACAAATAAAACCGGTACTGGAAAGGGAGGGGTATTTTTGGTATTTTCGCTCTTCCCACTTTCCCATAGACCCCTTGCGATAACACAAGGCTCTCCCTGTGACTCCTTGCTCTGTTCCACCAAGACCAACACTGGGCTTTGTTGTGTCAAACCCCTACTAATCTGGCCGAGAAGTGACCGGTATCTGCCTGAACCTAAGCGGGAAAAGCCGAGGCAGGCCTGGACACAGTCACAGCTGCAATGTCAGGGACAAGCAGGGAGGAGTGCGGGCTCTCCACTGCCGGAAGAGGCAGACGATGCTCATGGAAGCAGAATGATTTTCTTCCTCCAAGTACATGGAGAGAGTATCTGGAGGTTCCTACCTCCAAATAAACGAAGGCAAGCCCTTGTCATTTCCAACTAAAAATACATGTAAAATGTAATTCAGAAAAGAGCTGCTTTGGAATAATGTAACGGATAGTTTTGCTCAAGCGCTGCAAATGTCTGCACGCTAATGTCTTGCCAGTAACAGATTTTTTCCATGGTCACTAACAGAGCCATCTGGTTTAACAGTCTCACTCCATGTCTGTTTAGACACAGTTTCTTTTCTAACCTTCTTGTGAACCTAAGGGAAAGACACAATTGGCTGGTTTTAATTTACATTCTAAACACGCCACATGACAATTCAAGGAGGAAAAGTTATTCCAGTCTTGACTTATAATTAATATAAATATCTGCAAAATGTATGCATGTGTCTAATTTTCCAAGCGTTTGGCTTTGATAAATACATACAGGTACAAAATGTTGATGTATATATTAAACATAGATTATATACAACTTTTTAAATTATTTAACAATTAAAATATTCTTAGGCTAATTACGATACAAAAACCTCACGTCAAGGCATTCACATTTCTCCGTGGGATATTTTTTCTGTATTGTACCATGGCAATGAACCCTTAAGGAATTTTGTAAGTAAATGTGGCAAAAACATTGATTGTGAATTTATTTTTCTTATAATTTGTGTATGTTTTCTTTCTTTTTAGAACTTCTGCCCTTGTTAGATGAGGGATTTGAACAATTCTTTTTACAATTATGCCACAGATTCTGAGGTCAAAAGTTTCCAAAGTTTCTGGGTAAAAATAGACAGCACAGAACAGCAAATGTATGCAAAAATATACAGAAAGTTTAGTGACCATGTATAAGCAAAAGGTTGGCAGTGCATACCACTTAGCTGTGAGAGCTCTCAGAAGTATGTCCTGCTGCTAAAACAAGTTCAAGAAATCCAATATTAAAATTACAGTGCCAGCTAAGCATGGGATTATAAAGGAAGCTAGTGAGGTTTTCACCACCCCTGTCATAACGTGCTAGGGCAGCATGTGCTACTTTTTGTCATAGGATCGAATTGTGGCTTCTCCCTATAAAATTAAGATCAGTGCTTTCCCCCAACCAAATCTGTTTACACATGTAGACTAGTGATTAAGACTGTGCCTTTTCTATAAGCAGTTAGTAGGAGTAAGTGCCTGCTTGTGAAAAAGTCTGGAGGGTACCAATAACTAGATCTGATCTCTAAGACAGTCTAAATGATTCACATCAGAACATATAAAATATAGAGACATTTTTTCCTCTGGACGTGTCAGTGTGGTCCTTCACCATTATCCTGGTTTTGGCTGCCATAGAGTTGTCTTCCTGGTAGCTGGTACAGCGCTGGGTTTTGGGTTTGGTAGGAGAAGAATGTTGATAACACCCTGATGGTTTCAGTCGTTGCTAAGTCGGGTCTAGACTAAGCCAAGGACTTTTCAGCTTCTCCTGCCCAGCCGCCAAGAAGGCTGGAGGGGCACAGGAAAGTTGGGAGGGGGACACAGCCGGGACAGCTGACCCAAACTGGCCAAAGGGGTATTCCGTACAGTGGAATGTCATGCCTAGCTTGGGGGGGGGGAGCGTGGCTCAGGCGTCAGTCGGTGAGTGGTGAGCAATTACACTGTGCATCACTTGTTTTGTATACTCCAATCCTTTTATTATCATTATTATAATTTTATTATTGTTATTATCATTTTGTTATTGTTATTATCATTATTATTCTCTTCCTTTCTGTGTTATTAAACTGTTCTTACCTCAACCCACGAGCTTTACCTTTTTCCTAATTCTCTCCCCCATCCCACTGGGTGGGGGGAAGTAAGTGAGCAGCTGCGTGGTGCTGAGTTGCTGGCTGGGGTTAAACCACAACACCATTTTGCCAAGTTATTTAGTCCACGTTCATTGAGATTCATCATTTTGCATGAAGTCTCAGCTCCCTGGATTAACAGATCTGAAAATAAAAACAACAGCAAGAAGAAAGGGAAACTATGCCCTCGCTTGCTGTGGAAACCCATTTGCAAATAATGACCAAGAAGGTTCAAAAAAGAGCAGAAGACCTGTCTTCCTTTTTTTTTCACCTGAAGATACATATCTCAGCCATAACAGTGGTGGTTCACAGTGGTCCAATTTTTTAACATCCTGCTTTTTTCCTGGGTAATAGCAAGAATACTTGGCAACCCAGTAATCTGAACAAGGAAGTCTGGAATTCATAAGGATCACTGACTCATCCAGGTTTCATAACACGCACAGAATGACTAGGGTTTTCACTCTTCAAAGGAAGCTTGCAATGATGTTCAATGGAGTGCATAACTGTGCAGTTCAGAAAGCAAATAAATAAGAAATACAGCTATAAGCCGTGTTTTCTCTGAGCAATGTAATGTTAGAAGGTCGCTACCATGATCAGTATTCAGTATCAGTTTTACATCTGTAAAAATTACTAGTTTAAACTTGTGTAGTTGTTAAGTACTTGCGGAAATATGTCCACCGTGAATATTTCTTACATCAGCTTATAACAACTGTCTTGCTTCTACAAGATTAAAATGTCCTGAAAAGCAAATATGATTTTAAGGTTGCCTCTGTGAAGGTGGCATCTGCATTCACTACACTCATCACCGCAAGTATTAATAGGAGCAGATGCTACTGAGTATTCCCAACTAAGTCCTTCAGCTCACTGTGAGAATAATATCTTTCAGCTCTGGAGAAAATAAATTTAAATAATGTGAATTTGCTAAAATGCGGCCTAATTACTCATAATGATAAATGGCAATTACAGAAGATGCAAAACAAACCTCAAATGATATTTATCATTTGAAAAAGTCCTTCCTTTTTCCCCTAAACTCTCTTCATCATGTAAATTAATGATTTCTTTTCTGAATTTTGGAAATGTGTTCAAGAAAAACAACCTAAACAGATAAAAAACAGATATCATCTGACAACAGTGTAACCATGACAACTCTAGATTCAGATTTAAAATGGTTTTTCCCCAGCAAACTCTTATTCAAAAGAAAGCTATTAGCTGTTTTTTAACTTACAGGGCCAGGGGAAGTGAGATAAAGCAGAAAATTAGTACAGAGTTACGTTGTTTCAGTAAATGTTCTTCCTGTGTTAGCCAGAGTATCAGCTGATATAAAGTGGAATGACACTAAAACACATGCTGTACGTAGCAGACAGTACGGACTTCTTTCGGAGCCCATGATCCAGCCCAAAAGCATTTGCATAGATCAGAGGGATGTGGGAAAATTCATGTTACTACGTACAGTAGATTCTGTGCTGAGGAAGAGCTTCTTTGGAAATCTTTTTTAGGAAGAGTTTGGGAAGAGACTGCAGCTATGCCTAAGTGTCAGGTCCTGCACTTGGGCCACAACAACCCCATGCAACGCTACAGACTTGGGCAAGAGTGGCTGGAAAGCTGCCCAGAGGAAAAGGACCTGGGGGGGTTGGTCGACAGCCGGCTGAATGTGAGCCAGCAG